>JAJIBD010002657.1:0-306135 GCA_021461705.1 Cryptotis parvus
CTCTGACTTTGTCTCACTCTAAAACCATGTTTCTTAAACCTTTCCTGACTGTGCCCCCTTCTGACTCTTTTTTCCACTCTGTGGGCCTATTGTCCTACCAGTCGATCCCCTTGTCTTGTACCTAGCCCTCCATTTATATGATTTTCAGATATCCATAGCACAATATCCATATGGCTCCCTGTTGAGAAACGTTGCTCTGGAGCAGAGGGATCCACCCACTCAGGCTTCTAGCATTCCATTAGCCCCCCCACTGCATGCTCAGTACAGTGCTGGGCATGAGGGAAGCTATAAATAAAAAAAAGCAAGTGGTCTCGGGCTGAAGCGATAGAACAGCAGAATCCCTGGCATCCCATATGGTCCCCTGAGCACCGCCAGGAGTAATTCCTGAGTGCAGAGCCAGGAGTCACCCCTGAGCATCACCAGTGTGACTCAAAAAGACAACAACAAAAAAAAAAATTAAAACCAAGTGGTCTCTGCCCTAGACAAACCCATAGGCCCAGGAATGAGACATTTACATCAAAAGATACACAAGAACTTCTGCACATCTATGTTTCATACTCTTTGCCTTGCTGTGTCACTCGCAAAGACAGATTAGGCTTAGGAGAGTGGAGACTCTCAGTCCAGAGTGAAGTTCTCTGGGGTCCTGAGCCAGCATTGCTCCTCATTGGTGAATGAGTTTGGGTGGTATATATGCATCTCTCTCAGCCGTGAGAAATGCTTGTGAGATGAAGGAAGGGATATGCTGAAGGAAGGGAAAGTTTGCAAATGCTAGACGCCCACCCCAGCAAGTATTCTGGACCTGACTCCTTGAGAATGCTGTAGTGCCACTTATCCATTTGTCCAGACTAGTGGTTCCCTTCAGGGGTATGAGACATCTTTCATGGTCGCAGCTTGCTGGGAATTGGAGTAGGGATGCATCCTGCAGTGTGGGCGCTGCTGAAGACCCCACAGATGCACCTACACCCCCAACAAATGATTAGCTACTTTGAGTGTCAGTGGTGTCCAAGACCTAGACTTAGGCCTCTGACTCCCAAGTGTAACTTCACCTGGTCAGTCTGGATGAGAGGAAAGATGTCTGCAGATATGGTCTGGATGAGAGGAGAGATGCCTGCAGATATGTGCTACAGAGAGAAAGCAGGTGGAGGGTGTAGGAGAGGATGAGGTTGACAGAGGCAGAGAAACAGGAAGCTAGAGAGAGAGAGAGAAGAGAGAGAGAGAGAGAGCACCCTGGTTGAGCCTGGCGTACCCGTGGTCTTGTCCCATTCTCAGAAACCTGTTACCCTGTTACTGTAGAAGGAGGATTGGAGGAGTTAAGTTTCTACCTTGCCTTTGTCACCTGGGGTGTGTAGTGACTGAGTGTGTTTTGGGTCAGTGATTCTTGGGAAAGGTAAAGGGACATGTTTACCCACTTAACCAAAGGACCGTGAAACTGTCTTATTGTTCCCTTTCTAGAGCTGGCCGGCTAAGGTGAGCTCTGCCAGTCCTCTCTCCGGCATGGAGTGACTTGTGATGGGGTGTGGGCGAAAGTCCCCAAACACTTGGGTCGTGAGGAGGCATTATACGGATACCCCCAAGCTCCTAGAAGCAGGTTGAGAGCAGACGGCAGTGGTTCTCGGGCTGCATCCTGCAGCGGTGTTTCTAACCCCCTTATTATGAGAACTTGAGCAAATTGCATGAGATTTGGCAGGGGGCAAAGGGGGTTAGTGGGAAGCCATGCTCAGAGGCTGGTGGTGTTTTAGGGATTATGCAGTGCTGGGAATAGAATCCCGGGCTCTCACATGCAAAGCATGTATTGTAGCCCTTTGAGCTACAGCCCTGGCCCCATATCGTGGGTTCTTTAAACTGTCTGTCTCTATTGGTAAAAGGTTGAGAACCACAGGGTTCCTCTGGAGGGTCAGTTCTGTCTGTGGGCTGGTGTCTAGGATACATGAATGTTAGCTGCTGGCATCTTGGCCAAGCTGGATTTTCCTGACTTGGTCACAGAGTAAATTGTCTTATACTTAGTCTTCATAGGGGGACATGAAGGCCCTGGGGATTGTACAAGAAACACCCTAAGGTTTGTAGACATTTCCCCCAGAAAACAAAAAAGTAGTGCTTGAAATGTGGTCTGACCCGGGAGGGAGGTGGGCCCAGGGTTAGGGCAAAGATGGGCCCATGACATAGGAAATGTCTCTGCAGTCACATTTCTGCAAAAAATTACTGGGAGTCTGTTGTCAGACCACCAGACTACATAATAATTCTCTTTCTCTTTCCTCTTCTCTCTCTCTCTCTCTCTCTCTCTCTCTCTCTCTCTCTCCAGTCTTCTAACTTCTGTCCCTCCCATCTTAATCCCAGTGTGACCTTCTTTTCACCAATGTCCCCAGTTTCTTACTCCCCCTCTTAGTAGGCACAAACAAACTTACTTTATATTGTTTGTTGCAACAAAATGGCAAGTGGAATTGTCAAGAAACAGATCAATAAAAAGTCCATTTATGATAGCTGTTATAGCTCACAATGGTATTACTAAGGTCATTGAGGGTTTTTTGAGCTCTTTGGTACTAGTTGAACCTTCTGTGTTACTGCTTTATTTCATTGAGCTTGGTGGGCTTTTATGAAACTTTCCCATCAGGTTTGCTGGGCTGTCCGTATTGGGAAATTTGGAGGTGTTGCATGACTATGTATGTGGCTGTGGGCTCCAGGAGCTGTGGAACTGGAACAGTTTGGTGGCTTGCTGAGATCCAGTTGTAGAACTGGGCTGTATATATATGCCAGAAGATGTTGGTGCGGGTGTGGGATGCTAGGCCTTCAGGCAAGGAGGGGAATCTGCCTATCCTTATTACTAGAAGGTCTGATTTTGAGGATTAATCTACCTGGGACAATTCAGCAGCCTGGCCTTTTTTTTTTGACCCATAATAAATCTCTTTTAATGCAATTGTCATCACCCCTTTCCTTTTGCTCTTGTATGATGTCAGCATCAGGGTGTCTATGCTTGCTTATCTGGTTGTGGGGTGCACATAATCTTGGTTGCAGGAGATGTGGAGGCCAACAACAGCAATACCAGGGAGGGCACTTAATGGTGTGTGCCAGGGATATGACTCATGGTCTTAAGCGTGGATGGCAGGTGCTCTCCCACCAAGCCACATCCCTGGATCCAATTAAAAGAGATTTTCGTGTGGGGGGGTCTCCAAAGTGGTGCATAAGAAGCCCAAGGGTCCCTCCTGGTGATTCCCAGCTAATGGGTCAGCAGTTCAATGCAAGGCTCCAAGGATGTGGTGCTGTTCATTTAGATTCTGCATGTTGGGGTACCTGGGACATTCTGGAGGTGCTCAGGGGACCGTGTGGTGGCAGGGATGGAACCAGGGTGGACTCCATGCAATGCATGTATCCTAACACCTGTAGCATTTTCAATCCCCATAAGAACACTTTTTCTATGGTCGAGTAAAGCTGTCCCTGTAAAACACAGCCTCTTGACTCTCACCTGGCAAACACTTCACGGCTATAGACACTCAGATTTGAGAAGCAGGTGTCCTGCACACACCCCTGTTCCCTCTTCTGCCCTGAAACTGTCCTTACCTCCCCCTGTCCCTGGGAGCTCTGAACGCTGTTGAGTGCTGCCTCTCTGCACCCGTGGTGGAGCTTGGGGCCACCTCTCCTCCAGCCTCCCTGTGCTGTGCCGTGCTGGGCATCAGGCTGCTCCTGCCCTTGCCAGGCTCCTGGGGGTGGGGGCACAGAGGGCAGGCAGCGATGACGCAGGCCGCTGGAGCAGCACAGGGGTAATGACGAGAGGGAAGGGCGGGGCGAGAAAGGAAGTGACAAGCAGAGGCCAGCAACGTGGTCAGGACGGCAGGAAGCTGCCTGGAAACTCCTCCCCAGTGAAAGGGCAGTGTGGGGTGGGAAGAGGACAGGGACTGCTCCAGAAACCTGGAGCTCTCAGATAGGAAAAACAGAAGGGTCAGAAATAAAACTGAGCCCGTGGGGGCCGTCCTTGAGCCCTCCACCTCAGGGTAGGCTGGAGCTTGATTCGGTGTCAGTGGGAAGTTTCCGAGGTGCATGAGAGAGAGAAGAGAGAGAGAGAGAGAGAGAGAGAGAGAGAGAGAGAGAGAGAGAGAGAGAGAGAGAGATATTCCTCCCTAGGGTTACCCTGAAGCTCAGCTATACCACCTGGAACTCTCTGACCACTGCACATCATGAAACAACAACACTGCTGATGTTTCATTACTGGTGCGGGATGCGAGATGCAGTTTAGGACAATGTGGACCTGATGAGTCAGAGGCCAAATGCGGATGAATCAGAGGGGATGTGTGGGAAATAATGGGGCGGGGGCAAGAGGGTAAATTTCATTGGCTGGTTTCTTCGGAGCACTGGATTGTTTATGGAGCCCCTGGTCATGGGTCCCTCGGCATTGCCCAGTCTCTGGAGTGGAAAAGAGTGGGCTAGCTCGATTCATGAGCAGCAGATTTAGACAAGAGCATTCTCCCTATGAAGCCTGGTGGTCTGATTACTCACCCAAGGTTAAGCAGAGAAAGTGGCAAGGGAGTAAGTGCAGGGAGAAGGCGTGACTGGGGCTGTGGGGTGGGTGGAGGGCTTCACCTCTGCAAAGCTCAGGAGGCTGTCTGAGCAGGGGAGGTTCTGGAATTTGAAAGGCTTAGTTGACCACCCACATAGCCACCCCCTTTCCCAGCCCCAGATCTGGTCCATTTCCCTCTCTGAGCTTTCCAGGAGTGGGGAGGACTTGTCCTCTGGATCTGTTAGCTATAAGAAAAGAAGAGCCTTCAAAAAATCTAGGAGGTATTCTCCAGCAGAGCCAGTGGCAGAAACTGATGTATGGTTGTGGCTCTTAATCCTACTTTTGTCTTGCTACAGTTGGGACTATGGCTGTGGTGGGGAAGGGCAAGGGAAGCACTTTAGGAAGATTCTCGAACATTGCAGGTGTACATGCATTTTGTGTGCCCTGACAAAATCCGGGAGCAGGGTGTAGGGATTCCCTTCTGCCCCAGGGGACCAGTGGCCAGTGGACGGAGAAAGAAGTAAGAATCCAGCAAAGTTTCAAAAGGCTTTACTCACACTTGTTCTGGTTGTACAAATCAGCAATAGGAAAATCCCAGACTTAGGGTTTCGGGCTGGGCCCCAGGTTTAGAATTCTAGGCCAAGATGGCCGCCACCACATGTTAAGGCCCAGCAGGAAGGAGAACAGAGAGGAGAGGGCAAAAGGCAAAAGGCAAAGGGGAGAAAAAGCACAGAAAGAAAGCAGGCTACAGTTTCATATCCCTTTAACACAGATTGCCCACATTAACGGGAAGCAGTTGGGGTCAGTTCCCCTCAGGTAACTTATCCCAGGACCTCACCTAGATCCTTTGAGATGTTAATGCTGCCAGCCAAGATCTGCCTTGGAAGTTCCCCTGCAGAGAAGAGTGGGGGGGATGGGCATGTATCTGTACCAAAGAATATTCTACAGCTAGGTATATATGTTTCTCCAAGCCTTCAAAAGATTCTTGTCTTCATAGTTGTTTTGTATATTAGCCTTTAGACTTATTAGAGAACTGTGCTTGCTTGCTTGGAGGCAAACAGCATTTCTCTCTGGTCTAATTACTTAGAGATCTAATGTGGCCAGGTAAATATACTGGTAAGATCTAGCTAGTCCCACGATGATTGTGGCAGCATGAGAAAAAATATTTATACCAGCTAACATAGAATACATGGTAAGATAAATTGCCACATTCAAACTGTCCTCCTATCTACAAAGTGGCCTGCAGGAGGTAACTCCAGGCAAGATGCAGAGGCTCTGGGCAACAGTGTGCTGCAGCAGAGCATGAGGTTGTGTTAGGGAGCCTCAAGTCATGCTGAAAAGCAGCAAGGAAAGGGTCAGAAAATGTAATGTACAAAATGCATAAACTCATCATATTCAATCTTATTCCAAAGGCTATGGTGTTCTTCAGAAAAGGCCATGGCTGTACCTTCAAGCCCGCCTATGCTTCCACAGCATGCACCACTCATCAAAATGCCCAATCTGTCCCCCAGTCCCTGAGCCTCTGCAAATCTTAATCAGTAAGAATACAGAGAGAAGTGAGTGCTGAGGTGAGGTCACACAAGGTTCCATTGGTGCTTGGGCTCTGTTTGGGGTATCCTAGAGAATCCAATACCCAGAATCCTGAAGTGCAGGGGGTGTAGCAGAGAGCCCTTTCCCTCCCCCACTAGGGCTCAGCTGCCAGTCCTATGAGTCTTCCTAGACTTCTAGTTCCCAGCCTTGGAGCTGCCACAGTGGGCTCCAGAGTCTGAGCTCTGTCATCTTCTGGTGTGAGTCTCAGCTCCTCCCAGTCACAACTGGCCTTTCCTGGACGGATGGTGGGGCTAGGGGCAGGTCGAGAGCCGTAAACCAGGTGTGCCAAGACTCTGTGCCATGCAAGCATGTATGTCTGTAGGGCACACATATGTGTATGCATGCACATGTGTGCATGTTTATACATATATGTATATGCTCATGTGTGAAAATACATATATGTGTGCATATATACAATATGTCTGGCGAGGTACATGTGAGCATGTACATACATATGTGAATGTATGTATTTATGTGCTACATGTATGTATGTATGTTGGAATATTCCCTCACATTCTTTCCCTCCCACAGGCCCATTCTTCTGTTGGCTGGTCATTGTCCCCCAGATTAGGCCTCTGTGGGAGAGGCAAGAGCTGGCCGAGCTGGGCTCTGTGGTGGCCTCCTGGACAGGGTGAGCAATCACCTGTCATTCCACAGGGCTCAGGGCTGTTCACAGGAACCTGTCTGCCCAGGATCTAGGGACAGAGGGAAGGAACAGGTAAGAGGAAATGAGGTGGGCCCCAGATAATCTGCTCTCAGGAGCGGCAGCTCTTGCCAGGAACTGGCATTCACCATCTCACAGTTTTTCATTATTTTCCTATTCTCTTTCTTGAGTGGAGCTTTGCTATTTAAACCAGCACAGCAGGACAGGGTGGATTTCACCTACAAGTCCTGTCTTATCCCCTGCGCTTACTGTCTTCTCTCTGAGACAAAACATGGGACGCTTGGGGGCTTGTGGCCCTCAGTTCTCCCACCCCTCTGTTCTCTCTGGTAGGGAAGAGCACGGCTCAGCTTCTTCCACAGATGATCCATGAAGTTCTCCCCAACACCTCACTTGACAGGATTTTTGCCGGGAGACTGAGGGATGTTAATGAGCCCAAATTTGAACAGGATAGATCCATGTACCCCTAGACATTTTTAGGGGAGGAACCCCAATTCAAGTTGTGGTGATCTCTCTTCTTTATTTGTTTTTGGGACCTCTCCCAAGCTGTGCTCAGGGGACCTAGGGCCATTCTAGGGCTGGCTCAGCCAACTGGGCAGGAAGCTTTAATGTTCGGTTGGAGGATGCGGTGGTGCTTGGGCCCAGCCATGCTGGGAGTCACCTGGGCCACCCTGACCGTGCTCAGAAACCTCCAGGGCTGCATCTGTGGTGCGTGAGGATCCGTGCGGTGTCAGAGTTCAAACCCTGGTTCTGGGCTGTGCCAGGCGCGTGTCCCTGACGGCCCAACAACTGCCATCCCTTGATTCCTGCTCTCCATGCCCCTTGCTGTAGTGTGACAGGGCATCAGCCCGGGCATGAAGGTGACTGCAGTGGGGGTCCTGAGGTGGGTGGGGACCTGGGGAGGTGCAGAAGATGGGGTGCTCCAGGCATGGAGCCTCTAATCGGAAACTCTGGGTCACATTCTGGGTTTCTCAGCAAAGTGATGGCTGCACCTGGCTTCTCCCACCTCTTGTGATGGGGCCAGGACCCTGTATGTATGGCAGGTGTGAGAGGGGGCCCCCATGGTTCCCCCCGCATCTGCCCCTTTCTGTCTGAGCAGGCCCCTGATTTTTTAAAATGTATTTTATTATACCACCATGAGATAAACAATTACAAAAATGTTCATGTTTGGATTTCGGTCATACAGTGTTCCAGCACCCATCCCTCCACAAGTGCCCATTTCCCACCACCAATGTCCCCAATTCCCTCCCCTCCCCTAGCCTGCCTCTATGGCAGGTTCTTTATCTCTTTTCTCTCTTTCTTTTTCTCTCTCTTTCTCTCTTCCTTCTCTTACATATTGTGGATTGTAATACATATACTTAGAGGTTATCATTTAATCTCTTTGTCTGTATTTAATGCTAAGTTCTCTGTGGTAATAAGGCCCCCAATTTTTGCCGCTTGCGTCTCCTGGAGCCTTTCTGCAGCCCCCTCCTGACCTGATTGAGCAGAGTCACCCCCAGCCAGCCCACGGTCACCTCTGGGCAACCCTCACGTCACCCCGTGCCACCCCTTCATTGGAGTGTTTGTATTAAAGCTGTGTCATGCTTTGGGGGTGGGACTTCTCCAAGGTGGAGAAGGTCTGAGGGGAGAGTGGGGACCCCTTCTCTCCCCAGGGAAAGATAGAGACCCTACCCTGGGGGGGGGGGCATGACTCGGTGTCCATTCCTGCCCTCATGAGTCAAGCTTCTGAGAGGAAGAAGGTGAACGTGCCAGCCTGGAGCATGAGCCCACAGAGGGTAGCCCAGCTACCTCTCAGGTGAGGACTCTCAGGAGCTCTGATGGCTCCGCCCCTGTGGGGAGGCGCCTGCGAGGAGGGGACTCTGACTCTCTTCCGAAGGCAGAAACCCACGATGTGACCAGAGTTTCCAGCGTTTCAGGTGTGTCAGTGGCAGCTGAAAGAGGGGAATGATTTGACCAAGGCCATAAGCAGATGGAGAACCATGAGCCCCTGTGTCTATGCTGTGCCCAGCTCGAGCCTGGCTTCAGTGTTAGACACCCGCCACACCCCTTGCCCCAAGCTTGTTTGCCCACAGGGCCTTGGCTGTGCAGATAGTGGCCTGAGAAGAGAATGATTGTGTGTGTGTGTGTGTGTGTGTGTGTGTGTGTGTGTGTAGGTGTGGTTGTGGGGAGAGGCTGTGCTGTGCTGTCTTGTGTTCCCTTGGCCTCCTGGCTGGTCTGGTTGACTTTGGAGCTCCATGTCTTGGGAAACAAGCCAGAGAATTGAGAGCGCCTTGCCTCCAGGGATGATGGGCCCCGTGCACAAGGAATAGCCATGAGAATTATTGACCATCACTTGGGAAAAGTACATCTGGGCTCCTGGAATTCAGTGCCTAAAAGCAAAACCTTAGATCGGCCCAGGGTTCCCGGGTTTCTCATCGTTGCCATCACCTAGTTTACCACAGGGTCTGGTTTATACAGCGCGTTGTGGAGAGCCAAAGTCTTCTCAGGGCATGAGCAACGTTGCCCACACCCACTTCCCCTGCTATAAAATAAGAGACCCCTTTGGGGGTCAGAGAGATAGTATGGGGGGTAAGACTTGTATCTTGAGTGCACAAGACCCTGATTTGATCTCCAGAATCCTATGCTGTTTCCTGGGTACTGCCAGGGGTCACTCCTGAGCACGGAGCCTTCACTAGCTCCTGAGCACCATGGGGTGAGATCTTCCCCAAACTAGGGATGCTTTTTCCTTCAGGGAGGATCCATGCCATGGCTCAGTGACATGCCTGCCAGGGAGGGAGGATCCAGGGGTGCTATTCTGGGAGGAAAAGCAGCGTGAGGTGAAGTGTGCGTCTCTGGGAAAGGGACACATGAAACCAGCCCTATGGCCCTGGTTTTTTCCTCTCCTCCTTCTCCAGAGTCCTGACCTAGGCCTAGTCCCACTCACCATCCTCAGCTCTGAGCCTCCTCTTCCCCAGGCAGGTTCAGTCCCGCCTGCTGGGGTTGGGGCAAGGGTGGAAACATACGCATGGGGCACTTTAAGGCACAGTAACCCCAAAGCCATCAGTGACTAATCCCTGCCCATATAGGTGTACATTTTTGGGGGACTCCCTGCACCCTCAGATCCTACCCAAGAGGCTCAGAAAGTTGCAGAGAGAGACCAAGGGGGCTTCAACCGAGAGAGAATTTTGTGGCCTCCTTCCATCTCCCCTACCCCCCATACCCCATTCCCCAGTCCTGAGACTTGGGTTGGCACCAATGCATGAATATCTAGTAATCGGGGACAATGATGCTGCTAGACAACCTCCAGGACACAGAGCAGCTTCCTTGGACAGAGGATTTTCTGGATCAAACATCAGTGGTGCTGAGCAGCAGAACGCCTAGACAGTAAGACCACGCTCAGTCACAGCATAGAAACTGCTAGAAGCCGATCCATGTGAGCTGGGCTGGGGTGGGCCGAGAGGGTGATGGCAGAGTCTAGAAGTGTGATTTCAACGGAAGGGGTGGGTGTCCAGGAGGAGGAGAGAGACTGGATCAGTGTGAGGCTCTCTGGGCAGAGAAGCTGGGGGCTCTGTGTGTGAACACCCCACTTCAGTTCCCTAGTGAGGGCTTCCTGGGAAAGGGGCAGCCAGCCCCAGGCCCGCAGGCCACAGTGCACCCAGCTCAAGCAAACTGCTTGGTTGCATCTAGGACTCCCCGGATGACACATTGGTGATACACTGATGACACGGCCTTGACATCGGACCTTGTGGGCACAGCCTGGACCCATCGATCATTGTTGGGTGCCACGCTGCTCCCTGGTGTTTTGTGTTGATTTTGAAAGTCCACTAGAGGGCATATCAATGCTGAGATCTCCTGGCGGGTTAGACAAATGACATTTTGTGTGAACTTGGCCCGCCAAGACCCTGGGAGGTGAGGGGGTGGAGAGGGAGCGGGTGACAGAAAATGGGGTTATTGATTCCCTCCCTCTCCCACTCCCCTCCCCCTGCCGAGCGATGACAGGAAGGTGATTTGTGAATTTGTGGAGACAGCCAGCAGTGCTCGGCCACCCCCTCCCACCCACCCCAAGCCTTGGAGGGGGCAGTGACACTGGGGAAAGATGGGGACAGGGGAATAGGGAAGGACTCCCACAGAGATGTGACACCCCCTCCCTCAAGCTGATCTCCTCCCCCTCCCTTCTCACTTCCTCAGGAACCAAATCACTACCATGGACCTGTCTGGGGTGGCCTGGGGGCCTGGGGTGGGACCTTCTGAACCTTGTAGCTTGCAGTCAAGATTGCGGCCTCTGGGCCCCAGAATGGTAGTATAGTGGGTAGGGCACTTGCCCTATACTTCAGAACCTAGTTTGGTCCTTGACTTCCTCTATGGTCCCCTGAGCACTGCCAGGAATAATTCCTGAGTATAAATTCAGGAGTAATCCCTGAGCATGGAAGGGTGTGACCCTCTAAACAAACAACAGAAACAAAATATTGCAGCCTCTGAGTCTTCAGAGATCTGAAAAAAAGCACTAAGTTGGGGGTCAAGAGTGCTTCTGAAAACCCTCCTATTGCATAGCCAGCACCCTGCCCCGCCTCCTGTGAGCACCTTTGCCTGCAGAGCCTGGATAGAAAGATCCAGAGGTGGACCAGGGTGAAGGAGATCAAGTGTGTGCGTTGACCCAGTTGTCAGAAAGGCTGAAGATGGCACCAGGGCGACTGGGTGATGATGGGAGAGGAAGCTGGGGTGGGGGGGTGTCTGCCTTCTGGAGAGGGGGTTCTGGGAGGTCCGCATTTCTCTGAAGGTGATAGGTCTGGTGGATTGAGAGCAGAGAAGAGTCAGGTGGGGCATTCAGGGCCACAGTTGGGAGCATTTGCTCACATAATTCTGGACACGCAAGTAGTGAACTCTCTTCCCGTACTCACTCAACACAGAGACACGTAAACGTTGGACTGGCTACTGGATGCAGAGAGGGCTGGAAGCAAAGCCCAGCCCAGCCACTGACTGTGTGACCTTGGAGAAGTTGCTTAATTTCTCTGAATTTCAGCTTTCTCAGAAAAGCATTTATCTCTAAGGATTACCGGGCAGATAAACTAATGAGATTGTGTACGGAAGCATCCATTGCAGATTCTAATTCCATGGGAGGACTCAGTTAAAGATCTTTCCTGTCTCTGAGCATTCTTGAGTCTACAGAGGGGTCACGTGGTTACTGGGAAAAATACGGCAAGAGACCACACCCGTATCAGGGACTAATGAAATCCTGACATAGCTCCACAGTTCCTGTGGAGAAGGAGGCAGCAGCTCATTGAGTTTATTAGTCTATGTATTTACTTTCTTAATTTTTTTTGAAAACTCACTAAGGATGAAACTGAGTCTGAGAGGCTCAGTGACTTGCCCAAGGTCACACAGATAGGGATTCGAACTTGAGTGTGTGTAAATGTCTCCCGGACCCACTGAAAATGGCACGTAACGGCTGCTCTGGGCTGGAAATCCAGTCAACCACAGGCAGAAAGCAAAAGGCAGAAAAATACTGTTGGGATTTGCAATTTTGAGATTGTGTTCACTATAGAGTAGTTTTTTATTTTTTTTCATTAATTTTGATTTTTTGGGGGTGACCCCTGACTGTGCTTGGGGGTGGTGGGGGGAGCATTCTTGTTGAATTTGCCTGAAGGCTTGGTGGTGTTGGGGGGGCGGTATCAGATGATAGTGATTGAACATGGAGCCTATGTCATGCAAAGCCTCTGCTCCACTGAGCTGTGCTATCTCCCCTGCCTTCATTCTGCATCTTGACTAATGCAGCCAGCTACTTTCCCTGAGTTTCTGAGTTTGGAGCTTTCTCCTCATGCTGTGCCACCTTTGCTTTAGCATTTCAGGATGATGTAACCCAGACACTTTGATATTCTCAGGGCCAGTGTCCAAGCTAAGTCTAGATCAGTGTTCACTGGAAACTGCCCCATCCTCTGCCCCTGACTGAGGCCACCTGTATTCCTGGAAAGCCCAGGACTTGTGAGTCAATGCAGGCCACAGAGAAATGTGGTCAGAGTAGAAACTCATCTCTGCAGTGAGATGTTACAAGGACAATCTCCTCTTAAAAATATTGCTATGAAATGCTTCTGTCTGGAAATCACCTACACAACAGAAAAGAAGTGAAGAAATGGGGCTGGAGAGACGGAGATCACATTTTGCATGCAGGAGACCAGGGGCCAGGGCTCAGCACTGCCTGGTCCCCCCACTCAACTAACTAGCAACTCTGGGAATGGTACTTGAGCACAGAGGTGGGAGTAGCCAACGAGCACCACCAGGTGTGCCCCCCCCCCATAACAACAATAAGCACAAGTGAAGAAGTATTGAAGAAGTGAGGAAGAAGAGAGAAACATGTATTGTTGGTGCAACTGAAGTTGGGATGACTTTTTGAGAACCATTTGTTAGTGTTTATTAAAATCTGTTTTCTCTTTCGTCCACAAATGCTGGCTCCTGTGCAGAGAGGGATTTAAGCATGTGCTTTGCAGCAAAAATACCTTCTGAGGGGCCGGAGCAATAGCACAGCGGGTAGGGTGTTTGCCTTGCATGTGGCCGACCCAGGTTCCATCCCTGGCATCCCATATGGTCCCGAGCACCGCCAGGAGTAATTCCTGAGTGCAGAGCCAGGACTAACCCCTGAGCATGGCTGGATGTGAACCATAAGGCAAAAACCAAACCAACAAACAAACAAAAACTCTCTGAACCTCCCAATATGGAAATTAGTATATAAATGATGATCCTTCCTACTATGGAAAGCTACGTAGCAGTGAAAAGCTGTAAAGTTGACTAAATGTTGCAAAACCAACATTAAAAGTAGAAAGATAAGTAAAATGTGAACGTCAACAGTAAGGCAGAACAGGATGATGCTTCACGTTTAGCTCCTTTGTATTTTAATAAAAAAAATAGCAAAGACTCAAACCCAAATTGTGTTCCTTTATGTGTATATAAATGATAAAAGTGCTTTAAAGAATAGATAAAGATAGCTTGGGCGGGGGAGAGTACAATGGGGGATTACAAGGGATTTTCCCTCTGACTCTTTATTTTAAAAATGTTTGCTGGGAAGGTGGCCCCTGGAGACCAATGGGAATAGTCATGAGCACTGAGTCAGGAGTAATCCCTGAATGCTATGTGGTGTGATTGCAAAAGGAGAGAAAGAAAGAAGAAAAAACATGGTATTTGATAAGAAATTCCTATAAGAATCATCATGAATCACTGATTTGAAAGAAGACAAGTAAACAAAGATGTTCATCCCAGTGGTAGATAGAATATATTTGTTAGCATTCCACATGCCCAAGAATAAGAGTTTATTTTTAAAATGATTATTATTTTCATATGATAGTTTTCATATGGCATCCAGAAATCAAAAACATTTTCAAATAATTTTGATGAGGTGAAAAATGCTATTGTTAATATGTTGAAGGAAAATGAACCGAAATGAAGACTATATATAAAAGTTACTTTCCTTTACTACCTGTGTCATATTTGATATGCCAAATACCAGTAACAATTCTAGACCTCATTCCCATGACCTGATGGAATGGTTTGAGGCTCTTTATGTTCCTGAAGCAAGCAGGTGCCCTTGGGCTCTACTAGCATGTGACAGGACATATGGAGATGCTACTGGTGCCCGCTCGAGCAAATCGATGAGCAACGGGAAGATAAGTGATACAAGTGATACAAGTCCTTGAAAAAAGTCAAACCTCTTGGGGATGGGGGAGAATTCAGTACCTAATCTGCCTTGCAGGTTCCGTTCCCAGTGGCTCCTCACGTACCAGGCATGGTCCTGGCAGCTCTGCTGTCTGTAATCCTGGTGCCAAAAGCAATGTCCAGTCACATGGCAGCCGGGTTTGTGCCAGCGCCATAACTAATGGGTGCACTCCCTCCCCCTCACCCCACGCTGCCAGCACTGCAGTCTGACTTGTGCCTCTCAGCATGCTCCATACCCAGAGGTATAAGGCCACAACCTGGGGGCCAGAGCCATAATATAGTGGGGAGGGCATTTGTCCTGCATATGGCCAACCCGGTTAGATCCTCGGCATCCCATACGGTTCCCCAAGCACCACCAGGAGTAATTCCTGAGTGCAGAGTAAGGAGTAAGCCCTGAGCACTTCAAAAAGGCCCTCCCCTTCTCCCCAAAACATCATAACCAGGAGTGTGTGTGGGACCTCAGTCATCTCAATGGCATCCACAGAGAAAGGGCAGGTGGAGGAACAAAGTCTTTTTATTTTTCTATTTTGGGTCACACCTAGTCATGCTCTAGGGTTACTTTGTACTCAGGAACTACTCCCGAAGGTGCTTGGGGGAACTTAAGGGATGCCAAGAATTGAACTCTGGCTGCAAACAAGGCGAATACCTGTCTGTTGTACTATCACTCCAGCTCCTTTTTAACAGTCTTTAAAAAATCATCTTTGGGGCCGGAGCGATAGCCCAGTGGGTAGGGCGTTTGCCTTGCACGGGGCCCGGCCCGTGCCGGCCCGGGATCGATCCCGGCATCCCATATGGTCCCCCGAGCACCGCTGGGAGTGATTCCTGAGTGCAGAGCCAGGAGTAACCCCTGAGCATTGCCGGGTGTGACCCAAAAAAGCAAAAAAAAAAAATCATCTTTTTTAAATTTTAGTTTTTGTGCCACACTCAGCAGTGCTCAGGGCTTACTCCTGGCTCTGTGCTCAGTGATCACCGCTGGCAGGCTTGGGGAAACATATGGGATGCTAGGAATTCAACCAGTCTCTGCCATGTGCAAGGCAAATACCCTGCTTGCTGTACTATAGCTCTAGCCCCTTAAGAAATGATCTGAACACAAGTTGTCTAGGTGTTGATGAGCTTGTTGAGTGAATGTCATACAATTCTCTTTTTCTAATGTTACACTCGCTGTCTCGTTTGCCAAGGCATCGAAAATCAGATGGGCTGGACATGTAATGCGATTTGGAGACAACAGCTGGACTAGAGCCATTACTGACTGGATCCCACGGGATGTCAAAAGATCACGTGGCCGCCCACCTACAAGATGGTCAGACTTCCTTGTCAAGACCCTGAAGGAACGGTTTGAGGCTCTTCATATTCCTGAATCAACCAGATGCCATTGGGCTACATTGGCACGTGATAGGGTCCAATGGAAATGTTACTTGCGCCCGCTCGAGCAAATCGATGAATAACGGGATTCAAGTGATCAAGTGAATGTTACACAATGGTTCTATATAAAATAAATTTATTAAATATTTAAGAAAGCCAGTGTGTATGCATACACATTGCATATATCAAGAAGGCAGCATTCATCTACTGGATCTTTTTTAAAGATGAAGGTCATTTTTACTTATTTATTAAATTTTTAATTAATTCACCATTAATTGCAAAGTCATTCATGATTGGGTTTTGGGAATACAACGTTTTCACATCAACCACTTCACATCAGTGTCACTTCCCACCACTGCCCACACCCACATTTCCTTCCCACCCACCTCCCTGTCTCCATGAGAGGCCTATTTTTTAAAAAATAACTCTTGACACTGTGGTTTATGGTATTGTTGTCCCTAGAATTTTATGCAAGCCACTTCACTACCTTTCTGAAGTCACTTCTGAAGGCCATTTTTAGGGCACTTTTAGGTTTACTTCAAAATTGAAGGGAAGGGAAAGAGATTTCACAGAACCCTCCACTCTGCACTGCCCACTGCTTTCCAGTCATCAGCATCACCCACCAGAGTGGAATATTGTTTGCAGAATAAACCTCCGGTCACTCATCACAGACAGCCAAGGTCTGAGGCTCCTCAGAGAATTCCTCTCTGAGCTGGGCATGCTATGAGTTTGGACAAATGCATAATGACATGTGGTCGACATTGTATCACAGGGTATTTTCACGCTCTTCAAAACCCTCTGTGCTTGCCTATTCACCTCTCCCCCACCTTGCCCCCTAGCCTGGCAACCATTGATCTTTTTTTACCAGCCCCATAAGTTTGGCTTGTTTCGACATGTCATAAGTTGGACTCACACAGCCTGCACTTTTTCTGGGATGCTTCTTTCCCTTAGAGATTCCTCCATGTGCTTTTGTGACTTGAGAACTCAACTTAGCCTGGAATGCGGTTTCACTGTCAGGACGGAACACGGGGTTTGCCTTTTACCTCTGGAAGCCCATCCTGACCGTTGCCGTTATTGTTTAGAGGAAGAAGGAAGACACTTAATTTTCCTGGCCAGAGCCAACGGGATGGAGGAGTGCTCCCTTGTAGGATGCAAGCTCTCAGGTGCTCCATGGTCACACTGCCTGCTGGGAGACTCTTTGGGGCTGTCAATTCTCTTTCCCTGTTCAGGGAGGAGGGATCCTTTGAGGAGTGAGCTCCTAAGCTGATTCTGACATCACCTAGGTTGAGTCCCCTTGAAGCCTACTGACCTTTCCATGGCATGTGCTGCCAGCCGAACAGATCATTAGCGTCTTCCTCAGGATTATTTCAGAACTTCCGGCGTAGGAGCTCACTTTGCACTAACAAATAAGGCATTCCCTTCCCTCTCCCCATCCCTGCCCATAAAATTTGTCTCTTCTGTCCAGGTGCGTCTTCAGTGAGGAACTGGTTCCCCATCTCCATTCTCCCAGCCAGGGAAGCTGGGAGAGGCGGCAAACACTAGGTTAGTCTGTGAGAATTTGTTTGGATATTCCTTTGGGTGTTTACGACCACATTCAGCAGCATGCAGGGCTTGCTCCTGTCACCCTGCAAAGTTGGGTTGTCAGGAAGTCAACCTAACTTTGTTGGGGATTCAAACCAAGGTTGCCTGTGTGCAAGGTAAGCATCTTAACTCTTGTGCTATCTCTCTGGCTCATTAGTCAGAATTTGACATCTTTGCCACAGGGGAGAGCTGAGAAATATGCATTAGATATTTAAATAAATTATTTAAATAAATTAGATATTTAAATAAATGTCGTCTCTTTCAGAATCACCTAAGAATCTGTTCAGTCGCTCAAGCATTCCTTGAGGATGGGAATATGGGAATCCTCTTAATTTTCACCTGCGTCCTTCTCCTGTGACTTCTATTTCTTTTTCCTCTTTGTATCCTGTAGGCACAAGTTAGATCTTCGTAGAAAGATCAGAAAGTTAGACAAACTGATGATGTTGATCAGAACAAAAGGAGTAAAGGCACAGATGACTAGTAGAAATGTTGAATGAGGCATCACTGGAGATGTGTGTGGATTTGAAGCTAGTGAAAAACATCCTAATGTGCTCTCTCTGTTTTGAAGTCTTTTACTTATTCTGTTTCTTTTGTTTGTTTGTTTTATTTTACTCCAAGAAATTTTACCCAGTTTAACTGCATCACTGATATTTTTGTTTGTTTCTTTTTTCTGGGCTGGGGATTGAACCTAGGACTTTACAGGTACGGGGCAAGTGCTCTTCCACTGAGCTATATCTCCATCCTTGACATGTCATCTTATTCATCGCCAGAACTGACTTGTAATTATTCCTTAAAAAGTATCATAAAATAAAAGACCCTGTTGCCTTTAAAAGGCCATTCTATAGGACTGGAGGCATAAAACAAGGGGTAGGGTGCTTGCCGTGCTTACAGTTTACCCTGGTTCAAGTCTTGGCGCCACCTATGGTCCCTCTAAGTACTGCCAGGAATGACCCTGAGCACAAAACCAGAGCCCTGAGCACCACAGGTGGGGGTCCCAATACCCCCACCCCCCAAACAGAAAAGGTTGTAATATATATACTGCAGATTCTATTTTTTTTTTTTTTTTGCTTTTTTGGGTCACACCCGGCAATGCTCAGGGGTTACTCCTGGCTCTGCACTCAGGAATTGCTCCTGGCAGTGCTCGAGGGACCATATGGGATGTCGGGGATCGAACCTGGGCCAGCATAGGCTGGCGCTGCAAGGCAAATGCCCTACGCGCTGAGCTATCGCTCCAGCCCTATACTGCAGATTCTAAAGGCAGTCTGTAAAGAAGGACAGGGACATGTGTCTTTGGGACATGGCCTCTTTAGTGTCCAAGTTTGAAAGATGAAGGGAAACTTCAGACTTACAGGCTTTTATTACTTTTATTATTATTATTATTATTATTATTTTTGCCTTTGCCTTTTTGGGTCACACCCGGCAATGCTCAGGGGTTTCTCCTAGCTCTGCACTCAGGAATTACTCCTGGTGGTGCTCGGGGGACCATATGGGATGCCGGGATCGAACGCAGGCTGGCAGAGGCCGGCCGCGTGCAAGGCAAATGCCCTACCCGCTGGGCTATCGCTCCTGCCCAGACTTACAGGCTTTTAAAATAAAAGCACTGGTGAGGCCTGGGAGACAGTTCAAGAATGTACATTGTGAAATTAGCCAGAAGGAAAAAGACAGATATAGAAAGACTGCATTTATTTGCGTGATATAAAAAATATATATATACACTATATATCATATATATAGTATCATTATATATCTATATCTATATCTATCTATATCTGTATCTGTATCTGTATCTGTATCTGTATGTGTATCTATATCTTTCTTATGATACTAATATCCAAGACCAGAAAAACATGGATCAGGAGGTCTTTCAATAGGTGGAATCTACCACAAACGTGTGGAATCTACCGCAAACGTGTGGGGATCAGAGGTTAGGTAAGACAGAGAAGGGAACAGTGTGCTAATAATCATTGACAATGATAATACCAACCTAGAACCAAACATTGAATATAGGCAAAGGGATATGCATGATAACCTCTAATGTATGTATTGCAAGTCACAATGTGTGAGAGAAGGAAGAGAGAGAGAGAGAGACAGAGAGAGACAGAGAGACAGAAGAGACAGAGAGAGACAGAGAGAGAGAGAGAGAGAGAGAGAGAGAGAGAGAGAGAGAGAAAAGAGGTAAAGTGCCTGCCATAGAGGCAGGCTAGGGGAGGGGGAAGGGAATTGGGAACTTTGGTGATGGGAAATGGCACTGGTGGAGGGATGGGCGCTGGAACACTGTATGACCGAACCCAAACATGAACATCTTTGTAATTGTATATATCTAAAGGTGGTATAATAAAATATTTTTTAAAAAAAGAATGCACATTGTGTGAGAATCTGAGCTCAGTCTCTAGCTCACATGCCCTCTCACCTCCAGGCACTAAGGAGAGAGATGCCACATCCTCAGGGACTCCTAGAAATGCCTGGTTTCACCCAGAGACCACCAAGCAGAGTAAGGATGAGCACCAGGAATGGGCTCTTAGCACTGAAGTCCCTCGAGGGCTGAGCTCTGCCGTGAGTGGTCCTGGCCAGAACCCTACCGCCCCTGCTGGATGAGGACCCCATTAAAAAGGAAAGCACTGGGCCCCATTTATCCTCCAGAACTCTTCCAACAATCTTGGGTCTGGCCCATCAAGTTCCCTAAATTGATAACATGATGAATTTTTAAAAGCTAGGGAAGAAGTTGAAGAGGAGCTTCCTAAGATCCAGAGATGGCTCTGAAGAAGGAATTCAGAAGCTTCACCATGGGTAAGACCAGGAGGATTCCAGAGACCATTTTTCCTTAGAAGCACCTTTGAAAAGATTTTCCATTTTTATTTTATTTATTCTATAATTTATTTTATTCATTTAATTTTTTTATTTTATTTTTAGCTTTTTGATGCTCAGGGATTACTCCTGGCTCTGCACTCAGAAATTACTCCTGGTGGTGCTCGGGGGACCATATGGGATGCCGAGGATCGAACCCGTGTGCAAGGCAAATGCCCTCCCCACTGTGCTATAGCTCCTGACCCCTAAAAAGATTCTTTTAAAAAAATGGAAATGGACCTTCAGTTCCTGCCTTCCTCCTGCTCGTTGCTTCCTTCCCTGGCTGTCTCGTGGCTGCGATTGTCCTCTTTCAGTGGTTTCCATCTCTACTCCCTCCTTGGATCCCTTCCCAGATTATTTTCTACTCCCCTCTGCTCTTGCTACTCTTGGAGGGATATCTTTGCTCTCAGCTTGTGCAACAATTCAAGCTCAAACACCTCAGTTTAGCTTCTAAATCCCGGAAGAGGCCACCACCCATCAGGTCAGTTTTATTTTCTTCTGCTTTCTGAAAGGCACCCCCTTCTCCAGGAACCTCCCTCTACTCCTCTCCTCCACACTGGCTGTGCTTAGCTGCTGCCTCCTGCACTGAGTCAGGAGTGTTTCTCCTCAAGCTAGGAATGCGTCCTTGAATTTTACAATGAAGGGATTCCTGCTTTGTTATGGAAGTGCAGGAATTTACAGGGAAAGCAAGTCCTTCTATAGAGCTGGATGCTAGGGCTTCTGGTTTCCCTTGATATGTGATTGGTCTTTAGCTCTAACTAAACCAATCTTTTGTTCTATCTGTCTGTCTGTCTGTCTGCCTGCCTGCCTGCCTGTCTATCGCCTTTTAGTGGCTGACAGTCAGAAAACCAAGACTTAAATCCATCAAGGAAGTTTCTTCATTAATAGCCTCATCTTTGCTATAAAGTGAAGTTCTCTTACATTTAAAAATTTTGTTGTGAAAAACGTGGATGATTGCCAACTGCATTTTATTAAAATGGGCCTCTGTGTGTGTGTGTGTGTGTGTGTGTGTGTGTGTGTGTGTGTGTTAAGCAATTCCTTCTTAAATTTAGGATTCTAGTGGGATATAGACAAGAGCCATTGTTAGGGTTTCATGTTCTGTGTCTCAGAGATTTTACTCTTCTCACTTAACTCTGTTGTTATGGAGGCCCAAAGTTTAGACAACTCTCAGGGACCTAGTTCCTAAGAAGGGACTGACTAGGCGAGTTCCTAGGGTGGTTTGTTTTGTCTTATGTTGGTGGGAATGCCATGTGATTGAACATGTTGGGGCTGACAGTTAACTTCTGGGCTAAGACTTCTGGGCAATTTATGAAAAGGTTGCCCTGCTCTTCTAAGACATTGCAGGAAAGAGAAGCAGCATGTGTAGGGGAATTCTAACTAGATGGTCACTAATTTCCTAGATCAAATCAAGGGATGGTGATACTTAGAGTTCCACTTTATTCCCTTAGAACATGATCTAGAAGAAGGAAGAAAATAAGAGTGGTTTACCTTTCCTAGTAGCTGTGCCTTCATAAACCAGGTCTTTTGATCTCTCATGAATTGTAATCTGTTAGAAAGGTGCTTTTTTTCTCCCTAATTCTAGTGGAAAGGGCAACAATGACAAGTGGAATTTTCTAAAATTGCTAAAGCACCTGCCTTGCCAGCACAGGGCCATGAGTTCAAGCCCTGGTGTCACTTACATGCACCAAGCATCATTTTGGGAGCTCTACTGCTTGTGCCTGGCTGCTCTGTTGTCTGGGATACCAGAGCCACAATCTATGGTTACCCCTAGCCAGATGTGTCTGAGCACTGCAACTAAAAGGCACTGACCCCAGAAAGCAACGCTCCTAAGAAGATGCATGAGCACTGTGACTGGAGTTTGACCTGCAGCGAGTGTCATGGCTGACTGCCAACACCAAAACCTGATATCAAGCACCACAGTCAAATATGTGTGTGCACCATCTGCTCATTGAAACAATAGTGTGAAAAAGGGAAGAGAAGGGGGGAAAGTTTTCTAAGAATTTGTAATATTTTCATGTAAAAGGTCCTCCCGTAGAAGGAAAAATATTGGATGAGCTCAGTCTTATATAGTATATAAATTAATATATTTGGAGCTTTTGGGGGCCACATCAACAGTTGCTCAGTTCTTGCTCCTGGTTTTGGGTTCAGGGGACCATATGTGGTGCCAAGTATTTGAACCGATATTGGCACATTAACCCTTGTTCTCTTCATATGTGCTACATATATTAACTTGGGATGGAGGGGCTGGAGGTAGGGGAGAAAGAGGTGGCCCAGAGGTCACTCAAGGACAGTGGTGGGAGATCTTTTGTACCTAGGTAAGGGTAGAGTTGTGATACATTCACATACCAAAAGAATGAACACAAACACTATTGTCAGCATGTTGTTTCAGTAACAATAAAATATTCAAAATAAAAAATTTCCTCCCTTAATACAAAGAACAAATGAGGCATATTAAAAACCCAAATAAAGATGTTCGTTTTTTACAACAGTGTATGTGTCTTCCCATTCCTCGTGTTGGAGTAGAGTAATGGACAGGTCTGTCTAGATCTGGGTTTGCTGCCCTTGAATCTGGCAGGGAGGTGACCTGGAAGGAGATGGCCAGGGAGACTCGGAGGACTCGGCTCTATGAGAAGACTCACTTTGGGGTCCTCATCAGCACGATGTGTGGACTCTGGGGCGCGGGGAGAAGCTGCTCTTCCTCTGACGTTGCTGTTGAGGGCTCTGCCCCTCCGCACTCCTTACAATGGTCAGACATGGGTGCGAGTGAGCAGAAGGTGAACCAGTGTCCCTCCCTTCCTTCCCCCTAGGTCAGCTGCAGCAGGCAGGAATCTTCCCTGCTGAGGTCTTAGAGGAAGTGGAGCTGACTCAGCCACTCTGTTGTGTTCATTTTAAATTTCTGAATTAGAGTCCATGAGTATCATCAAAAGATTGATTTTTTTTTTCTTTTTAACATCGCTAAGCTTTCTAATGCCCCCTTGGGGATCGGAACAGAGAGCTACTTCTCAGAGCTGGGTAGAAAGGACTTTGGAAGCCCTGATGGAACTCTCCAAGGGGAGGAAGCCAGCAGTTACAGTGACATCTGGATTCTCTGACTGCCCCTCACCCCCCATCATCCGGGTCCTACCCTCATGACCTGGAAATCCAGAGGTCAAATGGAAACAGAAGAAAATGAGAGCAATTTGTGAGCTCCCGACGACCCTAACCTCTTGGCCTTGGATTTGGATTCAATTTGCACGTTGTTTCAGCCATCTCCCTCAAGCTCCAGAGCCAGGGATGGTGGTCTGGCTTCACGACCCCAGAACACCGGCAAGCACAAATTTATTGCACTTAGGGAAGCGCCAGAGGCAGGCAGGGTGTCTTCATGCCAGAACTGGCAGGGTAGTAGAACCTTGAGTTGACAGTTGTGTCCCTCTCTGGAAACTTCTCAGGAGCTAACAGAGCAAGAGTCAGTGTCTGTGCATAGCTTCGTCCTGCTTGTGGACCAGGCCTGTTGCTCTCCAGGTTGCTTTCAGGCTGACATTTTGCTGTGTAGGGAGAGATGCCACAGTGGATGCAGGGATGCAAGCTCAAGCATGATTAGAGTGGACAAGGGTGGAGCCAAAGCAAGGACCCCACCTCTTTGCTGAGTTCTCTTCCTCCACAAACATCTCCGAATAGTCACTGAGTGATGACTGTGAAATTTAACTTTCCCAAAGAAGACAGATGTGATCTCTCTTGGAAGATTGGGACATGTGCCCAGCCTTTAATAGTTGGCCCCCAATACTATGTCCCCAGGGATCCCCATCCCCCTTTCTGTTTGTCTGTGTTACCTGATGACTGAACAGTGGACTGAAGGCAACTTTAGGTGATTTCTTTTATTTTTGTCTTTAATACAGACCCAGTCCTGGTACCCAATTCTCAAGAATTATTCGCTGATGACTCAAAAGGAAAACAAGTCATTGACCGCCTTTGATGTATAGCTTTCAGAATTTTTCTCACGCATCATTTTGTTGTTGTTGTTTTGTTCACTGTGATTTCAGATGCATTTTCATTCTCTTTTTTTGCTTTTTGGGTCACACCTGGCAATGCTCAGGGGTTTCTCCTGGCTCTGCACTCAGGAATTACTCCTGGTGGCGCTCGGGGGACCATATGGGATGCAGGGATCGAACCAGGCACGTGTGCAAAGCAAATGCCCTACCCGCTGGGCTATGGCTCCGGTCACTCAGATGCATTTTCTTCCTTGCATCTGAAAGAAAGTCATCACTCAGTGACCATTTGCAAACGGAAACCTTAGCAATCACACTCACAAAAACAACTCTGCTTATTGTGCAGCCTGAGTGTGGCTGACAATTTAGGGGCTGGGAATACAGGCACACATTTCATCTTTCCTCTTTGCCAGGGGGCTTGTTCTAGCATTACTGTACAGATTAAGAAATGCTTGGTAAATCATGGAGTTATAATTAGAAAAGAAACAGAGGTGCAGGGAGCTTATGCAGGGGTGGATGGGCCTCTCTGATCTCAATGTTCCTATTCTTGCAATTTGACTTTTGTTTTGTTTTATAGCCACACCCTGTGGTACTTAGGGTTTCCTTCTGGCTCTGTGCTCAGGGGTCACTCTTGGCGGTGCTTGGGGGGGGGTCATATGTGGTACTGGGGATCAAACTGGCATCAGCTGCGTGCAAGGGAAGTGCCTTGTTCTCTGTACTATCTCTCCAGTCCAACATTTGGTCATCCCACTTCTGATCATTCCCAGTGACCTCCCAATGCTCACCATTATGTGTGAGTGGGCCATAACTTACTTGCCCCTGCTCCTATTTTGGGTCTCTTAGGATATTTACTAATTTTAGGTATTATAAACAATGAGGCAATGAACATCATTGTTCTCACGGACGGTTCCCCCTGTTTTTGGATTATCACCTTGGAAGAGAGTCCCAGAAGTGGAATTACTGGGTTAAAGGGTAGGGCTGTGTTTATGGCTTTTGATACTTATTGCCAAATTGCTTTCCCGGAGGACTGTGCTCAGCATAATAGGTTCACTTTATAGGCCCAGGGGAGTCACCTCGCTGCTCCAGAATGTCAGGTTGCCTGCTAACCACTAGAGGGTGTAAAAAGGATATTGCTCAAGTGACAAGCACCTCACCCCTGTCTAGGAAATCCCCAGATTTGCTTGGGGAGCCTTGAAAGTTGCTTGAGCAGGAGGAAGGATGCTTGCTTAGAAGCTCAGGGAAATCCCAGACTGATTTTCTTGGCTTTTCCACATTGAAGGAGAGATGGTTTATAGTCTCGACCCTAGAGGAGGAAAAAGAGCTGTAAACTGTGCTTTGGAGACCGGGGTTTGATGTGGGCCTTGTCACCTCCTGCTTGGAAAACCTCCATGCCTCCATTGCTGGGCTTAGAGCATCAAGTCTCGGTCTGGTGGGCTGACAACTGCCCTGAGTATCTCCGGGAGAGAGTTTGGGTCCTGCTCATAAGCTTTTCCTAAGAGTCCAGTAATTGGGGACTGAACCAATCAGTGAGAGGAGACAGAAACCAAGGAGAGGTTGGTACAAAACACATTCAAGAGTTTTTAACCCCTTAACTCCAAGACACTGAAGATGGAGGAGACTTAGAGATGATCTTGTCCGTATTCCTGGGGGAAAGAAGTCCAGACATTTACAACTGTATCAAGGTCTTATCTTCACGGAGGGCTACTTCACTCACCGCATGAACTGAGCACTGCTTCCCTGAGTGCACATGGGATGAGCACTACTTCTGTGCTCAGAGACAGGAGTAAGCCCTGAGCACCATCAGGCGTGGCCCCCAAAACCAAAAACAAATGTTTTTTGGATATTAAAGAAAGAAACAGCATGATGTCTGGTTCCAGAGGGGACAGTTCAGGAAAAACAAAGACCAAAACAAAAACTGCAGCCCAACATTACTTATAAATGTAGAGGCTAAGTTCCTCAGCAAAATGTTATTACAGTGAATGTAATAATACTTGTTAAAGGGAACTCCCATCATGGTGAAGTTGGGTTTATTCCAGGGGTGCAAGGATGGCTAAATGCAAGCAAATTAGTTAATTAATATGAATACAAATAAAGATAAAGATAGATTAATTTTTTGTATTAGTATGAATACAAAGAAAGACGAAGATACATCTATCATGTCTATAGATGTAGAGAAAGCTTTGGTTGAGTCAACAATTTGATTATGATAAAAAATTCTCAATAAATTGAGACAAAAGGTATATATCGCAACCTGCTTAATGCCACATTCAACAAGTCAAGGGGTCATGGAATAATGGAAAACATTTTTCTTTAAGATGAGTTATTAGATAAGGATGTTGGATTTATTTTTCCCCTCTTTTTGGGTCACACCCCCTGCGATGCTCAGGGATTACTCCTGGCTCTTCGCTCAGGAATTACTCCTGGCAGTGCTCGGGGGACCATATAGGATGCCGAGGATTGAACCTAGGTCGGCTGCGTGCAGTACAAACACCCTACCCGTTGGACTATCGCTCTGGCCCTGGATGTTTGATTTTTTTTTTTTGTTTTTGGTCACACCGCGTGCTCAGGGGTTAATCCTGGCTCTGCACTCGGAATTACTCCTGGCGGTGCTCGGGGACCATATGGGATGCGGGATCGAACCCAGGCGGATGGGCCGGCGGTGCAAGGCAAACACCCGCTGGGCTCGCTCCGGCCCTGGATGTTTGATTTTACCACTATTATTCAACATAACATTGGAGGTCCTAGCCGTGACAATCAGGCAGAAACAAACAAAAAATAAGAAAGGATCCACCTGGTAAAAGAAATAAAACTATCAGTATTTGTGAATATCATAACGTGAGTAGAAACTCCAAAGACCTGTTTAAAAAACTCATAGAAAAAAATAGATCAGTAAAGTGGAAAGTTGCAATGTAGAAAACTGGCATTTCTATATTCAGACAATAAGCTAGAAGAGAAAGACATTTAACATCTTAGTTACAATTGCATAGAAGGAGTTCCTGTTTTTGTTTTTCAAAAATATCATTTACTCACTTAGCCAAATTCCTTTACAGAGTCATACACTGTTTATATTTAACTTCTCTTTTTACATATTTTTATTCAGGCACAGTGATTTATAAACTTATTTATTGTTGAGCTTTAGACACACAATATTGCAGCACTGATCCCACCATCAGTGTCAATTTCCCTCCGCCAATGCCCCCAGGTTCCCTCCCATCTCCCCTCCCTCTAGTCTGCCCTTTTTTTTTTTTTTTTTTTTTGCTTTTTGGGTCACACCCGGCAATGCTCAGGGGTTACTCCTGGCTCTGCACTCAGGAATTACTCCTGGCGGTGGCGGGGACCATATGGGATACCGGGGATCGAACCGGGCCGGCCGGGCCGCCACGCAAGGCAAACGCCCTACCCGCTGAGCTATCGCTCCGGCCCCTAGTCTGCCCTCTTGACAGGCACCTTTCTACATTCCATTATTAAAGTTTGGGTCTCTTGATTTCAGTATTGTCAACTCTGTGGTTTGGATATTTGGCTTTATCACTCCTTAACACCACTTTTGTACTTGGATCCCTGACCTGGCCTTTGGCGTTTCTCATCTGTCTTTTCTCCCCCTTCCTTCCACTCTTTCTTTCCTTCTTTGTTCTATACTTTGGATCCAAGGTTGATCTGGGCATCTCCCCTTTAAAATGTTGCATTCCATCCATTTATTCTAAATACCACATGTAAATGACATTCTGTGTTTATCTTTCTTTTTCTGGCTTACTTCACTTCACAAGATGCTTTCCAGTTCCATCCCATGTTGCTGCCAATTGCATGATTTCCTTATTCGCTATAGCTGTGTAGTATTCCAGTGTGTATATATACCATGTCTTCATGATCCAAATCAGTAGTTGGACATCTAGGTTGATTCCAAGCTATTGTGCCTTGTACTGCAATGAATTCTTAGCTATTGTACTGAGTACTGAATGATTCTTAGCTATTGTATTGAGTGTAGCAATGAATAATGTGTTCTTTTGAATGAAGGTTTTTCTGTCCTGGGGATAGCGATCCAAAAGTGGAGTTGCTGGGTCAAATGGGAGCTCAATTCTGAATTTACTGAGTCCCTACTGTATTCCATAGGGTTGGGCCAGACAACATTCTCATCAGCAGTGGGTGAGGTTTCATTTTCACCACATCCTTGCCAACAGAGATTTTCCCAGATTTTTTTATATGTGCCATTCTCACTGGAGTAAGATGATATCTCATAGAAATCTTGATTTGGATATCCCTAATAAGTGATGATTAGTGTTTTTCATGTGCCAGAAGGAAGTCACTATTAAAAAGAAATAGAAGAAGATGCATGGAAAAGGAAAAGATAGTCCTTGCTCATGGATTGGAAAAAAATAACACAGTTGAAATGCCTAGGCTCCCCAAAACATTATATGAATTCAAAGCAATTCCTATAAAATTCATGAAAGTCTTCGCCTGAACAATGTTATTAAAATTTATGTGGAAGCAAAAGACTCCAAATAGCTACAGCAATATTGAGAATAAAAAATATGGAGGCAGCATGCTCTCAGACTTTAAACTATTTTACAAAACTACTGTAATGAAAACAGTGTGGTACTAGAATAAAAGCAGGGACTCAGACCAATGGAATAAAAACAAGATCCTGGGGTAAGGCTTTTGTCTTGCATATGGTCTATCTAAGTTTGATCCCTGGCACCATATGATCCCCTGAGCCTGTCAGGAGTAATCCCTGAGCACTGCTGGGTTTGGCCCACCCAAAAAGAAATGAGATGCAAAGACAAAAATCTCACGATACAAATGGTTTATCATAAAGAATCCGCGAAAATGAAAAAGAAAAATATTTCTTCCACAGTGATGATATGAAAATTTGAAAGACAAGGGCAATATAATTGGAACATGATCTCAAACCATATAAAAATTTATTAAAATAGAGCAAAGACTTGGCAGTCATATCTCAACCTATAAAATACATTAAAGAAAACACAGGAAAATATTCCATGATAATAGGTTCAGTGATGTCTTTGGGATTCAACTTCATCAGGAAGGGAAACAAGAGCAAAAATAAACAAATGGGATAACATTAAACTAAAATTTCTGCACAGTAAAAAGAAGGTGCCATTTTAAAAAAAAGATATCCTGCTGACTTTGACAAAAGATCAATACCCAAGATATAAATATCCTTCAAACTCAATAACTACCAAAACCCAACTCCATCAAAAATTGGGGAGAAACCCCTGATCATTGCTGGTTATAGCAAAAAACAAACAAAAACCAAACAACTGGGAAGAAAGATCTGAACTGCAGACAAGTGGTGAGTAAACACTTGGAACAATATTAATTATCACTTGCTATCAGGAAGTGAAAAAATGATTAAAAATTATCACCCCAAACCTGAGGATTACTGAAAAGGTCAGAAACAGTAAGTGCTGAGAGTGTGGAGAACTACACATATCATATCCCTCATACACAGTCAGAAAGTATGTAAATAAATTATTTTCCCTATGGAAAATTGTATAATCCACGCCCAATCTGCTAAAACCAAAAAATAGATCTGTCATAGCGTTTAGCATTTCCACTTGGAGGTATCTAGCCAAAGAGCACCCAATCACTAATTCTGAAGGATACATACGCAGCTTTGCTCATTGCAGCACTGTTTACAATAGCCAGCATTTGGAAAGAAACTGAGCGCTCAGTGACAGATGATGGATAAATGAGTGGCACATTGCCTTTTGCCACAGCATGGGATGGGGGGGTTCATGTTAAGCGAAATAAGCAAGAAGAAAGGCAAATACTGAATCATCTCACTCATAATATGTGACATCTAAAGAAACAAAGTTAGGGGAGAGACACTGTCTAACAAAAATAACCCCTGGACTCTGATTATAGAAGAGAGGCTACCTAAGGGCAGGGGCTGGGGGGTGGGCTGGAAGGGAGGAAGGAGTTCCAAGGCGAAGTGGGGAGGGATATTGGTCCTTTGGTGGTGGGTGTGATGGACTGACATTTCTTTTCTGATGCATAAACATTTACAGCCCTGTGAAGCAACATTATCTCAATAAAAAAAAAGATAACTAAAATAAAGGGGACATGAGAAGGGCCCTATATCCACAAGACTGGCAGGGAGTAATATTTAAGAAATGAGAATCTCACTCCTGGGAATATACCCTGGGAGGCCAAAACACACAGCAGAAACACCATCTGCACTTTTATATTCAGTGCAGCACTATTCACAATAGCCAGAATCTGGAAGCAACCAGAGTGCCCAAGAACAGACAACTGGGTAAAGAAACTGCTGTACATCTACACAATGGAATACTATGAAGCTGTCAGGAAAACGAAGTTATGAAATTTACTTATAAATGGATGGACATGGAGAGGATCATAATGAGTGAAATTAGCCAGAGAAAAAGTACAGATATAGAATGACTGCATTTATTTAGGGATATAAAAATAGTATGATAGCAATATCCAAGGTAGGCTAAACATGGATCAGGAGGTCTTGTCAGTGGGTGGAATCTACGGCAAGTGTGTGGGACTCAGAGGTTAGGTAAGACAGAGAAGGGAACAATGTGCTAATAATTGTTGGAAATGATAATACCAGCCTAGAACTGAGGATTCGATTTCGGCAAAGGGATATACATGATAACCTTTAAATGTATGTATTGCAAGCAATGATGTGTAAGAGAATGAAGAGAGAGAGAGAGAGAGAGAGAGAGACAGGCAAAGTGCCTGCCATAGAAGCAGACTGGGGGAGGGGCAGGGAATCAGGGGACACTGGTGGTGGGAAATGGGCACTGGTGGAGGGATGAGTGCTGGAACACTGTATGACTGAAACCCAAACACGAACATCTTTGTAATTGCATATTTCACAGTGGTATAATAAAAAAAATTTAAAAAAAAAGAAATGAGACTCTTATCTGATATCTTGCTAAAATCTTACTCCCTGGCTGACCATCTGTCTCTCCAGATCTTTGAGTGGAAATGTCTGAGTTTGACTGGGATGAGTAATTCACCTACGACTGTGGTTCTTAACCCTGGGAAGACTTAAAATAATAACATAAACCCTGATGCTTGGCCCCACCCTAGACCAATTAAATCTGCATTTCTGGGGTGAGGCCCAAGTATTGGCATGATTTGAAAGTTCCTGGGAGGAGAGAGGATAAGTTGTTTGAGGGAGACCCTGAAACAATGATGGCGGGAAACAGCACAGTTGGTCCCGGCGGGGGTGGCAGTTTGTACAAAGTTTGTTTGCATGAAGTCCTATCATTGACAGTATTGTAAGTCACAGGGACTAAAATAAACATTTTTAAAAGGTAGCCAGGTCACCCTAACATGCAACAAGAGTGACCCCATGATCCCAAGCATTGAATGGTCCTGCTGAGACCTTGGGGTCAAACACAAGTAACCTTCCAGCCCTGTGATTCACTCACTGTATGATGCTGCACAACTAACAGTCTCTCTGAGCCTGTTTCCTCCACTAGAAAATGGAAATAATAATGCTTGCTTAGATTTTTTCTTAAGAAGCCCATAGAATCTTATGTATACATCCTTCAGACATGATTATGCATAAGTGCCTTTTTGCATAGCCGGCATAGAGAATGGGCTTTTATTTTTGTGATTTATTAAATCAGCAATGCTCAGGATTTATTCCTGGCTCTTTGCTCAGGAACTACTTCTAGCAAGGCTCAGGGGACCATATGGAATGCTGGGGACCAAACCCAGGTAAATAAGTATTGCTGTACTATTGCTCCAGTCCTGGGTTTTTATTTTTTGGCCTTCCAATCAGTGCTGGGGGACCTGTGGGCAACTTGGTGATGCATGGTCAGCTGAGTCTGCCAGTTCAATTCTAGAGCCTGGTGACACTAAGGTTCATACCCAGCAGTGCTCGGGGGCACCAGGGTTACATCCCAGTGGTGCTTTAACCATGCAGTGCTGGGGTTCAGAGTCAGAGCCTTCTGCATACAAGGCATGTGCCCTGAGCTCTCTGACCCCTGAGCTCCATCACAGGTCCCATTGAATGGGCTTTTTTTCGGGGGTTCACACCAGAGCCTCAGAACAAGCCAGACGACCGGCCACTCCATGAGGGCCTCCATGTTCCACATCCGAACTTCCCCTCGTCAGCACTCCACCCAGCAGACCAGCCTATCACAGCCCGGCTCAGAGCAGCCCTATGCGGCTGTGCGGTTCTTCAATAAATGCTGGATTTTGAGATGACTACAAGAGTATGCTACCCGCACGGCAGAGCCTGGCAAGCTACCCTGTCGTATTTGATATGCCAAATACCAGTTACAATTATAGACCCCATTCCCACCACCTGATGGAATGGTTTGAGGCTCTTTATGTTCCTGGAGCAAGCAGGTGCCCTTGGGCTCTACTTGCATGAGACAGGTCATATTGAGATGTTACTGATGCCCGCTTGAGCAAATCGATGATGAACGGGAAGACAGTGACAGTGATAGGTGTTCTAGTAGGTTCCTTTAGATGATGAGGGGTCTGGATTCTGCTCTGGTCCCTGCCTAGGGTGAGATAGTATCATGTTTTTGTCCAAGGGTTTATTATAGCTCAAGGCTCCTCTGTCCTCCCAGCCTCCCATTCAAAGGCAGACACCTGAAAATTTTATGTAGGACACACTTTAAATCGCTGTTATTTTGGCAGCTAAGAAATCCTATTTTTTTTTTAAAGTCAAACTTTAAAATCTCACTTGATTTTTTAAAGGCAAACAGCAACCTCGAATCCCAAATACTTTCTCTCTTTCTACCATGCAACCAATCTAGAAGATTTTTGGGGTTTGGGGACTCCTGGCACCAGGAGTGGATCACCAATGATTGGGTCTTACTTCTGGTTCTGAGCTCAAGGATGACTCTTTTTTTTTTTAATTTTTTTACTATACCACCGTGAGACATACAATTACAAAGGTGTTCATAATTGGTTCTTGGTAATACAGTATTCCAGCACCCATCCCTCCACCAGTGCCCCATTTCCACCACCAATGTACCCCTCCCCTCCAGTCCCCCCAGGCTGCCTTAATAGCAGGTACCCCCAGTTTCCTCTCTCTTTCTCTCTCTCTCTCTCTCTGTCTCTGCATCTCTCTCCCTCTTATTTTTACACATTGTGGCTAGCCCTGCAGATATTTAGAGTTTATCACTTAAGTCTCTTTGTGTATATTCAGTGGTGAGTTTTAATCTGCCATTACCATTTCCCATATTTAGTAAAACACTGCTATCTATTTATATCCTATTAATGAATGCACAAGGATGACTCTTTTTATTTTTTTTAATTATAGCACCATGCAATATACAATTAAAAAGATGTTCATGATTGGGTTTCAGTCATACATTTTCCCAGCACCCATCCCTCCACACAGTGACAGTGATCCCTCCACCAGTGCCTTATTCCCACCACCAATATCCCCAAGTTCCCTCCCCCTCCCTCCAGCCTGCCTCTATAGCAGGCACTATTTCTCTCTCTCTCTCTCTCTCTCTCTCTCTCTCTCTCTCTCTCCCACACACACACACACACATTGGGGCTTGCCCTACAGACATTTAGGGATTATCATGTAAATCCCTTTGTGTACATTCAATGTTCATATCTGGTGTGGGGTTAACATTTCCCATAATTAGTAGAGCACTAGTATATATATTTATATACCAATAATGAATGCAGTCATTCTATATTTGTCTTTTACCTTCTGACTAATTTCACTCAGCATGATACTCTCCATGTCCATCCAATTGCACATAAATTTCGTGACTTTGTCTTTCCTGACAGCTGCATAGTATTCCATTGTGTAAATGTACCACAGTTTCTTTGCCAGTCTTCTGTTCTTGGGCATTCAGATTGTTTCCAGATTCTGACTATTGTGAATAGTGCTGCGATGAACATCGGAGTGCAGATAGTGGTTCTTCTGTATGTTTTTTGGGTCTCCAGGATATATTCCCAGGAGTGGTATTGCTGGGTCAAATGGGAGCTCAATATCTAGTCTTTGAAGGAATGTTTATATTGTTTTCCAAAAGGGCTGGACCAGTCAGCACTCCCACCAGCAGTGGATGAGAGTCCCTTTCTCCCCGCATCCATGCCAGCACTGGTTGTTCTTGCTCTTTTGGATGTGTGCCAGTCTCTGTGGTGTGAGATGATATTGTTGTTTTTATTTGCATGATCATTGTTATTTTGATTTGCATCTCCCTGATGATTAGTGATGAAGAGCACCTTTCATATGCCTTTTGGCCATTCGAATTTCCCCATTTTGGAAGTTTCTGTTCATTTCTTCTCCCCATTTTTTGATGGGATTGGCTATTTTCTTCATGTAAAGTTCTACCAGTGCCCGATATATTTTGGATATTAACCCCTTATCAGATGGGTAGTGAGTGAATATTCTTTCCCAGTCTGTGGGCTGTCTCTGTATTTTGCTTATTGTTTCTTTTGAGGTGCAGAAGCTTTTCAGTTTTATGTAATCCCATTTGTTTATCCTTGCTTCCATTTGCATTGTCAGTGCTGTTTCATCTTTGAAGATGCCTTTAGATTTGATGTTGTAAAGCATTTTTCCTATGTTTTCTTCTATGTACCTTATGGATTCATGTCTGATGTTGAGATTTTTGATTCATTTTGATCTGACCTTTGAGCATGGTCTTAGAAGAAGGTTTAAGTTCATTTTTTTACATGTAGCTGCCCAGTTTTCCCAGCACCACCTGTTGAAAAGGCTTTCTTTGCTCCACTTAATAGTTTTGCTCCTTTATCAAAGATTAAGCATTATATATTGGAGAGTGTGTTTCATGATATTTAGTTCTATTCCACAGGTCTACAGGTCTGTCTCTATGCCAATACCATGCCCTTTTGATTATGACTGCTTTGTAGTAGAGTTTGAAGTTGGGGAAATTGATACCTCCCATTTTATTTTCCCCAAGGATTGCTCTAGCTATTAGTGGAGTTTTATTATTCCATATAAATTTTAGGAGTGTTTGGTTAATTTCTTTGAAGGATGTCATGGGTATCCTTATAGGGACCACATTGAATTTGTATAGAGCTCTAGGGAGTATTACCATTTTGATAATGTTAATTCTCCCAATCTATGTGCAGGGAATGTGTCTCCATTTCCTCAGGTCCTCTTTTATTTCTTGAAGCAACGTTTTGTAGTTTTCTTTATACAGACCCTTTATATTCTTAGTCCAACTGATTCCTAGGTATTTGATTTTCTGTAGTGCAATTGTGAATGGAATCGTTTCTTTGATATCCCTTTCTTCCCTTTCATTATTTGCATTTACGAAAGCCACTGACTTTTGGGTATTGATTTTGTACCCTGCCACTCTACTATAAGAATGTATTGTTTTTAGGAGCTTTTTGGTAGAGAGTTTAGGGTTCTCTAGGTATAATATCATGTCATCTTCAAATAGTGTCAAGGATTACTCTTGGTGGAGTTTCGAGGACCATATGGAATGCTGGGGTTGAACTTAGTTAGCTGTGTGCAAGGCAAGAGTTTTACCCACTGTACTATCTCTCTAGCTCCCAGCTCAAAAAATTTTGGAACTTGGATTCTGTAGTTTGTCTGATGAAAGCAGTATGTCTATGGGAAAGTGGAGATATTGACATGACCTACTGGGGATGGGAATTTAAATCTCTGCACCAGTGTGACTGGTGTGTAGTTATGCCTGTTCTTCAGATGAAATCACAAATGTGCAGAGATATGAGTTAATGCCTCTAGAGGAGGAAGCATCCAGATTTCAGCCAGGCCTTTTGAATCAAGCTCATAATCAGTCTTTCAGTTTAAAGCACAGCTTCCCATTAGAGTGGACAACTTATGTATCACTGTATCACTGTCTTCCTGTTCATCGTCGATTTGCTAGAGCGGGCACCAGTAACATCTCCATAGGACCTGTCTCATGCAAGTAGAGCCCAAGGGCACCTAGCTTGCTCCAGAAACATAAAGAGCCTCAAACCATTTCACCAGGACAACTTATGAGTAGAATAAAATAACAAACAAATCAGTATTACAGACCCTGTATTATCTTTTGGAAACAAAACAAATATAATTTAAATTATAATTTTCTGGGCTAGTGATAATCAAAGGATTAGAGTATATTCCTTGCATGTACAAGGCCCCGAGTTTAATCCCTGGCACCACATGGCCTCTGAGCCCCACTGGGCTGACTCTTTTGGCTAGAGCAACATCACAGTCCCAAGGCCCTAGCATTGAGCTCTGTGGCCCAATTGACCAAGAATTACCAGGACTGACCTCTAGTCCTCTGAACCCTGCTTAAGAGTCCCCAACCCCACCAAAAAAGCATATCTTCCCATCAGGAGTGGATAAAAAATTAAGATTTGAGAATAAAGTCCAAATATAAAGCATTTTCTTCTATTTTTTTAAACTTTTTTTTTTTTGGCCACACCTGACAATGCTCAGGAGTTACCTCCTGCCTCTGCACTCAGGGAATCACTCCTGGCAGGTTCAGGGGACCATATGCCATATAGGGATTGAACCCAGGTTGGCTGCGCAAAAGCAAGTGTCTTATCTGCTGTAATATTTCTCTGGTTCCTAAAACATTTTCTTATAAGCCTTTTGATGACACTTTTTTTAAGTTTGAGAATGAGCTGTGAACTTACCTTACCCAGTGATTTAATGAGAGAGAAAAATGTAAAAATGTTTGTAAATGAAAGAACTGTGTATTAGCTATTTCTATCTGTGAGACTTAATCAGGGGTTCCCAGGTGCTTGGGACACCCATGTATGAGTCATTCATCATGTGACCTGCCTATATTTGTAGCAATGTCTTGCATGTGTGCACATATCTGATTTTCTCTAAGGAGAAAATTCATCACTTTCATCAGTTTCTCAAAGAAGTGAATGACTCAAAAATGATTAAAAACCACTACTACAGCCCAACCCTTTATGCCACTTGCTGGTGAAAGGAGCAAAGGAGTAATTCCAGGCATCTGAGAAGACACCTACACACCCTGCCAATATCTTTCCATGTCACGGGAAAGCAGTCAAGAAATAAAAGACAATTGGGGTTGCATGGGAAGGCAGGAGAAAAGGAGAGACAGGGACAGATAGAGACACACAGAGAAAGAGATGAGAGAATGGGAAAGAGAGAAAGAATCTTAGCTGTCGTCCGAGGGTATTGCTGCTCGAATAAGTGGCAGAAACTCCATTCTTTTCCAATGTGATGGAGTGAGATCGCCCGTCACACAGATGCCTTCAGAGTCTTGAGCCTGTGAGGTTTTGCTCTGAGTTCAGGAAATAACAGGATATAAATCTGCCTGAATCATCCCAGCTCACGCAGATTCAATGCTGGGGCACAGTGGCTCTGGCAGATCTTGTTCTTTTTGTGTGATGACTTTTTGATGCTGTGGATTTAGACGGATTAGGCCATTTAGGGAAAAGGGAATATTAATATACAAAATTGTTAAATGTCAAATAAAATCCCTTAATAATGTGTGTGTTTAAGATGAGTATGCAGGCACTTTGAAAAACACTCTAGCACCAGCTCAAACATTTAAGAAATCCATTCTGCAAGTTCAAACAAATAATCCTCCACCAATTATGTTGTACCTATGCGAGTCTGATGGGTAATTCTGCAGTCTTGGTAGGGAGTAAAAACTTAGGCGCATATTATTGTTAATAGCATTGTCATACCTAGTTCTTCACCCAACTGGCTGGATACTTAAATACCACAGATAAATGTACTGCTTGCAACCAAGAGTTGGGTTTTATATTTACTGCAAGTTAATGAACTATGTGGTTGATTTTACTTGTTTTAAAGGTCAGTGTGTATTAGCAATCTGGCAGTTCCCAACCTGAAGGTCCCTATACTTTGGTCTTATGCCTGTCATTAAATACCTGGGATTTGAAATAATTTGGAGGACGAAAAACTGAGAAGAATCATATAAAAAGCTAAAAGTAATAATATCAACATAATCATTTATTCTCTATGATATCATATTATGCTATCTTATAATTAGTGAATGTTGGAAGCACAACTATTCTTTCACTTTCTGATTCAAAAAAATAATGCCCTTCCTTCATAAAATAGCGACCGGGCATATGTAGGATCATTAATGGTTCAATATAGGTGCTGATAACACCATTGATAATTAAAGATTGTAGAGAGAAGACATAGAGCCTTATGAAAATGGTGAGGGTGAGTAGTATAAGACGTCATCTTGGAGGTGATTGCATTTGAAGCAGACTATTATAGAGGACATGCTTTAAAAAATCACCTAATTATTATTCTGTTATAGAAATGTTGTATAATATTTGTAATAATTGCATTACAACAGTCACATAATTACATTAGTATCCACTTAGAGAATAGAATAAAGAAGCATTAGACCTATCTACAAGCCTCCCATGTAAGTTTTGTTGGCATTTTGGTACATTTTAAACTTTTTAAAAAATATTTTGGGTTACATTTGGAATTGTTCAAGGTTTACTCCCTGCTCTGTGCTCAGGGGTCACTCCTGGTGGTGCTTGGGGGATGAGACGTGGCACAGGTTATCAAACCTGGGTTCGCTGCATGCAAGATAGTCCCAAAGCTGCTATACTATCTCTCCGGCCCTTTGCTGCATTTCTTTTTTATTTATTTTTTAAATATTTTATTATACCACCGTGAGATACACAATTACAAAGATGCTCATAAGATGTCTCATGTTTGCGCTTCGATCATACAGTGTTCCAGCACCCATCCCTCCACCAGTGCCCATTTCCTACCACCAATGTCTCTGATTCCCCCCCCCACTCCCCTAGCCTGCCTCTATGCTAGGTTCTTTATTTCTTTCTTCTAACTAACTCTTTATCTTTTCCCTTCCCTTCCATATTGTGGATTACAATACATACATTAAAATGATGTCATGTGTATCTTTTTGCCTGTCTTTAATGCTCAGTTCTAGGTTGGTATTAGCACCTTCGACAATTATTGGCACACTGTTCCATTCCTCTTTGCTGCACTTCTTGTCAGTCTTTTCCTCTGGGGACAGTAACTCTGGCTATTGTGGTCCTAGAATATGTTTTCATAGAAATACGTATTCTCACATTCAGGGTTAAACACGAGTCCTGCACTGGAAGAATTTTTTCCACCTTGTTATGAGAATGGGTAGACGTCAACAAGGTGTGACAGAGGAACCAACTTACCCAGGGAGGGACAGGAGGGGGCAAAGTTTCAAGAGTGAGAAGCAGCAGATGATAGAGGTGGTTGCAGCAGTGCTTTTACAGAGGGTCTGGAACACCCCAGTAAGGGCTTAGGGGACTTAACATGTTGAGGATAGAGAGTCTTTGGAGGTTCTGAGTGAGACTGTGATATGATTAGAATTTGACCTTCTCTGGGGCTAGCTAAGAAATTCTGGGATTCCCCAGAACTCTTGGGAACTTGGGGGGTTTCTTGTAGATATGAACAAACAATTCATTCATAAATCTATAGAAAATTCATTACCTAGAATATAAATGACAATATTAATGAATTTTTAAAGCATTTGCTTATTTGTTTTAGCAAGACAAGTCTGTTTAGCATAGGACTTTCTTTTATAAGACCCCTGATTGGGCCAGAGAGATAGTACAGCCTTGTACCTGACCAACCTGGGTTCGATCCCTGAGACAGCACATGGTCCTCTATGTGCTTTTAGGAGTAATCCCCCTAGTTAGTAATCCCTAAGCATCAGTGGGTGTGGCCCCTGAACAAACAAAAGCAAAACAAAAAACCTGATCATTTGATATCAACAATGAATCAGAACCTAATTCCTGGTTCTTCTTGCCAGGTGTGACTTTCCAGGTTGTGGTTGGTAAATAAGCTTCGTATACCTCAACACCAAGAGCAGTTAACTACAAATACTCTTGGAACAGGGACTCCAAGACCACGTATGGAAGAAGCAAGAAGGAGGTGATGGGGTGGGTGCAAGCTATCAAATCATCCATCCTCCTATTCAACAAATCTCTGCTTCTTTAATCCACAATGATCAGTGTCCTAAGTTCTAGGGATATAGAAATGGTTCTTGTTTCTAGAATTTGGAATCTAGTTGGTAAGTATTGAGTAAGTCCACAATATGTTCCAATACATTGTAGACCAGTGTGGTGTAGAATGTACTGACTCCAGTCAGGGCAGGGGAGACTGTGGGGTCAGAGGCAAGTGTGAACTTACTTTCAGAGCCCAACCTCGTGAGCACCTGCCCATCTGTGATCACAGCCACTGTTACATTCCTAGTTACCTAGCAGAGTGCCAGACACATGTTAGTTCTTCAGTATGTATTTCTTGAATGAAAGAGATGTTCAAGGAGTGGAAGAAACCCCCCAAAGGTCATCTAGTCCATCCACCTGCCCCTGGACTGGGCCACACCTCAATCACCCCAAGTGCTATTTTGGGTACAGTTATTCTTAGCCCCTCTGACAGCTGAAAAGAATCAGAGAAGCAGCTTCTCCTTTGAGGTTTTAGTGCCCCAGGACCATCCAGGAGGAACTCTGTTGGGTAGAAATGTGAGCTGGGAGGCATGGGAGAGAGAGAGAGAGAGAGAGAGAGAGAGAGAGAGAGAGAGAGAGAGAGAGAGAGAGCCAGACAGACAGAGACAGAGAGACAGAGAGAGAGACAGACAGAGACAGAGAGACACAGAGAGACACAGAGAGACGGAGACACATAGGCACAGAGATAGACACAGAGATAGATACAGAGAAAATGGGACCTAAGCCTGGAGGTAACTCATTGTGGGCAGGTAATGCCCCGATCCTGGGTGATCAGCAGGTGAGGCTGAATATCTCATTTTGGAATTAGCCAAGTGGGGGGAGGAGGAACCTTCCTTCCTTCCTTCCTTCCTTCCTTCCTTCCTTCCTTCCTTCCTTCCTTCCTTCCTTCCTTCCTTCCTTCCTTCCTTCCTTCCTTCCTTCCTTCCTTCCTTCCTCCTTCCTTCCTTCCTTCCTTTCTTCCTTTCTTCCTTCCTTCCTTCCTTCCTTCCTTCCTTCCCTTCCTTCCTTCCTTCCTTCCTTCCTTCCTTCCTTCCTTCCTTCCTTCCTTTCCTTCCTTCCTTCCTTTCTTCCTTCCTTCCTTCTTCCCTTCCTTTCCTTCCTTCCTTCCTCCCTCCCTCCTCCCTCCCTCCCCCCTCCCCTCCCTCCCTCCCCCCCCCTCCCTCCCTCCCTCCCCTCTCCCTCCCCCCCCCCCCCCTCCCTCCCTTCCTCCCTTCCTCCCTCCCTCCCTTCCTCCTTCCTTTCCTTCCTCCCTCCCCCCTCCCTCCTTCCCTCCTTCCCTCCCTCCCTCCCTCCCTCCCTCCCTCCCTCCCCTCCCTCCCTCCCTCCTCCCTCCTTCCCTCCTATTACAGAGTTCCTTATGATTGAGTTGTTTCAGCATACCATGTTCAATACCAGTGCCTTCACCAATATCTGCTTCAGTTCTCCAATGCTTCCCCTACATTTGCCTTCCAACCTCTAGTATGCGGAGGAGGAATTTTCAAAGATCCTAGTGATCAGTTCCCAGCAGGGCATTGCTTGTGCAGAGGCCAGCCTCTGTGTCATGCAGTCCTCCTCCCAGCCCCACCTCCACCAGCACTTTGCCCAGGAGAGATCTGAAGCTGCCGCTCCTGAAGGAGCTCTTTCCTTCCAAGACCTGATTTTTCCAGGGTGGGGGTGGAGGGTGGTGTCAGGGCCTAACACAATCACGCTCTACCAGGAGCCAGAACCCAGAGTGTCCTCATTCATTCATTCATTCATTCATTCATTCATTCATTCATTCATTCATTCATTCATTCACTCCATTCACTCACTCACTCATCCATTCAACCATCCATCCATCCATCCATTTATTTATTTATTTATTTATTTAATCACTTTTACTTTATGAGACTACTCATTACACAATCAATTTGTTGATACATCAATACTGAATTTAGGAAGCAAACCAATATAGACTCCAAATTTTACTGGAACTACACAACCAAACTTGGTACTAGGCATATTTTTAGAACAAACACTGAAACAAGTTTTAAAAAATTTCGCCACACCCAGCAGTGCTCAGGGATTTTCAGAATAAAAACTGAAAAAAAAGTTTAAAAAATTTTGGCCACACCCAGCAGTGCTCAGGAATCACTCCTTGAGGGTGCTGGGGGGTACTGAATCTGGCTTGGCTGATTGTAAGGTAAGCACCCTACCTGCCTTGCTCTCTCTCTCTGTCCCCAAACTGAAAACTTTTAAGTATGCATGAAAAAAAATTCTGAAGCTCCAGGGTGTTCACAAGTTTTGCATACACAAAGTTGTGTAATCTATGAAAACATTTTTCTAGGGCATGGTACTTTTACTTAAGAATTCCCAACAACTCATGGTATACAGTCTAAATTTCCTCCATATTTTTTAATAACAGAGGCTGTGGACCTATTTTATTAAAGAGTTGAGTTGCTTTTTTTGGCTTTTGGGGTCATATCCAGCAATACTCAGGGGTTACTCCTGGCTCTGCACGCAGGAATTATTCCTGGTGGTACTCAGGGGACATATGGGATGCCAGGGATCGAACCCGAGCCCAGAGTGTTCTATCTCATGGGAATATGGAAAAAAAATGATTAGTGCATGTTGAAAGGCCCTGCTGGGTGAGTGGGGGGGTGGGGGCGGGGAGGGTAGTGGGGACATTGATGATGGGAAATGGGCACTGGTGGAGGGATGGGTGCTGGAACACTGTATGACCGAAACCCAAACATGAACATCTTTGTAACTGTATATCTCACGGTGGTGTAATAAAACAAAAAATTAAAAAAAAAGAAAGAAAAGAAAGGCCCTACTGTGAGAATTCTAAGCTGGACTGGTGTGGGGGCAAAAGTCAAGGGCAAGTTCTAATCTCGTTTGCAGGTAGAGGAAGGATAGAGATCCGCTTTCTGGGGCAGTCTCATGAAAATCAGCCATGAACAAGCTACAGTGATACCGCTCCTTTCTGATCCACTCAACCTGCTGCTTGCTAGGAAATGAGTGGTGTGTGTGTGTGTGTGTGTGTGTGTGTGTGTGTGTGTGTGTGTGTGTGTGTGTGTGTGTAGGGAGAGGAGAGGGAGAAGGGAAGAGAAAAAGAGAAGGGGGGGAGAGAGAGAAAGAGAGAGAGAGACTAAGTCTAACTTTGTGAACTCTCTTAGGAACCTAATGCTGGCTCCCAAATCACTCATTCACTCTCTGCATAGGGATGGATTTGTCCCTTTACTCTTCATAAAAACCTGTGTTTTAGGAAAGTAATAAGAAAAAGGGGTTCAAGCGCCACTGGAACTGATTGATGGTCATCTGATCCCCATCCTCACCCTCCAAAACTCATCTAACTAAAAACAAGACCTAGGAGACTTGTCCTGGGCCCAAGGGAAAAGTCAGTGACAAAGTTGGCTAAAGATCCAAGAAGCAGGGGTGGGGCGGGGAAACAGAGCAACGTTGAGTTTGGATCTGGCAAATAAGACTTTGCCTGGTGCTAAGTGCCCAGAACCGACTCATCGCTGGTAGCCACGACAGAGGAGTGCCATGCGCCTCCTCTGCCCACAAAGATCTCTTGCTCACCTCCTGCTTTGCTGCCAAAGGGCTGTCCCCAGCATCAGAGGCACCTGCTTGAAGGAGGCTGACACCCAGCACTAAGTCACTTTTCGCACGAGCCTGACAGTGAGCACAGATTCTGTCCTGCCCAGCTGGCACCTCCTGAAGCCTCAGAGAGGCCCCTTGCCAAGCCCCCCCTTATGGGAGCTGTTGGTTGCTTTCCCTTCTTTCTTTGCTCTTGAGGTAGTACTGGCAGTGTCCACGCTCTGCTTCTCACATTCTCGGTGACCATGGGGAAGAGCGGCTCCACATGCCAGTTGCGGGTCCTCTCGGTCTTAGGTGGACCCACATGAAGTTGTTGGAATCATAGGCCAGAAGGGAGCTGAAATAAAATAAGGGCTAATGGGGGGGTCTGTTGTCATCTCCTGTAGTTCACACCCTCTTGGCTTCTGAATGAAAGCCCACTTCTTCCCCTAGTCTTCCCTCACCTGCCCCCTACCCTAGCAAATCTTGCTTCTATGGTTGCTCGCTCTAAAGTGCTCTTCTCTTATACCTCTGTTGGCCTCTCTCTCGCTGCCTTTTGAAACCTACTTTTGTTTCTCATCAAAATCATTTTCTCCTTTTATGCTCAAAGGGTATTTCTTCTCATTGCAATAACATACCCCCATTTAAATGTAAATGTGCTCCTTGTAGAATATTGGAAGATGGGGAAAATGTAAGAAGGGAAATGAAGCTCACATTCTGCAGTCGGTCCTCAGAGTCAGCCTTGAGGACATTTCTTCCCAGGTTCTTATTTATTTAAAAAAAGTTATGTATATTTTTATAATTGAATCACTGTGAAATACACAGTTATTAAACTGTTCATGAACGCTTCAGTCATACATACAATGTTCCAACACCCATCCTTCCACCGGTGTATATTTCCCACCAATGTCCCCAGTTTCCCTCACGCCAGCTCCCCTCCCCACCTCACTCCCTCACCCCAAAGTCTGTCTTTATGGCAGGCACTTTTCTTCTTCCTCTATCTCTCTCTCCTTTTTGGACATTGTGGTTTGCAATCTAGATACTGAAGATTATCATGTTTGTTCCTATGATGGAAATCCAGACTCTTTCTTAAATGCATATGTCCTGTGTGGTTTTTCCTAAAATGTTTTTAAGTAGGTTGTATTTTATGTTCTAAAGCTGCTTTGGTTTTAGGTTGGCTGTAGACTTGAACAGAGGTTCGGAGACATCCCACTTTCCCCTCTGCCTACACCTGTGTAACCTCCCTTATAAACAATCTTGCTCAATATCTTGCTCAGTGCATTGGTCCATTTGTTACCAACAGTGCTCTAACAGCTTCATCCTTCTCACACAATGTCTGTGCACTGACCTCCAGTCCACCTTGGGTGCTGAACGATCTATGGGTTGAGGCAAAGGTAGAATAGCATGGATTCATCACTCCTGGGGGCTTGTTTCATTGCCTTAAAAACTCTCTGTTTTCCTCTTACTCTTTCTTCCCTCCCTCCAGGCCCTGACAACTCCTAATACTTTTTGTGTCCTAGTTTTGCCTTTCCAGAATGCTATGGAATTGGAATCATACTGACTGTGTCTTTTCCATCTTGACTTCTTTCACTTAGCAATATGCATTTAAGCATTCCCGTGATTTCTCATGGCTGCAGATTGCATTTTAAAATTCATTATCTACCACCTACCCACCCCAGCCCATCTTGTAATGACACTCTTTGCTCTATAACTCTGAAGTTCCTTCCTCTAAAGGGAGAGGAGTAAACTTCTCCCATCCATAACTTTGGGTTTCACCATGTGACTTGGCCAATCAATTGTTACCCACTGTGAACTCTGTCAATATATAATATTTTTATTCTATTTTGTAGGTGAATTATGATGATGTTTTTATTAACTGACACAGATTCAGAGTGTCTAGAAAGTACCTCATGTTTCCTTTTCCCCCTTAGAATTATTGGCAAGAGAGGATCAATAATCAGTAGAGCTATCAGATTACTGTATTGCTTTTCTTTTTTTTAAATTTTATTTTACTATACCACTGTGAGTTATACAATTACAAAGATGTTCACGATGGAGTTTCAGTCATACAGTGGTCCAGCACCCATTCCCACTACAATGTCCCCAGATTCTCTCCCCACTTCCCCAGCCTGCCTCCATAGTACTGTATTCCTTTTCTCTGAAGTTATAATAAATTGGTCCAACCTCCATCATTCCATTAACTATCCACCTATGCAATGACTCACTTCCCTTTTAGGCTTCATTTATACAACCTTTGTCCACTGATTGTTCCATTTTGCCACCCATCTCCGTGTCTACCTACATATATCTTCAGGTATTATACTATGCATGCATCTACCCACCCATTCTCCATCCTCCATCATGTATCCAGGCATCCATCCATCCATCCATGTATCCATCCAAGTATGCATGCATCCATCTTTCCATCCATCCATCCATCATCCATCCATCCATCCATCCATCCATCCATCCATCCATCCATCCATCCATCCATCCATCCATCCATCCATCCATCCATCCATCCATCCATCCATCCATCCATCCATCCATCCATCCATCTCCGGGTCCGCTCGTCCGTCCATCCATCCATCCATCCATCCATCCATCCATCCATCCATCCATCCATCTGGATACCAAGAGTATGTTAGACTCTATAATAACTATTTGGTTGCCTTAGGCTCTGGGAAAATAAGACAGTTTGGGTTTCTGTGCTCATTAAACTTTTAATTAAAAACCAAATCAATATTATTTCCTTTCTTTCTTCTTCCCCACCTTTCCTCACATCTGTCTGTCATCCTATATATTTTTTATCTTCCCTGCTTTGCTTCTTCAGATTTTCTTTGGGGGCAGGGGAAATCGACTCTAACATGAGTTCGGGGAGAAAGTTCCAAGTCGTATGACCTTGATAGAGTTCACTTGCCCTGTTGAGCTTCACACAATGGAAGTTAAGTTCTTGTCAAAGTCCCTGAGATCTAGCACCAAGTTTATTTACTCATCACCCCTCTGGGATTGACCTGACAGATGGGTGGGACAGATAAATGCCTTTTTGCTTATGTCCTTAGAAACCCTTCCCACCTACTCTTTGATGCCTCGAAGGCCACCAGTGAAGTGTGTTTCTTGAGTTCACAGCTTTGATCCCTGTGAAAATAAAAACCTCTGTGGAGGGTGACAGTTGAAAATGAGTCCTGGTTATTTACACTTAATTGTGAACGAGCGCCATTTCTTTTCCCAATGGAATCAAATCAGCAGGTATTCATTAAGCCCTGCTTGTGATCAGATTGGGAGGTGGGCACCATGGGGCAGTGGCATATTTGGGGAGAGACCTGGAAGAGAGAACTGAAGATGCTGTGATGGCCCCTGCTGGGCCACTTATGGTCTCCTGAGCCTCTTCTCCACCTTCTACACCCGCCCTTAAGCTTCTGAAACTAGATGATCCAAGGCAGCTCCCAGTCCTCTGAAGTGGGTTAGAAAACTCAGGACTGCTTCCTGGCCACAGAGCCTTGTCTGGTTTTCATGCTTTCTTGCTGCCATCTTAAAATAAATTGTGTTTGAACATGGGTCCAACATTCTCAGTTTGCACTGAGCTGACAAATTCTGTAGTCAGCCTCGACAAGGAGGTGGGACTTCCGGAAGGGCCTGGAGGACAAGCTCTGCTGCTGGCTTTAGAATATCGCCCCCAGCTGTTGCTGCTCCCCAGCCTCCACAGAACTGCTGGGGACGTGCCTCCTTGAGAAGGTCATTTCTGGAAAAGCCCACCTGGCGCCATCACTCAGCCCCTCTGGCAAGCTCGCTCCTGAGACCTTGGGGTTGGGATGGAGATCAGGGAGGGAAGGGGCAGGGGTCGGTCCAAGCATGTGCCATAATTTCCCTGCTAGCACCTTAAGGGGTGTTCTCCCCTCTAGCCCAGAGCCCCCCAGTGGCTAGGAAACATGGCTTTGGAATTGTAGGGTCTGAGGTTCCACTTGCTCTCTTCCAGGATGCGTGATGGAGCCCAGCATCCTGGGCACCAAGAACTGATGGAACACTTGCAAAGTTTCCCAAAAAAATTCGCAGCAGACCCCTAAGAGGCTCTGGACTGAGACCACCCGTGCTGCCCATGTGCACTGAGAGGGGCGCCTCCACTTATCGGTGGTCAGAAGCAGCAGAGCCATTTAGACACACAATTGACTGAGAATACCCTGGCTCCCAGCAGCCCCGACTCCTGGCAGACTGAGAGCAGTGCCCCAGTGGGGAGTTTCAGCGACAGAGTCGGCGCTCTCTGGGGCCATTGTGCCTTGTGAGTTTCTCGCCACTGTTGAACCCTTTGAGGTTTGAGTTACATTTTCACTTGGCAGAAAGCAGCTCTCGGATTCAAAGAGGGAAGCTGTCAGGGAAAAAGAGACAGAGTCAGAGAAGGAGGGGAGTGTGGATGTGTTAAGACACACACACACACACACACACACACACACACACACACACACACACACACACCATAACTAAGCTCCCAGAGCTTTTCGGGCTTGGAACAGCTCTGCAGAGACCAGGGGATGCATGCAAATCAGAAACACATGCATGAGGCTTCCCTCCAGCACACGTGGCTCCGGGAATGAAGGCGCCAGGCCCTTAACGTACTGTATTAGGACTGGCCGGGCTGGAGCTGGGGAGGGCCATGTGGAGACAGAAGCTGCACCTGTGTCCTCTTGTCCTATTCTGGGTGAAAGGGGAGAAGATGGGAGCTGTGGCTGGTGCTGTGATCCTCTTGGAGTCCAGAATGTCCAGGGACCTTGAGATTTCTTGGACCAGGAGGCCAAGCTTTATGGGGATGGGGAAGATACGCAATGGCCTCCCCACCACTCCCTCAGTATATGCCCATAAGCTTTCACATGTCTGGCCTAGGATCCTCACTAGGAGTATGACTTTGGGTAGTTTATACTCTGTGAATTCTCTCACGCAGCATAGGAGGGCTATAACTGGATCCCAACACACATCGATGAGGCCGAAACCAAATATTGCATGTTTGTTATTTCCTTCCTCAGAACAACCTTCTCAGAACAAGCAGCCAATGAAGGAAGCTTAAAGGATCCAGCCTTGTTTTTTTCCTGTCGTCTCCCACACCCATTTCTTTTATTATACAAAAAAAAAAAGTCACTTCATTAGTGTCAGGTAGAAATAAACCATTGGCTGTAATGGATGGAACATGTCAGTGAAGGCCCACAGTTTGTTGGAGACAGCGCAAGTTTTCGAAGTTTGTGGGTTCTAAAACAGTAGGAGGTGGGGGGGGACACATGAATTAGGTCCCTCATACTTTTCCTCCCAAATAAAACATGACACAGTGCCCTGAAAGGGAAGCAAGCATTAAAGAAATCAGGGCATAAAGAAAATAAGAGTTGAATGGAAATACAAGTTAGAGACGTGTTAAAGAGAAATATGTTCAGGATGAACAGTGGCACAGGTATTTGAAATGGTTTGACATTTGTTTCTAAGCTTTTTTGTTGGCCAAAGCAAAGCCAGAAAGCATCATGTCTAAGATTCATGTTGTCTATTATAAACAAACAAACAAAAAAAAAACAATTTGGGGGATCCCACTTCAATCTCTGAAACCATGAGGTCCTCCAAACACCAGCGTGGGCCTGAGGGATCCCAAGCACAGCCAGAGAGGCCCAGGTAATGCCCACACTGCAGGCCTGAGCAGTGCCGCACCCTGAGGCGCCAGCATCGAGCCTCTCAGACCTGTAGGCTTAGAATTTCAGGGAGGGATCCTGGACCCCTGGGCCCCACTTGGGAGATCTGCCTAGAGTGACCAAAGGACAGAAAAAGCCATAATCGGGCCAGGGGAGAGGAAGACCAGTGAGCAGGAGCTCCAGGCTTCATTCCCGCACCACAGGTCCCCCTGAACACCCAGTGCGCACCCCACCCCAAACCCTGAGCTACTACAACAGAAACTCAGGACAGTAGCTTGCCGGGAACTGAGGCCTAGTCACTGTCCCCATGGCCTCTGACAGGGCAATGAAGGGTGCTCTGAGCCTTGGGTGGTGTAGGCAGGAGCAAGGCAACTACCACAGTGCTGGCCAGTAGGGAGGAGGCCACTCTGTCTGAGGTGGGCAGGGGGACAGCACCATCTGGAAGGAGGACTGGTTCTCTCTTGTCCCTTTTATCCCACTTTCTGTTACCTGGAGCTTTATTTCACCTCCTGTGGCCCCTACCTGAGGTGTTTTCCTTGCTCACCTGGAAAGTTTGGGGGCTCCTCTTGGTGCCTCTCTCAGAGGCTGGACAGACTCTATGGGCTGCTCTCTGGGAGCTTGACTGGCCCTCCAGGGTCTACATTCTGGGCTCTGCCCTGGCCCCCTTAGAGGCTGTTGCTCCCCTCCCCCTCTCCTGTTTTGGTGAGTCCTTCCTGGGCCAATGCAAGGCAGAGTGAATGAATGTTCTCCCTTGGATGGGAAAACTTCACTCTGGCCCTGTAATGAGCTAGAGTCATTGATTTGCCGATGAAAAATTAGGCTGTGGAATTGATGCCTGGTGTCAGAAGATTCCAGGTCACTTTGGTGCCAGTTCATTGTCACGGAGGGGAGCTGGGAGGCAGCATGCAGGAGGGAAGGAGCAGGCTGGTGTGGAAACGTGAAAAGATTCGCTTGTGCTCCGGCTCCCCAGCCAGGCACGCCCCTGTTGGGATTGGAGCTTGGGGCGCCGGATCGAAGGTCCTGGCTAATATTTGCTTTCTTCTCTTTCTCATGAGAGCAGAAATAACTTGGCGGTCGCCCCATGGCAGCTACTGTTTGAACGTGGATATTAATTTAATCTGGAGTCCTGTTACTCTTTAAATATTTAGGGGTTTTGGCTGCGGCCTTTGTGTTCTTAGGATGTGATAGACAGTGAAAAATAGAATTGGAATGTTTCTACTCATTTCAGAAAGGAAAAGAATTCTCAGCCTCCTCCTTCCCGCACTTACCCCCACCCAGCTCCTGGCTTCCCTCCCCTCATCTTCTGGCTTTGGCTTGAATGAAGAGTTATTGCACAGATAGGATTAGAGGCCGTGGTGTGGAGGAGAAAGGGAATAAACTTCAGAATCAGACAGATACTGAAGTTCCTTCCCTGAGAAACCAAGGAGTCTGGGTGAGCGCTTGAGAGCTCTATTTACTTATCTGTGAAATGGGGCAATGTACTATCAGTACATTCCATGGTACTGATATTAAAATTCAATCAGACCTCACATGACCTTACGAGCATTTATATTCCCATATTCTGTATGCACCAAATGATGTCTTTGCAACCATATTGTTTGTGAGCCCCAGACTACAGAAGAAAACACAATGACACACGATAGGGGTTGGAGTGACAGTGCAATAGGTAGGGCACTCGCCTTGCAAGTGGCTGGCCTGGGCTTGATTCCCGGCATCCCATATGGTCCCGCAAGCACTGCCAGAAGTAATTTCTGAGTGCAAATCCAGGAGTAATCCTGTACTACTGTATTGCCAGGTGTGCCCGCCCCCCCAAAAAAAAAAAAAAAAACAAAACAAGACACAATAAAAATAATTCTGGGTCCCAAAAGATTGCTCAATGATTTGAGCACATGCTTTGTATTCAGGAGGCCTGGATTCAATCCATGGCATCACATGGCTGCTAAGTACTGCCAGGAGTGACACTAAGCACAGAGCCCATAGTAGCTCCTGAGCACCACCCTGAGTGGCCGAACCTGCCCCCACCCACTGTTGCTCTCCCCTAAAAAAAAGACAAGGTGTAGATGAAGACATGAAATACAAGGTGTAGATGAAGCAATTCCATGATGATGTTTATGATATATAATATATGAATATATTATATAATATATATGAATATATATTATATATGAATTTTGTTGATTTTGCTGGCTCAGCTCCCAAAACATTCTATCAGAATGGCTGGCTGACTCATTTCTTGCAGAAGAACCTCTTTACTCCAGGGGTCACCTGGGTCCTTTGGATTTGATGAGTTGGTAGTAAACTAGAGAAGCTGAAGGCATCAGGCTCTGTCCTGTTATCACATAGACAAAGGGGATGGAAGAGACACACTTGGCCCCGATTTCACTCTCTCTATGCCAAGGGGTGGGGGACACACACTCCTTTGCTGTGATTGTTGTTTATTTTGGGGCCGTATCCAGTGGTGCTGAGGGGCCACACCCGGCAGTTCTCGGGGGATCGGATGTGGTGCTAGAATTTGAACCACCGTCATGGGCACAGTCACATCCAGTGCCAAGGCTTTAAGCGATATACTGTCAACCTCATGTGTTCCTTGGGAACGTGAAGGAACCGGCTCAGAGCACCAGCCACACATCCAAGGTTCCCGGGAAGCAGTAAGCCCTGCTCCATCCTCCAAGTCTCTGCATTTCATGTGACTAAGATGCTACTCACAGCATCCAGCAGCGGCAAGAAGCAACAAGGTCTTTCCTGGAAGCTGATGCTCAGGATTCTCACATGTCCCGTTTCTGGCTTTCCGAAGCGTCATTAGGTGACGCCAAATACCGGAGTCAGGCAGCGCTGAGCCCCGACCTCAAGGAGCAGACAGCTCACTTAGACTCACACAGAGCAACTACTTACCAGGGAATAAAGACCAGTGGCAGCGTGAGAAGTCAGCAGGCCTTATGTCCTGCGTCACTGAGGTGCCTGTCACTGTTATGCCCACATGGGGACCACATGCGATGCAGACACACAGCCACGGCCTCCCCAGATTTGTTTTGATGGCCAGAAATCTCACATTTGATTTCCCTGGGTTTAAGACAAGCTGGCTTGGGGCCCGAGCGATAGCCCAGCGGGTAGGGCGTTTGCCTTGCACGCGGCTGGCCCATGCCGGCCGGGTTCGATCCCGGCACCCCATATGGTCCCCGGGCACCGCCAGGAGTAATTCCTGAGTGCAGAGCCAGGATAAACCCCTGAGCATTGCTGGGTGTGACCCAAAAAAAGCAAAAAAAAAAAAAAAGACAAGCTGGCTTTAGAGTGGACAGTCCCTTGAACTGTGGGAGCCTGAGGAGACGGGTGGGACCTCGGTGGGGCCTCTGAATAGCTAGTACTGAGGTACAGGTGGGGTGTCCAGACTGACGAACAGCTGGAGCATGCTGCGTCTTCGTCCTCTTCTCATTTCCACTGATGAGGGAGACTCTTAGATGCCAGTCCACTGAGAAGGAAACAGAAGCCCAGAAAGGCTGCGAGGCCTCAGTTTCTTCCTCAGTGGTTTTCTTGCTCATCTGCAGGTGTCAATGGCAGAGGGGAAGGCCTGCTTCAGGCCTGGTCCAGGAAGATCCAGATGTTGTGGGGTCTCTGTGCCTGAGACTCCCAACGAGTCTCAAGAAAGAGAGCAGGAACAGGAAACTGGCTTGGACCTACCGGGCCTGGCCTTCTGCGTCCCCTGGGTGAGGCAGGTGTGTGGCCATTTAGAGAAAGCTGCCTGCCCCTCAGTAGCTGGGGGAGAGAAAAGAGGGATTCTAGACCCTAATCTCAGAGCTCTTCCACCCTTTCTCTGTGGCCGGCGCCATCTTGCTTTCTACTTCTGTCTCCTCCTCCAGGCGTCTCCCACCTACTTGCTTCCCTGCTGCCCCCCACAGACTCTCTGACTTCCCTCTGTTCTAGTTTCTCCTCTTGTTACACTTCCTCCTTTCCTTTTCCTCCTCCTTTCCCCACTGATATCTCAGAGCTGATGTTTGTGCACACGAGCTATGTCCATAAACACATTTGTGGGCGTGTGAAGGGCACACAAGATGGCTAGTCTCTGCTCCAGGCCCAGGTGCACGCACGACACACACATTTACGTCAGTACAAACATTTACGCCAGTACAAAAATCCATGTGAGCGGGTACCTGTCAGTGTGTACATTTAATGCACACATTAAATTCATGCCATTGCACTTATGAAGATGCCCTTCTACTAGGATCTCTGGGGTTTAATTGTGACCCCAGAGATCTGGGCTCAAAGGCTGACCAGGATCCTTTGGGAAATTCAAGGATAGTTGCAGGCCAGGTGGGGAAAAACAACTTCTCATAAGGACTGCTTCTCTAGTTGCTGTGTGACCTCAGGAAAATGACCCAATTCTCTGTTTCTTCTTCCTGCATGAAAATAAAATATCCAATTTTACTGTGGAGGAATACAGGGATGCTCAAATACCAGAAGAGTATTAGAAGAAATGAAAATGGGAGCCATGACTTTAATTATGTGTTTGTGTGCGTTTCCCCACCCTTATTTGAAACAACTGCAGCACAATTGTGTGTATGTGAGGAGGGGTGGGGAGAGGAGAGAGGAGGGGGAGAAAGTTTTCTCTTCGTAAAGAGGGAAGAGCGGTTTTTACATAATTCCAGTCAGATTGCTCACCCTCACTGACTAAAGGAATATTTCTTAATTTTCTTTTAACTCATGCCCAACTGAACATTTGTCTAACTTTGAGTAATTTGTATAATTAAAACAAAACCTAGCTGTCTCTCTCTCTCTTTTTCTAAGAATAATATTATTTTGCAACATCCGGTGTGCCTTCTCAAACCCTTTTCTCCTTGAAATGTGATTCTGCCCCAGCCCGGGGCCCTGAAGTGCCTTTCCCCAACTGTCTGCTGGGTGACCTTGAGGGATTTGCTCACAGCTCCTCAGGCTCCGTTTCTCCTTCTGGGAAGTGAGGGGTGATGCCTCTGGCCTCTCTTGGGCCTGCTGGGAGGAGATGGGGTCCCTCCATGAGGCGAGCACTGCTCGTCTACAGGGTCTCCTGTCCCCTGAGCTTAGACAGATGGGAGGAGGAGAGAGGCCTGGGTGCCCGGCAAGCCCAGTTTCTCTTCAGAGACCATCTCCTGGAGTGCGGTGTGATATGTTTTCTCGCCCTCAGGAATTTGGCCCAACCCCAGTTCTGCCTATCACCGGCCTTCTTGTTTGCTTGCAATTTGCAGAGTCGGAGAGTCGGCTTTGACTAGTGTATAGGCTTGTGGGGTTGGGGAGCTGCCTTAGACCCGTGGATCTCTCTGCTTTTAGGAGTCAGGGTCTCCACCCTAGGGCCCCAGGGGAAGGGGGGGTGTGTGTGTGTGTGTGTGTGTGTGTGTGTGTGTGTGTGTGTGTGTGTGTGAGTGTGAGTTCTGGTTATGCTGTCTAACCCCCAGGATTCTCTTGGGTGTCAGCACAATTGAATAATGCTTGTGGCATTATGACTGCTTCTATCCTCCCAGATGGTATCATGGGGGAGGGGTTTCTCACCTAGATCTCTGACCTCTGAATTTGGAGATGTCAAGAAAGGTTGCTTTTGGGGGGTGACAGGCACATTTCTGAAATTCTAAGGTTCTCCTTCTTTTTTTTTTTCTGTTTTTGGGCACATCCGGCATTGCTCAGAGGTTTCTCCTGGCTCTGACTTAGGAATTACTCCTGGCAGCTGGGGACCATATGGGATCCGGGATTGAACCTGGGCCGGACGGGTTGGCGCATGCAAGGCAAAGACCCTATCCGCTGGACTACTGCCCTGGCCCCCAGGTTCTCCTTCTTATTGGTCCTTTTGTTCATTTGTTTGGTGGCCACACCCAGTAGTGCTTAGGGGGCTACTCCTGATTCAGTGCTCTGGGGACTCTCTTAGAGGACTTTGTGTTACTCGGGACTGAATATGCACCTCCTGTATGCAAAGCACAAGCCCAACCCATTGAGCCATCTCTTTGGCCCCTCTAGCAGGCCTGTGTTCTTGAGCAGAACAAATGTGAGGAGATGGAGGCCATTACATCCTGGCCTCTTGTTGGGTTCATCAAGTGTTCTGGGACCTGGAGCACACTCTCAGGGGGCTGGCCACTCAGGCTGGGGTCTTCTGTCCTTGTCCTGAGAACACAGGATCTAGAGATCTGGAAGGTGTCCCTGCTGCCTTCCCACCTGGCAGCTCTGCTATGGGCTCCAGGGCATTTGGCTCAGCAGCTTGGGGGAAGACATGGGTCAGAACCAGAGAACCTGAGAGGAAGGAATGAAAGAGTATGGCCTTTTGGAGTGGGACACAACTAGGCCCACATCCTTTTTGTTTGTTTGGAAGCAAAATATGAGGGGACAGGAGAGAGAGAGAGAGAGAGAGAGAGAGAGAGAGAGAGAGAGAGAGAGAGAGAGAGAGAGAGAGAGAGAGAGGGTTTCAAGATGCTCAAATCTTGTCCTGTTTCTCTCAACTCTGTCGCTTCAGGCAAGATGAATGTACATCTTTGGCCTCAATTTATTCATTAGTAAGCTACATCTCTGTAGTCAGAACAACTGAGGTAGGGACTGAAGGAAGAGCCCCTGGCATGCAGTCCAGTCTAGTCAAGGCACCCCAGGGAGGTGATAATTCTTTGTGGGAGAGACGTGTGTGCTCGGGACCCTGTAGCAGAGGAAAGGCCCACCCTTCCCCACCCCCAGCTGTTCAGAGTTAATAGCAAGAGACATTCATTTCACAAGCACTCAGCTTCACTCAGGGAGAGAAGAAAACAAAGGGAAAGAGGGAGATGGTCTGCAAACAGTTAGTCCTCACCAGGGCCACTCAGAACCCTGGAAGAATGGCTGGAAGAATGGCTCCTTACTTGAGGCGATCACACCTTCCCTGCAGGGTGTCCCCCCAACCTGCAGCCTGCAGAAGCCCGAGGACTGAGGACCCAGTTTTGATGAGGACATGGGACCCTGGCCTCCCCAGAGGCAGGGCAGGAAGAGCCACCAGGTAGGCTGTTGGGAGGGGCAGGACACTGGGCATTCCAGACCCAAGCAAGAAATGAACTCTTTTAGGTTTCCAACTGGGGAGAAACACTTATCCAGTTTGGTTTTAATCAAACTCCCCATGCTGACACTTGGGCTCCATTCAACCATTAAAAAAGTTCCACTAACAAATAAATGCTCGGTCAAATAGTTGCCTTTATGCGTTTTCAATAGTAAATACCAACGATATTGCTCATCCCCTTATATCAGCCCGTCTGGGCCCGCCCCTGGTTGCTCTACAAGATGGGTGGGGACCCCTATCCTGACCTCCCACTAGGAAGACCAAGAGCAGAGGAGCTAGGCGCTAATGAAAGAGACGCACGTAACATCCAAGGCCCTGCCTAGGGTCTCTCTTGGGATCTGTGGATAGATCCTGGGCCCTGGAAATGCTCTGCCCTGTCCTCAGCCTGCAATATACTGATCTCCTGGGCACAGAAATACGTGAACACTTCTTGTCCTCATCCCTCTATTTCCTTACCAGCCAAATTCCAATTTTATTCTGGGAGATAATGGGTGCTGGAAAAGCATTCACCAACTTCATGTGTCCTCACCACATACCTGATTTGGGAAGTCACTCCATTCTGGAAGGTTCTAGAAATATCCTTAAATACACACAGTTCTCTGTCCTTTTCCTCATTGTTTAGATGGTCGAGCATCTCATCTGGTGACCATGAGGACAAGAGGAACATGCTAGAAATAGAAAATTTGGAAGACAGTGGAACCCAAGTTTATTAATTTGTTTAAGAAAATATAGCTACCCAACCTCCACCCTTTTCCCTCTAGAGAATCCACATTCTCCTTAGAGTTAGTATCCTGCTTATGAAGATTATTTTACATTACCAAAGAAAAGCAAATGAACCCATAGCCCTCCCCCCCACCCTCCATAGGACATTCTGTTAGGTCTTTTCTGAGAGAAGTCGAAACGAGAGGTAACTGCTAGGTCCCTTCACAGAGGAGAGGCGTGGTTGCCTGCACGGGTCACGGCTCTTGAGGGAAGCTGCAGCCCCAGTCTCTCAGTTGACCTTTGTTTTCCCCTCTGGCCAGGTGAACCAGAGGGGAAAGTCCCAGAGATGGAAGCTCCTTAGGCCTTCCTTCCCGGCCACACTCTGCAGTGCTCAGGCATCACTCTCGGTGTCCTACCCGCTGTACTCTCTCTCCAGCCTCCTCTCACTCTTGACAGCCACGAGTCCTCATATCGCAGTGGGTTCATCTGTCATGAGTAAACAATACCACCTTGATATCTCAGTCCCTTACACCTGCTGACTTCCCCAGCCCCCTCATCTTTCCCATTCCCACATGTGTCTCCTTTATTATTTTCATTTATTTCCCCCCATATTTTTTGTCTCCTTTTAATTAATTTGTCATTGGTTTTTAACATTATGAAATTTCAAAATCTTGTTTTTTATTTATTTTTTGTTTTATTACACCACTGTGAGATATACAGTTACAAAGATGTTCATGTTTGGGTTTAGGTCATACAGTATTCCAGAACCCATCCCTCCACCAGTGCCCATTTCCCACCATCAATGTCCCCAATCCCTTCCCTCTCCCCTAGCCTGCCTCTATGGCAGGTTCTTTATCTCTCCCTCTCTCTCTCTCTCTCTCTCTCTCTCTCTCTCTCTCTCTCTCCCCCCCTTCTTCTCTTACACATTGTGGATTGTAATACATACATTTAGAGGTTATCATGTGTATCCCTTTGCCTATATTCAATGCTCAGTTCTAGGTTGGTATTAACATTTTCAACATCAAAATCTTGGTTTTATACCTGTCTGTGTGTCAGTGTGATCATTTGTACCCCAAGAGGCCCCTTAACTCCTTCCTACCACCACCCCCTCTCCCCTTTCCCTCTGCTGAGACCATAATTTTTGCCAGGCCCTGTTCATCATTCAGTCATTTATAGTCCACATGCGAGTGAAGCCACCTGGTGACTGTCTCTCCCTTGCTGAATTCACATAGCACAGTAGCCTCAAGACCAGCCCATTTTGTCCTCAAAGGCACAGTTTCATCCTTTCTAATGGCAGAGCAGCAATTCACCGAGTCATCTGTGATGCGTTTAGACTTCACCTCCTAAATGAAGACGCTTCCTTCTTCTTCACTTCTGGTTCACCTCTCAGGGCCGGCCTTCCTGTAACCCTGATTTGACAGCACTTGGAGTTCTGTGTGCCTTTCCCTGAAGGAAGCTGCACACCTCCACACATTCTCCACATCTAAACTATGCCCGTCCCATTTAGACAACAGAGGAAAGTTTGTTGCATGAGTGACTACTCATATTTATTGAACCCTTGACTCTCTCAGGATCCTCCCGACAGCCTGATGGCACTGACTCTGAGAAGCCTCACCTCCACTGTGGCAATGGACGACACAGGGAAAGGACTTTCCCAAGCTCATGGAGCTTGCTAGGATCTGAACCTGGTTGCTGGGCTCCAGAGTTCAAATTCTAACTCTCATGCTAATAATGAGCAGATGCATGGATGGATGGATGGATGGATGGATGGATGGATGGATGGATGGATGGATGGATGGATGGATGGATGGATGGATGGATGGATGGATGGATGGATGGACGGATGGACAGACGGATGGATGGACGGACAGACAGATGGATGGATGGGTGGATGGACGGACGGATGGATGGATGGATGGACTGATGGATGGATGGATGATGGATGGATGGATGGATGATGAATTAGTGAGTGACTTCATGGGAGTTTATGTGCTGAAGATAGGAAAGCTAAGTGCTACCCAAGCTTATGGAACCCATTAGCATGATTTACAGAGCAAAGGCACAAAAATTCCCAAAGATTGGCAGGGAGGGAGGCTATGGGGGTTCAGGGAGAGTTGTGGGGGAGCAGACTGTGAACTCCTGGGAGTGCGTGGAGAAGCAGGGGCACCCAAGTTAAGCAAACAAGGCTGCCCCTCTGCATGATGAACAAAAGCAAAGGGTATCTCCAACCCCGTTCGTGGCAAGCCCATATATATCTGATGTTATTATACCAACAGGCTTCTCGTGGACCATCACAGGATAAAAAAAAACCTTCTCCTACCAGAACCTTCTGATTGCACATATCCAGAGCGAGCAGCTAGTAGGTGTCCAGTCCCCACCGACAGAACAGTAACGAATAGCACTCTGGAGAGCCCAGTACAGCAGGGGAGGCCCTGAGTGTATCTTTCTAGCAATGTGCTCTGTGCTGTCATAGAAACAGCCAGAAGCCTAGAGGAGGTTCAAAACCTGCAGGCGGGGAAGGAAGCTTCAAGCCAGCAAGGAACGAGCAGGGTTTTGAAGGAGGAGTGGATGCCTGCCAGGTAGACAAGGCAGAGAAGGGCGTCTAGAGAGAAAGCTGCTCATGCCAGGGCACAGAGCAAGAATGCCAAGGCTGCACCCAGATAGTGATAGTGATAGGGAAAGTAAGATGAGACTTCTATTGGTTATCCATTGCTTGGAACAAATAACTCCAAGGTCAGAGCAGCAAACACTGGTGACATGCTCACAGTTTCTGTGAATCAGGAATTTGGGAGTGACTTGGCGCCTGGATTTATGTTCAGGTTCTTTCAAAACTGCAGTCAGGATAGAGTAGAGGTCTTTACTGATATCGAAAAATCAGAGTGTATTCCTCTAGTTGGCATGTGGACACTGATTTTTGGCTGAAGGATTGAGGCTCTGCCAACGCACTAGAACCTTCCCTCTGGTGAACTGGTTCCCCCCCCCTGCCTCCCCCCCCCCGCCCCACCGGGGAGTGCTCAGAGACACCGTAGTGAAAGGGTAACTGTCTCTACCAGCGTCTGGCTGGTGCTGTGGCCTGTCTTGCTCACAGGGCAGGGGACTATGCACAGGAGTGAGTAGGAGGGGAGGGATCTTTGTGGCCACCCTAGAATGTGCCGTACCTTAGTCCAAGAACGAGGATGGTGCTAAGGAAAGGGAGCAAGGCTGGGAGGTGATTGAGGAGCAGTCATCCTGCCTTAGTTTGGAGGAGGGCTTCTTATCCAAATCTTGGTGGACAGTATTGAGGGTATTTGCAGCAAAGGTTTGATAACGTGAGTTCTGGAAATCATAACCTTACTGTTTAGAGCGACCGCAGAAAGAGAAGCAGTTAGGTAGGAGTTCATGCTTCTTAAGAGTGGACGAATATAAACATCCTTATTTCTCTGACTGCAGAAATCCAATAAATGATGTTAGTGATCTTCTACCTCTGTGTGGCAGACCACACACTCTTCATTTTATTGTCTTCACGAGACTGAGGAATGGGTTCAAAATTCACCCCATCCGGAGATACAAACTAGTCTGGGTGAGGTGGAATAACTTGCTCTGAGCATGGGGTGGCTGGAGGTACAAGATCAGGCTCCTCTGACCCTGTGGGTGATAGTGAGCCAGGTGAGAGGTGCAGGGTCCAAGATGTGTTCTTTGCACTTAGCAGGGCCTTCGCACTTCCTTGGGGCTGAGTGTTTGCAGATCCACAGTAAAGGGAAAGTGAATGGGGAACAGGAGGGCCTGCCTCCCTGTTCTACATGCTCTAGAGTCCTGTGCCTTAAGCTGATGCGGGGCGGGCTGTGTGTGAGTAAATATGTGCATGCACCTGTGTACGTGTGTGCTAATGTAGGTGTGTGCTTGTATGTGCACATCCATGTGTGTATACATGAGCGTGCATGTATGTGTGAGTGCTTACCTGTACACAGGTATGCATGTGTGTTTCTGTGTGAGTGCATGAGAATGTGAGTTTGTGCTTCTGTGTGCGCACGTATGTGTATGCACATGTGTGGATGCATACATAATGCGTGTGTGAACATTCATGACCAGCCAGGCAGCTGCTTCCATCCCCAAAGCTAAGGATTAGACCCACAAGGGCCTTTGGAGCTGGCTGCAGGCCAGCACCTCACGGGCCGTGGGCCTTGGGGATCTGGGCTCCTTGGCTGTTCTCGGAAAAGCGTTTGCAGTTTGGCCGCTCCAGGTGCCAGGCAGGGCCATCAATCCCTCACTCTTCGGAGCAGGGAGTTTATAAAGTAGCAATTAAATAAGAGCTCTGTAAGTGCTTCTGGGAACTGCCCCGAATGCATTTTCCAAACATAAATAACAGAGACCTGCACTTGGGGCAGAGCGCACGCAGAGAGGGCGGTAGCTCCGAAAGAAGGGAGCCCTGTTGTGCAGCGCGCGGCTACGTGCCCCTGCTGGCGCATGCTGCGAGTAGGTGGCAAGTCCATCTGTCTTGCCTGCCTGGGTGGCATGTCAGCCTGCCTGGACAGGTCGAGGTGAGGGCATGGTGGCCAGGCCATATGTCTCTACAGAGGGCTATCCCTGTGCTGTTCCAGAGCCAGTGAGGACGAAGGCAGAAGCACACACAAGCCAGCGGAATTCTCTGAACACCAATGTGCCACATGCCCACCAGTCTCCACACATCTTAGGAGGAATTATCCCAGCCTGCAAGGTGCTTTTTTGTGTCTCCCATGCTCAGGCCCTGACTTTAGATTGAGGACTACTCTAGTGCTTTTACATGAATGAACTTTCTTGGGGGTCCTGTCAGCAGTGCTCCCTGGCTGCTCCCACCTCTAGTACTTAAGGTCCATGTGGTGCTGGGGTTCAAATCCGGACCTGCTGGTACTCCAGGCCTAAGCAAACCCACTTCAGCAAGTCAACAGATGTGTGATCAGGTCTTCTTCCTGTCTTACTGCGTTGGGGAGAAACCGAGGCCCCGGGAACAGAGTCAATGCAGGGGCCCTCCTGGTCCCCACACCTGTGCTGTCCCTGCACAGGCCACACTCTCCCGGCAACCAGGCTCCTGCCTCTGCTCCTGCTTCTGCCTTCTTGGGGGCTGTCCTCCTGCTCTGACAGCTGAGGGACCTAAAAAACGTGCCATTGTTCTCAGTCCCAGGCAGAGAAGGGTCATGGTCACTGGCTCTCGAGGGTTTCTGACCACACCTCCCTGCCTCTGCTCCGTGGACAGGCACTGCTTCCCCTGGACTCCTCCACCCCAGCACACCGCCCACACCGCCCTCACTGTCTTCCTGGGGTACAGCTACTGTGAGTGGATAGGAGCTGCCCTTTCCCAGAAAGGGCCCGCACTGAGACCAGGCATGCAAAGAGGATGGCCCGGAACAGGATCCAGTTGAGCTCAGCTTCTGACTTGCTGTGTGACATGGGCCAAACAGCTCCATGTCTCTGGGCCCTGGGTGACCCCCATCTGTAAAACAAGCACAATGGCAACACCTGGCAGAATTGCTCTGAGGGTTAGATTGGACACAGAAAGTCAAAGCAGTCAACAAGTGAGGGGTGCCTAATAAATAATTTGTTTACCTGGTTCTCCTTACCTGAGAAATGGGTCCCCAGGAAGGCAGGGTCAGAGAGTAGCAGAGCACCCTTGGCCTGCTGATCTCCCAACATTCATCATTTGTTCTGCACAACGCCAAGTCGGGGCATAATTGCTTTCTGCAGAAGCCCCAGACCAGCCAATGCTCTCCTTCCTGTCTCTCACGGGGCACCAAGCTCTCCTCACTGACCATTCTCTGGGGCACGAGTAAGTGGTGCACTTTTTGAAAGCTATCTTCCCAGCCTCTCCCTGGAGGATCCCATCGTAAAATCCCATCAGGAATCTGGGCCCAGTTCCCGCCTGAGCCAGCCCATCAGTGATCTCCCTGTCTCAACTCCATGGAAGCTGCCAGTGATTAAGAAACTCATATATTTTCACACTCATTAAAAGAAACATGATGTTCACTTTTCCAAGAAAAGCCATCCTTGTTTGTAGCCCCTGTAATATATTGGGAACGCCTCTAATTGGCTTCGAGGACTCAGTGTCAGAAGGCAGACCCAAGTTTGTTTATTGACACAAGGAAAAAAATAAAATGTCGTATAATTAGTTGAGTGACTGACTCTAAATTCAGTAACTCCCATCGGTATGTGGCCTTGTCAGGGTTTAAGATTCCATTTTGGGTTATGAAAGAGGCCGGGTCCTAGGGAGTCCAGACACAGGCCGCCCCTGCATCATAGCTATTGTACAAATGGGCTCAGTGTGCTGTTTGTGTTAAGATGGAAAACTTTTACATGTTTGATTTTTATGCAAGTCAATTAACTTGTTTTTTATAACGGTAAGGGCTTGCTTTGCAAATAAGATTACTTACCACTATAAATTATGGGAACATAGGGCCCTATTCAGACAGAGTGTCACACACCCCTCACCCGTGCACCAGGCTCCCGGCTTTCTGCAGGGGGCACAGCAGAAGCAGCGACTCTGGGAGTGGCCGAGGAGGGAGGGATTATGTGGGTGCATTCTAAGGGACCCTTCCAATAGGGATGTGAAGGGAGGGACCTGGGGGTGGGGACTAGGAAGTGACCCAGAATGCTCTTCTCTGTCCACCTCTCACCCACCCCAACCCTCCCAAGTTACACAGAACTGGCCAAGATCTGCCCTTTCATGGCAACCAAGTAGTCTCCGTGTGTGTGTGTGTGGTGGTGTGTGTGTGTGTGTGTGTGTGTGTGTGTGTGTGTGCATTTCATGCTTCATGCTTGCTTCTTCGCAATAGCACATCCCCTAAAGGATGGCCTTGGGGTAGGGCTAAGTCTGGGGCTTTATCTTCCCTGTGATCTTGTCAGTCTCCCAGAAAGTATAGCTCATGGCTCTACCATCACTCAGTAGCCCCCCGCAATCCAAGCAGAAGGGGTGTGCAGAGCAGAGGAGGGAGGATGAAGACCACACGTTCCTGAAGATGCAGTGGTGAGGTGTGTGGAGGCAGGAGCTTCAGGGCCAGAGAAGTGGCTCAAAGGGCTGGAACCCGTGCTTTGAGGAAGCCCAGTTCTAAGCCCTGGCATGGCAAGGTACTTCAGTCCCAGCTGGGTGTCACTTGGAGCCAGCAAACAAAAGATTCCATTTTGGGGGCCGGAGCGATAGCCCAGCGGTAGGGCGTTTGCCTTGCATGCGGCCGGCCCATGCCGGCCCAGGTTCGATCCCCGGCATCCCATATGGTCCCCGAGCACCGCCAGGAGTAATTCCTGAGTGCAGAGCCAGGAGTAACCCCTGAGCATTGCCGGGTGTGACCCAAAAAGAAAAAAAAATTCCATTTTGGTCTCTGCATGATCCCCTCTCGTGTCCCTCTGGAGGCCACTGGAACTGCGCACACAAGGCTTTCTAGGAGAGTCTTTGTGAGCCTGGATAAATATCTGCCTATTCTGTGACTATTTTTTTTCTCACCTATGACAATTGGAAGCCGAGGCCCCCAGATGGTCTTCCTCTCATGAGCATTTGTCACAGGTGCCATTTCTCAGTGGGATAGAATTTTTCCCAGTCCTGTGAACATGAAGCGAAGTCTGGGGGTATTTGGGTTATTGCAATTGGAAGGTGAGCGCTGCCATCTAGGAGTGGGATGTCAAGGATGCAGCTGGCCACCCTAAAATGCTCAGACTCCCCCACGTCCCGGGCCTCTCCCCTACTTCCTCCAAAGAACTATCTGATCCAAGATGTCCATAATATCACTATGGAGAAGAATTTGGCTGCGGCTTCAAGGCACATCAGAGACAAAGATGCCTTCTGCAGGCTGAGCAGTCATTGGGACAAGGTCCAACTTATTGAAGAATCAACAGAGAATCTAGGTGCTTGGAAATGCAGGGGCAGGTCTTCAGTGCAACTCAAACTTTCACACCTAAGCAGGAGGTTACAGCTGATTCTTTGCTTTGGGGTGAATATTACACCCTAGGACTCCACAGGATTCTTTGGAGGTAGCGAGGGACATGACAATAATAATTATAATAATCCTAAAAGGATTAGCGTTATCACTACTCTTATTCTGCTGATAAAGAAACTGGTGCTTAAAAATTATGAAGTCACTTCACAGCAAAAGCTGCAAGCGTTGGTTGACCCTTCTCACAGACTTGAAATCAGAATGAAGAAGATCACATGCTCATGAAAGAAGGGATTTGAGGACAAGTCAAATGTCATTGTCAGGCATGACCCCTCTGCACTTGCAATTAGTTCCCAAAGGGAGGTCTTCCTTCTTAAGATATTTGCTTTATCTTCCACACATCATGAGTACTTTGTACCCACTCACATTGGGTCATAGGTTGTGGTTTTCGTGTCTGTCACCTCTATTGAACTGGTCTCTTTGAGGGTAGGGGCCATATCTTGATGATCTTGAAAGGCCTCTTTGAGCTGCAGTTTCCTCTTCCAGAAGTAGGGACAATGGCCTCTACCTTCTACCTGCATTAAATGTTGGTGTACGCTGGATGAATTACAGTCACTGGCTTTTGTGAGTGGAAGAACAATGGCTTCTACCTTCTACCTGCATTAAATGTTGGGAGAACACTGGGCCTCTGTGTCCCGCTACTTCACCCCTCCCCTGTCTCTTGCTTGATGTCAAATTTGGATACCAATTAACAGAGAAAGCAAAATGTCTGCAGGGAGAATGTGAGAAGAATCACTGAAATCTAAGGTTTTAGTTCTGAAACTTGGCTTATGGAAGTGGATTGAATCATTGTTATGTGGAAAAATTGCTCTGTGGGAATCCAATTTTCACAAAACATAGAAGCCAGTAATGTGATTTCACTTGAAAATAAGTTTCTGCTCTGGTCTTTCGGCTCACCGAAGAATCAAAAGTCCAGAAAGAGAAGAAACTTTAGGTGGCTTCTTGGCACGCTAGGAACCCATGGAATATTGGTGCCCTGCTCCTGTTCTCTGAAATGGTGATGTTCAAACTTGGCTGCTGCATCATGCATGAAATGTGTCATGGAACTGATACTCAGAAAAGTCATCAGACATCTTAACCATAACCTTGATCATGTCCGAGACACACGGATAGCATGATAAGTTTTTGGTGACATAGAATTCTGGGGCCAGTACGTAAAAAGAGAAGCTCATTGTGTAAGAGAAGGGAGAGAGACAGACAGACAGACAGAGACAGAGACACAGAGAGACAAAGAGAGAGAGAGGCTGGGGGAGGAGGGAGGGAATCAGGGGACATTGGTAGTGGGAAATGGGCACTGGTGGAGGGATAGGAGCTGGCTGAAACCCAAACATGAACATCTTTGTAATTGTATATCTCATAGTGGGTATAATAAAAAAAAACTTAAAAAATAAAGAGAAACTCATGCCATATAGTAAATGATTTCGAGGTCGTGTCCTGTTCATTTATTTATACATGCTACAAATTGTCTTAGCACCTTTCTTACAAAGGTCTTGGTGGTCCTGGGAAAATAACCCTTGGTGAGCCTAAGTTTTCCCTTATACGGAAGGAGAATAAAAAAAACCACTCCCCTATAGTGTTAAGTGCCCAGTTTCAGGCATACGGCAAATATGATGAGTGGAATCTAAGCTGCGAATAGCCAGGTAGTCAAAGTGCAAAAGACTTACTCAAACTCATTCAGTAGCACACAAACACATGTAGTTATTTCCTCCCTATGTGCTGAGGGCTCTCTATATAGCTGCTCTGTGATCTTGGAAGACTCCTTAGAAGAGGCAAAATATAATTTTTAGTAAAGACATCCTAGATAGCAAATTGAGAGTAAGACTGAGGAAAACCTGCCACTTGCCCATGTCTGGAACTACAGAATAATTCTTCGCATATTTTTTAAATTTTTACTTTAAAAAAAATTTTTATTATACCACCGTGAGACATACAATTACAAAGGTGTTCATAATTGGTTCTTGGTAATACAGTATTCCAGCACCCATCCCTCCACCAGTACCCCATTACCACCACCAGTGTACCCATACCCCCCCCCGCCCACCCCTAGGCTGCCTCAACAACAGGTAACCCCTTTTCCTCTCTTTCTCTGTCTCTCTCTGTCTCTGTCTCTGGATCTCTTTCCCTCTTCTTTTATTTTATTTATTTTTTATTTTTTTGCTTTTTTTCGGGTCACACCTGGCAATGCTCAGGGGTTTCTCCTGGCTCTGCACTCAGGAATTACTCCTGGCTGTCCTTGGAGGACCATATGGGATGCCGGGGATCGAACCCAGGCCGGCAGAGACCGGCCACGTGCAAGGCAAACACCCTACCCACTGGGCTTTAGCTCCGGCCCCTCCCTCTTCGTTTACACATTGCAGTCAGCCCTCTTTGCATAATTTTGAATTAAATAAACTGGAACCAAGGGAAATAAAGTTTATGACCATGATGATTGCTATATCCTTTTCACAAATGCAGAAACCGAGGCATGGAGAAGTTAAATCTCCATCAGTGACATATCGATCATCAGTGGAGAACATCAAATGAGATAAGACTGGTTCCAGATTGGCCCCTGGACTTAGTGAAAACAGAGGTAACTTGGGAAGACTATTGGATTTGGACTCAGACTACCCTGGCTTTCTGTCTCTGCTCTGCATATTCTGTCTGTGAATCTAAGAAAGGCACTTAACCTGCTGGGCTTGGGTTTCCTTATCTAGAAAGTGGAAAAGATGATGATATCTACCCTGTGGGGCCTAGGGTGAATGATTAATCGTCTATGTGAAGAATCTCACTTGGTTCTTTAGGTAGAACAAATTCTACCTCAGATCATCATAGACATTTCAAGTTCATAACTTGAGAGTATGGAATTTGCTTTGGTGCCCGAGGAGCTATATAAAGGGAGATTTTATCTCTTAGAACTACAAGAAATTCAGGGGGAGAGAGAGAGTAAATAAATAGCACAATAATGATTAGCTAAGCAGCTGTTAAAATCCATGCAGAACTTCGCATTAAAGGGTTTCTGCATTAGCTCTATTTTTCTGGGCGAGGAATTGAAAGCTCAGAGAAATGATATAACTTGCCTTGGTGCCAGTACCAACCAGAAGCAGAATGGGGATATAAACCAAGATATGTATGGACCTCAGACCAGCTTATGGGGGAGCGAGTTGTACCTATCACCAGAAGAAAAGGAACACAGTGGAGGCAGGCTCCTACCCTAGTCTTGCTGGTTTAGATCCAGTCCTGTTCCACCCCACCACGTGGGTGAAGGAGTCAAGTCAGTTGGGTGTTAAACTCCAAGCAAGCTCTGGCTTATTCAAAAGAGTTAACAAGCCAGAGCCTCTGAGGCCGGAAATCCCACCTTTCTTGATTAAACGTGGGAGAGCTGCCTGTGATGGATAAGATTTGCTGTCTACAGGAAACCTTCCCAGACATAAACTGACCCTATCTTCCAGCCAAGGTTATTTGAAGATGTCTTAACTCAAGAGACTGTCAAAGCCAATGCCCCTCCCAGGTAATCAATGAGAAGGGATGGCCGACTTTGGCAAGTGCAGGCTCCCACTGTGAGGAGTTCAGGTCCCAAGGAGGACGGGTGGGTCCATGGTAAGTGCAATTGGAAGGTCTGTCTAGATGGATTTTTGAAAAGAGCAGTTTTCCCCAAATCAGAGAGATGGGGTTCTCACCCTGCTTTTACTCTAGTGATAGGCTCATTTAACTTCTTTGGGTTTAAGTATCTTTATCTGTGGAATGGGGATAGCAATGTCTTTTTTTGTGGTTCTGTGGCAGGTTTGTTTGAGACTCTAAAGTCAAAGGATAATTTCGTGTATTGTATAAAATGCTGGACACTCTTACATTTTTTTGTTTGTCTTTGTGCATCTCCCCAGTTGTGAAAGGGACGAGTCACTAAGACCACACTTGGAGGTGCTCAGAAAGTCACTCAATACTGGGGATCATACCCTTGGGGACTTGTGCATGCCAGACATGTTTGTCAACCCTTGGAGTTATTTCCCTGGGCCGATATCTGATATTCTTATCTTAAAGAAAAGTCATAGAGAAGAGTGGAGGAAAAAAAAAGAGAAAGAGTTAGTGAGTGAAAATATTTCTATTACCAACGCAAGTCAGAGGAGGATGGGACAGAATCTGATAGGTTCAAATAACCTGTCATTAGAAAGATAAAGTGAATCCTGCCTGTGATATAGCAAAGTGCAGTGAATTTTGGAGCTATATGTATCACCAGGTTCCACCATATGAATACGATGAAGATGACAACTGACAATAATGGTGGTAATAAGAGCATTAGGTTCTATTTTCCAAAATACAAGTCCATGTGTGGGTCTTACTATTAATTTTTTAGCTGCCTGTGAATTCTCCTCCTTTCTGACCTTTGTGCAGTGTTGATACTGCTGTCTGGAACCTCTTATCTATTTGCTGGACTATTTGTCCTTCAATAATAAGTTAGGCTTCTTGTCCTCAGGGAAATTGTTCCTGACCCGTTTCACTGAAGTGAAGATCCTTTCTGAGTGTTTTATGATCTGCTGGCTAGGCCCCTCGAGGGGCGGTCCCCAGCGCGTCCCCGGCGTCCTGTTCTTTTCCCCCCCCCAAAACCCGGGGATCCTTCTTTGCGGGGGCGGGGCCCGGCCGAACCCAAGGGGTAATTAAAGTTGGGGAGACCCGTTATTTGTCTATACTGTGTGTCTGCATCTCCTTGTGTTTTCTTTCCCCACGAGAGCTGGCACTAATTCTCTTCATCTTTGCATCCTAGAGCAGGGACTAGGAACAGAGTAGCATTCAGTGGAATTTGCTCAATGAATGTATGAATGAATGAATTTATTGTAGTGAAAGTTGTATAATGAAGGAGATAACTGAAAGATGGTTGATGCCAAATTTGTCTCCTATGAGAAGGAAGCCTAAAAAGTGAGATAATGGTCCCTCTGGGGGCAATCTGTCTTTCTATGAGGATAGTAGAGGCATAGTTCTTTGACTGGTTCAGGCAATCCTTTCTCATAGTTTTGAATCTGTAGTCTCCAAGCAACTCTGGGATGGCATTAACTGTTGAGGTCTCTTGATCTTGGGCAGGTGGTGTAATTGAAAGTACACTGAAACTACCATGTGTTCCCTTTTGTGTATTGCTTCATATCCAATCATTCCAGGAAGACCAGCCAATTTTGCGTCCCAAGAAGTTCTTTCATTAATTCCATTCTTCCATTCTCTAACTCTTTCCTGACAAATGGCCAGTTTGTCTTGTACTTAGACATGGCAAAGTTTTACTGATTGATCCCTTCTCATTTCTCCTCTGTATTGATAGACAGTCCCCTTCAATCATTTCACATAAACCCTCCATGATTTTACATGTCTCTCCACATGAGTGCTTCAGGTACACCACGTGGCCACACAGACAACATTCTAAATCCCTGAACATTGATTACAAGTGTGCCCATTGCATACCTCTGAGTTCCACCATTCCTAGAATTGCACACTCTGAACTACATCTCTAGATAGCCCATTCTCCTCAAGCCATTTAGGATCTGTGATTATGCCATTTTTCCTATCAATTATGCTTCTTCAAAGTAACTGCCATAGAGGCAGGTAGTGGCGGGAGGGAAAACAGATGACATTGGTGATGAGAAATGTGCACTGGTGGAGGATGGGTGTTGGAACACTCTCTGACTTAAACCCAATCATGGATAGCTTGATAATAGTCTATCTTGTGGTGATTTAATTTTTCAAAAAATGATTTTCTCTTTTTCCCTCTCTCCCCAATTTTCCTGACTCACTTTAACCTATCCTTTAACTCACTGAAACTTCTGAACAGGATCAAAAGCCTACATTACAACTACAGCCCACTACAAAGCCAGACATCATTTCTGCTAAATACAAATAGCTCCAGCACTTGGCTTAATAGGTGCTTATAAATGTTTGTTGACTTGGAGAGCAGCTAAGACTATTAGTTTATCCAAGTGTCCAACTACAGAAGGGTGGATAATGATGTTATGGTAACTATACACTATGGAATACTATACAACCACAGTAAACATAAAATCATGCTGAAGTCACTGCAACTTATTGAGTTTGCTGCAACTTGGATGGAACTAGATGATCTTATGTTCAATGAAGTAAGTTAAAAGGACAAGGATAAATACTGAATGTTCTCACCTGTGTATGTAAAATAGCATTACAAGCAGATAGATAGTTCCAAACCCTTGACCCTAGATTACAAGGGGGAAAATGCTAGGGAAAGAGACAAATGGAGGTGGGAAACAAGAAGAGGCAATTATGAGCTGGGGACATCTGGGGTGGAGGGATGTGGACACTGGGCACAGCCTGAAACTACTATCAACAGCTTTGCAAGTCTAAGTGTCTCAAAAAATTATTGTAAGACTGAGGTTTCAACTTTTTTTCCTATTAGCTGTGCAATTTGAACTTATCACCTTCCTTCCTTGAAATTCAATATTTCAACAGAAGGTCCTCAAATAGTGTTTCATTCTATGTTGTTTTCTTACAACACTGATGAGAAAAAAGTGATAGGTTGTCAGCCCAGGCTATTGTCTTTGGAATTTGTACTTTCTCATCACATCTGTGCAGATTTTTCATAGTATGTTGTGGCCTCCTGCTCTAAAGGAAATGTGTTAGGTTCATTGTGTGTCTAAATTGTTGCCCTCTGATTCTGTTCATGAATGTCTGTGATATATGCTTGTGTGTGTATGTGATGCAGGTGTGTGTGTGTGTGTGTGTGTGTGTGTGTGTGTGTGATGAATCCTGCAGAGGAAAGGCATCCCTGTCAAGAGCTCTTCCTGCCTTGCACCTTGAGCTGCTGGGATAGCAGTCCCACCACCTCTGAACTTAAACTGGAGCACCTGGGTGAGAAACAGAGCATGTAAAGATGTACACAAACATTTTTTCCATTAGAAACACCTTTTTAGTCTTCATCTAGAAGTTGGCTGATGTGTTATGAAAAAAAATTGTGCTGCAATAACTTTTTTGGTATCAAAAGGCCTATGATAAAATTTATATTTTTGTTTTGCTTCAGGCTTTGGTGGGGCCCGGCTGTACATGGGGAACTTTTTTTTTTTTTTTTTTTTTTTCTTTTTGGGTCACACATGGCAATGCTCAGGGGTTACTCCTGGCTCTGCACTCAGGAATCACTCCTGGCGGTGCTCGGTGGACCATATGGGATGCTGGGAATCAAACCCAGGCCGGCCGCATGCAAGGCAAACGCCCTACCCGCTGGGCTATTGCTCCGCCCCCGTGGGGAACTATTTAAAGCTCTGTGTTCAAGGATTCAAAATGAGGTTGGCCTCATGTAAGGCAAGAACCTTAGTTCTTACACTATCTCTTTGGTCCCTGATTCATTTTGTTTTCTGTTGTTTCATTCGAGCTGCAGTTTCCAGCAACCGATACACGGTGTGGAGGCTCATGTACTGCGCATGTGTAACTGCTCTATGTGGACACACTGTAGTTCAAGTTTCTCCATTGGGAAATGGAGAAAAATGGGGAAAGACCTCGGACAATCTTTAAGAGTGCTTCAAATTCTAACTGGCACAGTTGCTGCAGCAATTCCCCTGCCTGGCATGCTCCCATGTAATACGGTTCGGGGTGTACTTGGTTTCTTCAGAGTAGGAGCCAGTGTCTGTGGCAGTCAGGAATCTTGGCTTGAAAACCCACCTCCAATAAAGAGGTGCGGGCAAGACTCTCCTTCAACCAAGGCAGGAGTACAAAGGTGTCCCGCAGGGCATGGGAACTGTCTTGTTTTTGCCTGGGATGTGGGTCTGAACCTAATGTTCAGGACAGCTGCAGAACAGGCTCAGGGGGCTGTTCCTTCTGTGACTCCAGACCGGCAGGAACTGGGCTGGCATTTCTGTGCCAAGAGACCCACCAGTCCAAAGGACTGAAATAACTCTCAACCTGTAGCCAAAGCTGACCCCAAAACCCGTGCCTGAGAAGGCTTGTCCAACCCACTCAGGAGCTTGGGTTTTTATTGTCCTGTCCATGTCCTAGAAGTAGGGCTGATTGCTGGGTTATTACAGCAGAGGTTCTCTGCCCTCTTCCCCTTTGCTCCCACCCTTGAGAAAATGCCCCAGTGATTCCTTTTTGGGGAAGTCCATGGCAGCCGTTTGAGTGAATGACCTGGATCAGTAGGTTAAGGATCTATTGGGGGTGGGGGCAAGCAGCAACCAGGCCACCTCATCTTTGTTTCTGGGATGTGTTGCTATGGATACCAAATGCAGGCAAGTAAAGGAAACAAGAGAGGGAAAAGCCATGTATGTGTGCATGTGCGTGTGTGCATTTATGTGTGCTTGTGTATGTGTGTGCATGCAAGTGTGTGTGTATATACCTATGTATGTGTGCATATTTGTATATGTGTAGGGGTATGTTACATTCTCCAACGGGTGCAGGAAAGGCTAAAGCAGGAATTGCTGCAGGCTTAGCATGGGAATAATCAGCTTGTCCCTTCAACTGTGGAAATGAGGTATACCCACCAGGATGCTACCTGCACTCTTTTTAATTAAAAAATTATTATATCACCGTAAGATATGCAATTACAAAGCTGTTTATGATTGGGTTTCAGTCATACAATGTTCCAGCACCATTTCTCCGCAGTACACATTTCCCCAGTGTCCCCAGATTCCCTCCCTTACCCCACCTGCCTTTATGGCAGGCACTTTTCTTCCCCCTCCCTCTCTCTTCTCTCTCTCTCTCTCTCTCCCTTTGTATATTCTCTTGGCCTCTGACTCTACATTTCTTATTCCTTGCATTTGCTTGCACCAGTGACAGACTATTTCTTTCATTATTCTCTTATTTTTCATTTTTCAGAGAGCTTTGTGCTTTTGGTGGGGAGAAGTGGATGAACTTCTCAAACAGTGCTCAGAGAGCCTTGGGGCCACTGCTGTGATACGCGGCCAACTTGAATGGACAAACCAATTTTGTCCCAGTGATGCAGTGACCTCCCAATGCTGGGTGCTACCGATGTCACCTTGAATATGCTCAGGGCCTCCAGGGAGTCACTGCCTAGCGTAGAATGCAAATCCCTGCAGGTGCAAGGCCTGGTCTCCTGACCTCTGAGCTGGCTCTCCAACTAGAAGTACATTTTTTCAGATCCAGTGGTACTCAGGGAAAACGCTTGGTTCAGTGCTCAAGGAACCATGTAATGCCGGGGTTTGAACCTGGAGATCCTGCATCAGAAGCAGGAGGTTAAGCCCTTTTAGTCATCTCCCAGGCCTGAGAATCCATTTCTCAAGTCCTACATATGCCCAGTCCCTATGGTTCTTGCCTGCCTTCATTCTTGCAAGAGCCCTGTGGGTTGGGGTTCCTCTGTCTGCTAAAGAGGGTGAGGTATGGGCGCAGAGTCCCCTGTCTGCTCTATCCCCCCGGGTGACCCTCATGATGACCCACTGTGGGTCTCAGCTTCTTCATCTGTACACTGCAGGATCTCTCCTGGCACAGGGCAAAGGTGTTGGGATACCAGGAGGCTTAACACTGTGTCTGGCATGTGGTCAGTGCCAGTGATTGGTAGCTGCTAACACAATGTTTCCCAAGGACAGGTAGGCTGACAGGGTCAGCATTGTGCTCGGCAAGTGCCTTAACCCCTGTTCTGTCTCTCTGGTCCCTGGGAGGAGGTTGTTTAATTCCTTGTTACTATACAGGATCTAGCCTATGATCAATACTCAACATGTGAGCAATCGGGGTGAACATTGCTGTGCTGGTGGGTTTGACATTGTCAGGGTTGCAGAGGGATGCCAGGATTGCACCTTGGCTCTCTAAGGGGGCTGTCACCTGGCTCTCTCTCACCCCAGCCCAAGCTCTTTCTCCCTGTGGCCATCACTGCTGGACTCATCATCCCGACTGGAGTCTTTCAGGCCAGTAGCAGCATAGCCTCTCCCTAAGAAACACACGTGCTGGAGAAGATCATGTTGAGTGAAAGTAGCCAGAAGGAGAGAGACAGATATAGAATGACTGCATTTATTTGCATGATATAAATATATATATGTACATATTACGATACCAATATCAAAGGTCAAGTGAAACATGACCTTGTAACAGGAGGTCTTGTCAAAGGTGGAAATTATCACAAACGTGGGGGAGTCAGAGGCTAGGTAAGACAGAAAATGGAACAGTGTGCTAACAATTGTCGAGGGTACTAATACCAACCTAGAACTGAGCATTAAATACAGGCAAAAAAGATACACATGACAACCCTTTAATGTATGTTCTGTAATCCACAATCTGGAAGTGAAGGAAAAGAGAAAGAGATAGAGAGAAAGGGAAAGAAATAAAGAACCTGCCATGGAGGCGGGCTGGGGGAGGTGGAAGGGAACCGGGACGTTGGTGGTGGGAGATGGGCACTGGTGGCAGGATGGGTGCTGGAACACTGTATGACCAAAATCCAAGTGTGAACATCTTTGTAATTGTATATCTCACGGTGGTATAATAAGATATTAAAAAAAAGAAACACACGTGCATCCCTTGGCATGGTGATGGTAGGAGCAAGGAATCGAGGCTGAGCCTGTGAACACACCAGTGTCAGCCCCTTTCATACTGTCTCCCTGGCCACCTCTTGGGGTTTGGGAACTCAAGCAGAATCTCTCTGACACCGCACGATAAGGGGTCTGTTTCTTAATCAAGTCTTCCCTCAACAACACAGGACAACATCATTGTATTGAATGCTTTCAAAAGTGATTTTCCAGTTGAGAGATGGTACAGGGCTCAAGGGACTTGCCTTGCATGGGGCCTACCCCAGTTGGATCCCTAGTACTACCTGGTCCACCCAGCACTACCAGGAGTGACCCCTGAGCACAGAGCTGGACCATCCCTTTCCTCATCTTGCCAAAGTGATTTTAATCTTGACGGGAAGGTAGCCTGGTATGCCAGGGTGTCCCCCTAGACCTCCTCCTGCCTCCAGTGTTATCACTCTCTGTTACTTTGCACCACGCCCTACACTTTTCTAGGTCTTGGCTTCCTCCTTTTTGATGTTAGATAACTGAGGCCAGTGACAATGACCTTGCGCTGATGTTTGCTCTGTGCTGGGCCTCTGTGATTCGCCCACCTGTTTCTCCCAATAAATTGGGAGGCCCAAATCCCTTCTCTTTCCAGTACTTAGGAGATTGCGGGATCTATGACAGCAGCCTGGATTTTTGTTTAGAGGTTGTTCTGCAAGCAGCCCACATCCCTGGGGACTCTCAGTTTCCCCCTTTCCTCTGAGTGGGGGCAATGTGAGTGCTGGTGTATTAATAACTGTGACTTGTGTTTGCTCAAGACTTTAGCATTAACTTTACAAAGGCATTAATATTATCAGTCACTGCTGGGGTGGGGTTAAGGGCTTAGGTCCAACTTCAAAGCCTATTCTTTTAACAACCCCATCTTACCTAGGTCTTCAAAGGGTATCCTTTGGTTGAATTTGGAGCTAACTGACATTTATTAAACAAACCAAAAAGTTCGATTTGATTTTAAAAGAGAATAAAACATAGCTCCTTTTTCATTGAGTTATCTTTGACTCACAGGGCTGTGGAATTCCAGGGGTAGAGTTTTAATCTTTGGTATATCTTTAGGTTTCACCCTCCCACCATCCAAATTCCAGTGCCCCTCATGCTTCCCCTTCCTCTCACCCACCTTCTCCTTTCTCTCCATAAGCACCACAACTGTCACTGTGTGACACCCCTTCTATTCAGTTACTGCATTACCCCGCACAGACTGTACTTGATATTAAGCTCCATTTTGGGTAAGGGTTGGAAATTAGAATTTAAGGACAGTAGCTACCCTCAAAATGCTTTGAAATCAGGTAAAATTTCATGCAAATTTAGCACAATGTTCTAGGTGTTGTACTGACCAATCAGAAATAAGAATGCATTTAAGAATGGATTTTGACAGAAGCGAGAATAAACAAATGGTACCATATCAAATCAGGAGCATCTGCACTGCAAGGAAATAACTAAAATAAAAAGACATCCCACAGACTGGGATAAAATACTTGCCCAACACATCTGATAAAGAGTTAGTATTCAACATGTCTAAAACATGTGTAAAACTTAGCATCAAACAAACAACCCTAACAAAAAATGGGGAGAAGAGCTGAACAGACACTTCCTTAAAGAAGACATATGGATGGCTATTGGGCATAACCAGTACTGGCAAGGATGTGGGGAAAAAGAAATTCCAATTCACTGCTGGTAGGAATGTTGATTGCTTCGATATCTTTTGAAAACAAGATGGACAGTTCTCATACCATTAAAATAATATTCCAGGGGCCCCCCCCGCGCTTCACCCGGAGAATTCCTAGCACGAGCCGGAGCACGGGGTGCCCCAAAAGCAAAAAAAAAAATAATATTAATAAATAATATTCCATATGACCCAGCATTTCCACTTCTTGGCATCTACCCCGAAGGTCCCAAAAACACTCTTTCAAAAGATATTTGCACTCCTATGTTCATTGCAGCATTATGCACAATAATCAAGATCTGGAAATAACCCAAGTGTCTAAGAACAGATGACCGGATAAAGAAATTGTGGCATGCGAATACAATGGGATCCTACTCAGCTATAAGAAAAGATGAAATTATGCAATTTGCTGCTATGTGGATGAAACTAGAGGATATCAAGCTGGGTGAGGTCAGCCAAAAGGAGAGCGACAGACACAGAATGATCTCTTTCATATGCGAAACATAAAGAACCATAGTAAGGGAACCACAAATGGCCAAAGGCAACAGAACCTGAGAGCTGATGCTCAGAACTAAACTTAGTGGAGATGGGAGGTGACATGGAAGGGTCCCTGGCACATTGGTGGAGGGAAGCAGATCCTGTGGCAGTGGATGAGGTGTTGGAATGTTGAATGTTGTGTGCATGAAACTCATTAATGGTATTACTATTATAATACTAGTATCATAATACTGTCAATAATATTGTAAATTGGACAGAAAAGAATAGGGTTAGGGGTTTGAATCTTGGCTTTGCCACTAATTAACCTTTGGGACAGGCACCAAATCTCTCTAAACCTCTTGCATACCAATAGTAATACGACATAGGATGGCTAGAGGCATTTACATGATATAATGCACAAAAAGGTAGGATAGTACCTGTCACATACAGGCAGTTAACATCTGTTGTTTATTATTATTATCATTAAGCAAATGTAGGAGAACAAAGGATGGCTCAGTTAATTCCAACCTGACCACGTGCTGAGGAACTGCAATGCGAGCTGAGTCCTGAAGTCTGAGTATGTCTTCCTGAGGTGGAATTCTAGTTCGGGGTGATGGGGCAAGGGTGGGGCAGGGGGCATTTCAGGTAGTGCAAACAATGTAAGCAAAAACATCAAAGGGCTGGCAAGTTCAGGCAGCCTTGAGTAAGTTAGAGTGGCTGATTGATGAGGGTGGGTGGGGCAGAAAATGATGGTGTATTATAGTGGAAGGTCAATTGGGGTCATAGAACTTGGTCAAAGAACTTGGGCGCAGTGCTAAGGAAGCTGTCTCATGGTTCTACAGGAAAGGTGAGGCACAAGAAGCTTGGAGCATCTACTAGGAAAGTGTCAACTCAAGTGACCATGATGAAGATGAAACAGATTAGTGATGAAGCAATAGCTATCAACCTAGTTAAAGGCAAGGGGTGTTGGGGACCTACAGAGCATAGTGGAGTCGGGGCTGAGAGCATGGACTGAGAAAGGGGTGTTGATAACACTTTGTTAATGAGAAGAGAATACTGACAAGAGGGAACCAGAGACTCTTTTTTAAATTTTTAAAAATAACATTTTTTGTTTAAGGAGAGGGTAGATCTATATACCGGGTGAATGTTGAGGCCATTATTCAAGAATGAGAACATTGAAATGGAATAGAAGGTTGTGGAATAGAGTCAGCATGAATTTGTGCTTTGGATTTGTGCTTGACACAGTGAAGGCTAGGAAGCAATTAGCTGTGCAGGCATGGGGCTCAGGAACGATATCTGGCCTGGGGTTGAGATTCAGATCCTGGAGTTCAGGGTGCTCACTTCTTTGTGGAAGGCAGATCTCCCCACTACAGGCAGAGAACATGAAGGGGGGAAGAGGAGAACTGACCAGAACCTAAGGAACATCTATTTCTGAGGCTAAAAGGGAATCACACTGCACATGGACCTGGGCGGAGGTGGGGTGACGGTTAGTGGTGGTCAAGTGGACTGGCGTGACACTAAGGAGCTTATTCTCTATAAACAGAGGTAGGAATTCAGCCTCGTCAAATTAGCCTGCATTTGTTCTAATTCTAGAAATGCCTCACTTATGGTTATTGTCCTTCCATACCAGGAATGAACCCTTCCTCCTCAGAAGGGACTGTCTCCAGCAAAGGCTGGACAAGGGTTATTCTTGCTCCATGTCAGGGGCAGAAACCTGGTTATGAGATAGATATTTTCCCCCAGTTAGAGCCGAGAACCCCAGCAGAGTTTTTGCATCAGCAGTGAAGAGTCATGAAGGCCATTGTCTGTCTATTCACCATGCCATTCTGGATAGAAGGCACATAAAGTCCAGGGAGGGAGCGTCCCTGGTCAGCATCAGACCTCATGTTTGAGACCAAGACTAACAAAGACTTAGTGAGATCTTGGACCCACTGATAATCTGAGGGTTCAATTGCTTCTCACTCTCAAGGTTGGGCAGTTTTTCCCAGTGAGGTATTCGAGGTAGTTTGCCCAAGGAACTAGGCCTCAGTTAGCATCTTCTTTCTTCCCTTCAACAGTCAGCACCAGGATGAGGTGACAAATTCCACTCACCTCCCTTCATTGACCAATGCCTTAAACAACAACAATAGCAACAAGCCATACTGACAACTGGCATCAAATACCTTTTGGTCAGTGAAGAAAAGGGACCTATTGGATCCTTTCTCTGAGCTGTGGGTCTCAAGATGAAGAACTTGGTGGATTAGTCCTCTAGGTGGTAGGATATTCAGCTTCATTCCTGATAAAGAGGGGCTTAATGAGTTTGAAGACAGAGAAGAAAGCCATGATTTATCTGGAAAGAACAAATCTTCTGGCTGGACCCCTTCCCCCCCACCCCACCGTAGACCCCCCAATCTGGCTGAACACACAAGCACACAAGACGAGCCAGCACTGTGGAAGAGGGAGATACCACCACTCTGTGGTGGTGGAGGGGCCGGGTCTTGACTAAAGCTCATGGCTAATATCTGTAATGAAGGACTCAAATCTAGGCTAGCCTCACTCCCATTTCCAAGGTTTCCCCGGAATCCACCTCCCTTCCCACCCCAATATCGAACTCCTTTCCCAACAGAGAGGTCATGAATTTCAGAGGAAATTCTTCCAGCCTCAGTTTTCTTGCCTTTAAAATGATCATCAAAACTCTGAGTATGAGCTCTTGTGAGGGTTTGGAAGAGATCATGGATACAAAAGTGGGTTTTAAGCGGTAAAGTATTCGGCCTGTGTGAGTCATTGTTTAATTTTATTATTCCCTGGGCCGGAAGGATTACGTTTGAACAGTTCCGCAGATAATGTAATCTCTTCTATTTGACAGGTTTCACATGTGGGGAAAGGGGGGATCTTCCATGACGCCTGGAGAGTCTTCTCAGAATTTTCTCTTCAGATTTACTCCTCAATGTTATCTAGTTTCTGCTGGGGAAACTTCTTTGGGTGGTGGATACCCTTTTACTGGGTGGGCCCTCGGTGGACTGACGGAGTTATCTGGAAACTCAGTCTGCCCTCCCCACGTACTCAAGCAGACAGAGACCGTCAGAGTCCCTGTCTGTGATTCACTGTAATCCCCAGAACTGATAGAGTCGCTTTAGGGTCATCTCAAGAGCCCTGGCCCTTGCTCTATGACATGCATTTGGTCACATTCTTCCATTTTCCCTGGATCACTATTTAACAGGAACTGAACTCAGAATTCACAGCATACTCAGAGCCCGAGGTAGTACCTAATTTATGCCCGGAAGATGACCAGTCAATACTCCTCATTTATATTGTGCATTCATAGATATGTGGGTATTCTATATATACACAAGGATACTACTATATACACACACAACCAATGCATGTTATATCTTTACTCTCTCTATATGTGATCCAGTCTCTATCATTATCTAAGGACACAGGGATGACCAAAACTTGTGACAGGGAACACAAATAGCTATAAAGCACAAATGCCAACTATACACCGCATATATCCTCTGAAGAAGAAGTATTTAGAGCAGAAAGCACATGCATCAGAAGGAATCTTCCTGCCCTCCCTAAGAAAGGACAGCCAGTAATTTGGGGAGGAGGTAGCAGGGGCCGTAGACACCCGAAGCAGGTAGAATTTGTACTTGAGGGAATGCAGAAGAAAGGTTTTGACGCTTGAGCACCCGGAGGCTTCTGAGAGGGCCCCAAGGCTGGTGAGTTTCCAGCCTTCATCTGCAAGGCCGTGGGATGTCCCTGAGAAATTTTAAGCAGGGGGAGTGACAAGCACATGTGTGTCTTCAGGTCCCTCCAGCGACAGCGTAGAAAATGGATTGGAACTGGGGTGGGAATAGCATGAGGGAGACTAGTAGGGATTCTAAACTCGGGGAGCACTAAGCCCCCTGCTTCTCCCCCCCACCCCACCCCAGTGGTAGCTGTTTGATGTTTGGGTGCACACCAGCTGGCCCTGCTATCTTGAGTGTGTCACTAAATATTCCTGTTTCCACTAGTTTCCACATCTGTAAAATGGGAGAATTATTTCTTTTGTGTGATTAGTCCCGCCTCCCCCTCCCCCGCCACACACACACATACACACACACGCCATACACACACACGCCATACACACACACCTCCCCACACACACACACACACTGCCTTAATTGTGTATGTTGACTTGAACTGGTAGTGTCTTCAAACTGTTCTGGGAAAGGGAGCCCGCACCAGCTATTGGTGAGCCTGTTTCATGGAACAAGCCACTATCTCCCCTTACTTTTATCCCACGGAATTGTCCAGCCTCCTGCAGATGTTCAGTTGGTTCCCGAGCTGTATCCTGACACCCCAAAAATAGCAGCAGCTGTATCTTCCACTGGGAATGGCATCGACTCCTCCTGGAGCCATCTGCCATCTGCAAGCATCTGTCTTTCAACTTCTGTGAACTTTAGTTTTCCTGCCTATGAAATGATCCCATGTGTAATCGGCCCCTCCAAGCAAAACTTGGTAAGACCCACTATGGGCCAGGCACTGTGCTAGGCTCTGGAAATATGCAACAAAACCCTCAGGGTTTTTCTTGTCTTGATGCACCTAAACTTTTTTTTTCTTTTTTTGGTATATGAAAGTGCTTTGTACATTTTAATACTGTTTATACTTGCACTGGTGATCTGGGAATGCGGCTTCTCATGCCAGTTTTGTTTCAGAGTAACTAGAACAGGGACTAACCAACTGCCTTTGACAAACCTTAGTTGCTGCAGTATAATGAGGAGGCGGGAATTCAAGTTCATTTCTGTGTAAAAGTTGTGATTCCAGGGGATGAGAGAGAGAGAGAGAGAGAGAGAGAGAGAGAGAGAGAGAGAGAGAGAGAGAGAGAGAGAGAGAGAGAGAGAGAGAATAGGGGATCCATTCCTGATACCACATGGTGCCAGGAATCTCCTTGGCACTGAGTAATGCCCGGCACCTCTGGGCTGTAGCACACCGCACCCTCAGCCCCTCCTATTGAATTGCATCCATTGCCCAAGAACCCCTCGGAGGGTCCCCCAGGCCTCCTGAGCACCACTTGGTTTTGAGCACATCTGCCCAAAAATGGTAATTCCAAAAAATCTTTGCCTAGCTACCTTGATCCCATTCCCAAATTCTGTACATGATTTATTTTGGGACTTCCTTTTCTCTTATTTCAAAGAATTCACATTTTTTTTAAAGTATGTACTGCCTAAGTGAGCACTTACAACTTGTCTTTTTACTTTGTCTCTTCCTATATAATCTCTTCCTTATATCTAATATCTTCTTATATCTAATGCCCACAATGGTGCTTGTGGGTAATAAAAATGAATGAAATCTGGCATAGGGAGGGCTGAGGACTATAACAAAGGAAAAACTGTGTTCCATCTGGGCGACTTGCCTCAACTTCAGCAAATGGTTGCTTTATAGAAAAATGCAGGCGGACTCTAACTTGTTTTCCTGCAAACATTGAGGGAGTTTTCTTTTCTCTTCCTCGCCTCTTTATTGTGTCCTCTAGAATCAGATTCTGAAGCCAACTTTACACGATCTTCCAGCTTTCAACAATTCTTTTTAGATCTTTTATTTCTTATTTATATTTAATTGTTTTGGGCCCATACTTGGCTATGCTCAGGACTTACTCCTGGCTCTGTGCTCAGGGATTACTCCAGGCAGTTCTCAGGAAACTTATTTGGTGCTCGCCGGTTACCTGAGGAAGAACTTCCACCTATCCCTGGTATTTTCATCAGGGCAAGTGCTCTACCTGCTTTATCATCTCTCTTGCCCTTTATTCATGGAGACCACACCTGGAGGAGCTGATGGCAACCAGGCCCACACCTGGGGATTGTTGGGCACTAGCAGGGCAATGCTTGGCAGTGCTTGCTGGGTCATCAGGTGTCAGGGGATGAACTCAGAGCCTTGGACAAGTCAAGCACATCCCGGACCACTTTAGCTATTTCCTGAGTTCTCTTTATTTTTATTTATTGTTTCACACAGGTTTAATCTAGAAAACTCTTCCCACCTCATCTATTTCTTGCTTAAGAACCTTCGATGGCTCTCTGTAGACTCTGAATCCTTTTGCTTCACTTTACCAGGATGTGTCAAGCACTAACTAGGTCAAATCTGTCAACCACAGACAATGGAGACAAAAATACCAACGATAGGTGGAAGTTTGTTCCTTAAAACAACTCAAACCACCTGTAACCCTTGTGATGTAGATCTTTAAACACTGGATATAGAGGACAATTTCTATTCCCAGAAAAAAGCACTAACTTTTAAACTAGCTTTTTAAAAATTGAGGCAATGTTGCAGTCTAAGGGTATACAAATTTTAGGCATGCAGAGCTGAAAATCAGTAAGTGTGTCTATTGCCTTAAGCTCAGCCCTTATGGAATTTCTCTGTCCTTCGCCACATATTCGTTCCTGTGTCCTGATTCATCCCTCCTTCCCCTTTTCCCTTATGGTGACTAGGAATTGGTCTTACGGCCCAAAGTTAGTTTTCGCTTTGTTTAGTTTATCTTTTTAAGACATATCACATATAACAATAATACTTTGTTTTTATTTCTCTCTTTGGTGTATTTCCCTGAGCAGAGATTTTCTAGGTATATTCACTTGTTGCAAATGGCAAGATTTCATCTTTTCAATAGCTCAAGAGTACTTCATTGTTCCCATCTAGCATATCTTTAGCCGTTCATCATTCACTCACCCAGCTGTGCTGGAAAGTTTTCCCAGGTCTTGGCTATGATAGAAAATGCTACAAAAATGCTGCATAGAACCATTAGTACTGTTCTATCCTTCAGGTAAATATGCAGAAGTGAGTTGTCTGTTTCATATGGAACCTTTCTCTTTAATTTTTGAGACATCTCCATTCTGCTTTCTACAATAGCAACACCAATTTATATTCTTCCCAAAGTTTGAGTCCTCTCTAAATGTACTCCAACACTTTGATTCTTATCTTTTGGGTGAGAGGCAATAGTCACCCTTACAGGTATTAGTTAATATCTTGTTGAAATGATTTGCATTTCCCTAACAGAACTCCACCCAGCAGACCAGCCTATCACAGCCCGGCAGTGGCCACACGGTTCATCAATAAATGCTGGATTTAGAGATGACTACAAGAGTATGCTACCCGCACGGCAGAGCCTGGCAAGCTACCCGTGTCGTATTTGATATGCCAGATACCAGTAACAATTATAGACCTCATTCCCATGACCTGATGGAATGGTTTGAGGCTCTTTATGTTCCTGGAGCAAGTAGGTGCCCTTGGGCTCTACTTGCATGAGACAGGTCATATGGAGATGTTACTGGTGCCCGCTCGAGCAAATCGACGATGAACGGGAAGACAGTGATACAGTGACAACAGTAGCAGACAATAAACATATTTTTATGTGAAAGTGGCTGTCTAAGATATAGAATGACTGCATTTTTGATGGGATATAATTATATACCAGTGTTTTACTGAGTGTGGGCAATGGTAATGTCAGACTAGAACTCACCATTGAATGTACACAAAGAGACTTACATGATAAACCCTAAATGTCTTCAGGGCTAGCAGCAATGTGTAAAAAGAAGGGGAGAGATATGCAGAGACAGAGAGAGAGAGAGAGACAGAGAGAGAAAGAGGGGAAAAGGGGTACCTGCTACTGAAGCAGCCTGGGGGTGGGCGGGAGGGGGTGTGGGTATACTGGTGGTGGTGATGGGGCACTGGTGGAGGGATAGGTGCTGGAATATTGTATTACCAAGAGCCAATTATGAACACCTTTGTAACTGTATGTTTCACTGTGGTATAATAAAAATTTTAGAAGAATGAAAGTGGCTGTCTATATGCCTTACATCTTTTTTTGGAGAAGTCTATTAAGACCTTCAGTCAATTTTTAATTAATTTTTTAAAAATTAAAAATTATGAAGTTTTCTATAGAACATAAATGTACAAACTGCTCACATTTGATGGGGTCAAATTTTGTTTTAATGTCTTTCTTAGAAATAAAGAACCTACCATGGAGGCGGGCTGGGGAGGGGGAGGGAACTGGGGACATTGGTGGTGGGAGATGGGCACTGTTGGAGGGATGGGTGCTGGAACACTGTATGACCAAAACCCAAATATGAATATCTTTGTAATTGTATATCTCACGGTGGTATAATAAAATACTTATAAAAATAATGTTTTTCTTTTGCTGCAAAAATGTTAGTTTTTGTTCTGTTTTTCTATTGTTTATCTTCCTCTCCCCTCTCTATTGCTTCCTCTTTCCTTCCCTCCTTCCTTCCTTCCCTCTCTCCTTCCCTCCCTCCCTTCCTTCCTCCCTTACTCCCCTCCTTCCCCTTCCTCCTCCCTCCCTTCCCTCCCTCCTTCCTCCCCTCCCTTCCTCCCTCCCTCCCTCCTCCCCTCCTCCCTCCCTCCCTCCCTCCCTCTCCTCCTCCCTCCCTCCTTCCCTCCCTCCCTCCCTACCTCCCTTCTTCCTTCCTTCCTTCCTTCCTTCCTTCCCCTTCCTTCCTTCCTTCCTTCCTTCCTTCCTTCCTTCCTTCCTTCCTTCCTTCCTTCCTTCCTTCCTTCCTTCCTTCCTTCCTTCCTTCCTTCCTTCCTTCCCTCTCATCCTCCCTCCATTCCTTCCTTCTTTCCCCCCTCCTTCCTTTTCTCCTCCTCTTTCTTCTTTGTCTCTTTTCTTTCTTCTCTCTTTCTTTCCTTTCTCTCTCACCCCCAAATATCTCTAAGGATAATATCACGATACCCTGGACTGGGGAGAAGCTCAAAGTGTTGGCTTGCATGTGCCCTTCCCCAAAGCCATACTGGTCTCCTAAGCACCCATGAGGATAGCCCTGGTGGCCCCCTGCTCTGTCAGAACAAGAAGTGCTGTATCACCAGGTCCAAGCAACTAACCTTCAGGCCCAGCATTGGCAGGCCAGGGATCAATGAGAGTAGCCCCTGGGCCCCCCACAATGCTGAAAAGGCCTCCCACACCCAACTATATCCCCCGTTTTCTTCTATGTATTTGATGGTTTCAGTTTGTAGGTCCATGCCTTTAATCCATGTAGTTAGTTTTGTGTATGGTGGTCTAGTTTCATTCATTTGCATATGTTTGCTCAGTATTCTCAGTATCATTTACTCAAGAGATTTCTCTACGGCTTTTGGCTCTCTTGCCATAAACTACTTATGCATGTGTGTGGGTTTATTTCTCTCAATTCTGGACCATTGAGCTATATCTGTTTTTATTCCAACACCATGCTATTTTATTTTCCTTTTGTTTGGGGGGCCCCACCCAGAGAGGCACAGGCGTTACTCTTGGCTGTCACCCAGGAGTCACTCCTAGCGGTGCCAGGGAAATGGGATAGTGGGGATCGAATCTGAGTTGGCCACGTGCAAGGCAAACACCTTATCCACTGTGCTCTCTCTCCAGCCCACCATGCGAGTTTAAAGACTGTCACTTTGTGGTCCAGTTTGAGTCAAGGAACTTGATATTTCCATTTTTGTTCCCTGTCTCTGCCCCCACCCTGCCAGAAGCTTTTGTGATTTGGCGTTTAACCATGTTTGGAGTTTAAAATGCATGCAATGATTTTTTTTGTTTGTTTTATTTCTATGCAGGACCCTGGTGTTTTGGTAGGGATTGCATTGTATCTATATGTTGCTTTAGGTAATTTAGCTATTCCAATGATCTTATTCCAATCCATGAGCGTGGAGCGATGAGTCTTTCCCTCTGTTTCTTCTTCTGTTTCTTTCAACAAATGTCTTACGGTTTGGTATATTCAGATATTGCCTTTTTGGGGGTTGGATATGTTCCAAAATATTCAACTCTTTGATACTATTGTAAATAGGGTCGTTCTCCCTTTAGATTCCTTTGTTGTCTGATTGCTCCTGTTACATCCTCTTACACGACATTGTACAACAGTGGTGAGAAAGGACACTTTTGTCTTGTTCTTGATCTTAGAGGAAAACACTTTAAATGTTTTCCTATATTTTCTTTTGTTCTCTTATTTGGGGTTCTGGAGTTTTTGGCTGATTCTCAGCAACAATAGGGGCTTACTTCTGGCTCTGTGCTCAAAAGACCGTTTGCGGTGCATGGGATTGAACAGAATCTGTCTGCCGTGCAAGGCAAGAGCCTTAACCCCTGCACTATCTCTCTGGCCCACTTTTCCACACATATTGTACACTTAAACCCTATAGAGCCAACCTGAAATCCTCCGTCCAAGCCTAAATGGCCACTTTTTTATCATCAAGTATCAAATATTTATCAAAATATTGTCTTCCCTAGAGATGGCGATACTTAGGGTGATGGAGCAGTGTGGAAGGATGATTCATTCCAACCAGGGAGACTTTAGGGAGAGAGTGAATCCCACTTCAGCCTTGGATTGAATACAGAGGCATCTACTTACCAGCAGTGAATCCCTGGGCTAGTCACTTAACTTTTTTTTTGTCACACATGGAGATGCTTAGGGGTTATTCCTGGCTCTGCACTCAGGATTTACGCTGACTTGTCAACATTATTATGGGGATGAAGCCCCTCATTCACAGAGATGAAAGAAGGTAATGACTGTGAACAGCCAGGCTGGTGGCACCAGTCAAGGAGTCTGGGCACCTTTCTTCACTCTTGGTCGTAGGTCTTTCTCTGTCCCCTGCTTTATACCATCCCTGCATGCAAATGCATTTGAACTAGCATGATCTTTCTTATCTTCTGGGGGAAGCTTTTTGAGCAGATGCTTGTTTGATCCTTTCTGCTCTCTCTTTGCTGTTCCTTTTCTTCCTCCCATTTATTGACTCATTCATGTATCCACTCACTAAAATAAATGGAGGCTTCCCAGATTTTTCTTCCTTTTGGACAGATCCGAAACCTTTCTGGATTTTTGGCAAGGTGGTTGGGATCTAACTAGATCACTTGCAGACACCAGGAGCCTTTTTTTTTTTTTTTTTTTGCTTATTGGGTCACACCTGGCAATGCTCAGGGGTTACTCCTGGCTCTGCACTCAGGAATTACTCCTGGCGGTGCTCGGGGACCATATGGGATGCCGGGATCGAACCCGGCCGGCACAGGCCGGCTGCGTGCAAGGCAACGCCCTACCCGCTGGGCTATCGCTCCAGCCCCCACCAGGAGCCTTTTGACCTCTCCCTCAGCACCTATAGCTTGCCAATCACCAAAGCCTTTTCAGTCTTCTGGAAAATGGTCATTGGCTTTCACACATGAGAGAATATTCCTTGACTTTCCTTGACACTACAAACTTTCCTGTGTGACTGGGGTGACGAGAGGGGTCCCTGTACATAGCAGAGTTACAGAATTGTTCTGGTGGCTTACCAGGCATCAGTCCCTACGGGGTGGAGAGTTGAAATGTGCCAGAGCACAATGTGGCACACGGTGACTCCCGAGCCAGGTGCTCCAGGGCTGGAAGGGAGCGAGGGCATTGACCAGGCATACAAGCTTCCGCAGCCACTGGATTTCAGGGCAGAACGGTGCCACTTACTACGTGTCTCTGGCAAGATGCTACATTCTCTGCGTTCCTTGTTCCTTATTTGGAAACTGGAGACCTTGCCTGCCTATGCGTGTAAAGGGCCTAGCTCTGTGCTTGGCACACTGCAAGCCATTAATAACTGCTTGCTAATAGATGTGACAGCTTCTTGGTGATGGCTTACTGTGACGTCCATTGACAGGGTACCATTGCTCCCCATCTCTAATGTTTTAAATTTAGAATCAAAAGGAAAAAAGCGAAAAGAATGAGCAAAGTAAGAGAACAGGGAAGACCTAGGCACCCCCAAGCCAGCCCTGACTACTCATGTGTGGCTCTTCAGCAAGTCTTTGCTCAATGCTCAGTCTTTCTCATCTGTAAACCCAGCGGTGGGTATGGCTCTAGGCTCTCCAGCTCCTGCATTCCAAGAGCATTAAAGAAAAAGAATGAATCACCCCTTAGAAATACCATCATGGGCAGGGGCCCTCCCTCTGCTGTCCCGTCCACAGAGCTGAGAGCTCTTAACACTCAGCCAGCTTCCCCGCAGCTGCCACCAAACTTCAAGCCCCTTTCCCAGGAGTCTCAGAAGCAAGACTGATAATGAACCCCAGGGCCTTCTCCTTCTCAATAGGGAACCAGATCCTATTCCCAGACTGGGATGCTGGGGAGGGCTGGGCTGGGCTGGGGACCAGGGATCCTCCCCGGAGGGAGCGAGAGACTGGCCTTCCGTGGACCGGAGGCCTCAGGATGCTCTTGCATGAAGTGTGGGCGTGTTGGCCTGGCGGAAGGAAGGAGTAAAGCGAAGCATTGAAAAGAGGGTCGATGCTTGAATTCTTCCAATCGCGGCAGGAGGGCTGGGTGGTGGAAACCGGTCTTTGTTTCCCAGGATTTTGAAAAAGTCCCATGTGGCTGTGTCTGTATCTGTAAGAGTTAGGAGAGTCCATCCTGGGGCGGCATAGCCCCCCACCTCCCACCCCGGCAGCTGCCTAAATTCATAGACACTGGCTGTCAGAGCCGCAGAAGACAGCAAGATCAATTTCCCTGCGTCTGGGAGGTAGGCAAGAGCTGACAGCGCGGAGGGCAGTTTTCTGGCCTCTCGGTCCGACGGAGCTCACGCACCCCCCCGCCCCCCTGCCGCCCCCCACATCCTCCGAGTCCCCCTCCCTCCCCCCCCACGCCAGCCCGCAGCTTTCCGCATTGATGCTATTATTAGTCTGAGCACCCGTGAATACTAATGGAGGCGGAACCGACTGGAGCCGGCACCGTCTCGGCCTGCCAGCCGGGGGCCCGCCTGCGTCCTGCGGATCCTCCCTGCGCGCACCGAGCGAGCGGCCGCGGGCTGGGAGCGCCTCGGAGCCGTGGGCTGACGCCGGCCCGCACGTCTGTAGAGCGGGCGCTCGCCGCGGCTCCCAGGCGCTCTGGCTCTGAAAGCCGAGAAGCTCGCCGGCTGCGAGTGAGAGGGTTTTCCAAGTGGGCAGGGGTGGGGAGGAGGGGCGCGGGCGGGCGGGCGCGGGGAGGAGGGGGCGTCGCGGAGGGGAAGACCTCGCATTGTGATCCAATGACATTGCCAACGTGGGGGTGGGGGGCGCTGGCCTCGGCGCGCCTCTCTGGTTTTGGCTGCCCGCCCAGCTGGGAATAACTCTCTTCGCATAATTCCGCGTGTTTACCAGGCATGAAAATTCTTGCATTCGACCCCCCTTCCCACCGCCCGCAACGCGCGCGCGCACACACACATACAGACACACAACACAGACACACACACACACACACACACACACACACCGTGAGCCCCTCCCCCTGCCCCCCATCCCCACCGCCTCCGCCCCTCCTCGCAAGTGAAACTCGGTCTAAAAAAATATTGGCCCGGGGCGCAGAAAGTTTTGCATAAATTCATAAGTGATGAATGGCTGATTTTAACGTTATTTGGGTATTTGTCAGAACTTAACAAATATACATGGGGACGGCGGTTCATAAACTTAAACATCTCAATATCCCCTTTCTTCGGGAAATAAATTACGTTTGTTTGCCCGGCTTGGAGTCTTAAGGTAGCCGACATTAGGAATATTTTAAAAGCCATCATCCATCCATCGAGCATGTCTCCCAGGCGCCAGGAAGATTAAATGAAAGAATCATAAGATGGAGGTCTTTAACTTTTAATCCGTTTACAATGAAGCCTCAGATAGTCGCGGGGGGCAGGGTGCCCTCTCGGGGGAATAATGCCGTTATTCCTCGGCTCTCAGTTAATGAATACCCTGACGTCTGTCCCACGGCGGACGGAGGCAGCGCCGGGAGGGGGCTCGGGCGCGCGGGCCCCGCTATTGAAATGAGGAGCCACCGAGGCTGTGTCGGAGGGAAGAAAGCGCCGGGGCTGCAGGGACCGGGCGGGCGGGGCCGGGGGGCACGGAGGCTGCGCTGGGGACCCGGTGCAGGTTTGAAATAATTAGCATTGAGTCTCCGCCACCCGGACCCGGGCGGGCGGGAGGGGAGGGACGCCAGGAGCGAGGCGCGGGGAGGTGGTTGGTGAGGGGGAGCCAAGGAGATCGACTCTGGAGTCCAAGATAAATAAAGGGAGCGCTGAGCAGTGTCAGGCAGCCGGCCCACGTGGTGCTGCGCGGATGGGCGCCACCGTGGACCCAAGCAGAGAGACGCGCGCGCGTCCGGCGCCCGCCCCCTGGAGCTGCCTTTTTAAGCGGCGCGGTGGAGTGGGGTGATGTTTTGCACGTCCCTCTAAGGGATCACATGTCTTCTACCTCTATCTAACCCCCACACTCCAAGATCCGGATTCTAATTACTTCTTCCCCGCAGCCCCCCAAACTACCAAGTGGGGTTAAGTGTTCAGAGCCGGGATGTGGGGGGGGGGGTGCACCCCTGTTCATAACTGCGAACCCCAGGACTGAAGTTTTTTTCCCCCACCCCAATGCAAACCCTTCTCAAACCCCGAGCCTTTGAGTCTTCCACAGGTCCTGGGAAGGTGAGGGAGTCGAGCGTCAAACGCTGTCTCCAGCGCCAGCAGCGCCGCGCCTCCAAGTGGGGGCTCAGATCTGCAAGATCCGGGAGGTGAAGAGCGTTAATTTCCAGGGACCGCTTCAGCTCGCACCACCTTCGCTTCTGGGAGTGCAAAGGGTTAACACGGGTTGGATATCTGGGTGGGGGCTTCGAGGCTGGAGGGGTGGCGGGATCTGGGTGGGCGCGCTCTGATCTCACCCCCCATTCCTCGAGGGTCAAGTTTCAGCGGCACTCCGCCCCCCAGGGTAGGTGTGAAAGACACGTGTCCTCATTGTGAAGGGGCCCGTCAGGCAGCACAAAGCGGCCGCCCACTCTCCCCCACCCCCGCCCCTCAGCCCAGCCTGGGGTCAGCTCCAGGGGCCGGCTGGGTGTCGAGGTCACGACGGATCCAGCTACGGCGACGTAGGGAGAAAAAGCAGGGAAACTGGATAGAGGCCACGTGATGTTCAAGGAGGGGGGGGGTAGGAATAAAGACCCCCCAAGCGGAGAGGTCACCCCCCCCAAACTCGAAGAGGGAGTGAGCCCCTTCTCCAGACAGGCACCGTAAGCACAGCGACACCCTTACCCGCCCGCATGCCCCCCCACGCCCATCAATCACCAACACAGAATCGCAATGTGAGCGCAGTCGATTTTAGTGGTTTTTTTTAATCCTGCTCTGCACTTCTTTCTCATTTACTACACGGGATATTATAAAGAATAAATAGCAGATACTCTTAATTTACAATGATTAGTCATTCCATTTGTTCTCTATATTTACAATAACTGTAAAATAACATTGAACTCTATAGCTTCTTCGAGGTCCAAGGAAAACCAAAAACACTTTCCGAAGAATGGAAAATAGCTTTTAAAAGTCCTTCTACAAAAGTTCTCCCTCTCTTTGTAGTTTAAGAAAAATAACTCCCTCCCTTGCTTCGCCATGCGAAGGGCACTGAATATAAATAGCAGGTTAACAATATTAGCAACAACCAGAATAAGTCTCTCTTTTCTCTGTTCTTTTTTTCCTTTTGCTTATTTTTTTTAAAAATACAGTAGAAGCCGGTAACTTTTAACGTATAATACTGACCTTTTAATAAGTAAATTAAAACTGGGACCGTATATACACACACATATACATTCCTACACAGTTAAACAGTGCATTGCATGAACCAGAAAGCTAAGTCTCTGTAGCCAAAAAAAAAAAAAAAGTTCATTGCCTTCCCTCTGGAGAGGGTGGTGAGAGCTGGTGGGAAACCGAGCAGGGGGTGGTGGGGGGCGTTGGTGCGGGTCGACCAGGTGTCCGGGCGCGGGCAGGGGGCCCTGAGTCCCAGCATGAGCACTTGCACTCGGAAATGATCGGGTACTGGATGGGAATCCAGCCGCAGCGCTGGCCCCCCGCGCCGCTGACAGCGCCACCGCAGCACGGTGAGGTGCACGGACTTGGACGGCTTGCACACCATGCCCTCGGGCACCGAGCAGGAGCGCTTGCTGAAGCAGCTGCCCACCTTCACGTAGCGCGGCCAGAAGCGGCTGCCCAGGTCGTTCCAGGCGTACAGCACCGGGCAGAAGGTCTGCGACCACAGCCACATCTGCAACTTCCTCCGCAGCTTCTTGCTCAGGCGCTGCTTCTTGCCGGGGGCCAAGCCCTCGGAGAACTCCAGCCCTTTGATCTCGCTCGGCATGGCCCCTGACGGCCGCTGCCGCAGCAGCTGGTCCAGCCTCGGCCAGGTCCTCGGCGCCCCCGGCTGCGCCCCCGCCCCCGCCGGGCCGGTCCTCGGGGGGCGAGGTGGCCATGAAGCCGGGGTCGTAGTGGCCCCCGAGCAACGAGCGCAGCAGCGTCTCGTTCAGATCCTTCTCCTTGGGGTCAAAGATAGGGTCCGGGTGTTCGATGAGGTCCACCAGGGGCAGGTTGTCGCTGGGCGCCGGGCGGATGTGCAGATAGTGCTGGCCGCCGGCCGGTGCCGCCCGCAGCCCCAGGACCACCACCAGGGCGTAGAGGGTGACCCCCAGGCTGGGGCAGCGCTCCATGCCTCCGGCGCGCGCCCGGGGCTGCCGCTTCGTCCCGCGTCCCCCGAGGAGAGCACGCCGAGCCCGCGGCGCCGCCGCGCTCCCCCGTCCCCTCCGGAGGCGGCTCACCCGAGGCTGGGCAGGCGCAGGGCCGGCAGCATGAGTCGCGGCGAGAGCCCTTCGCGCAGCGCCGGCTCCCACCGGGCGGAAAAAAAACGGCACCCAAGTTGGCCGCGACTCCTCTCCGAGTCTATCCGGGCAGGCGGCCGCGGCGGGGCATCCGAAATTACCCAGGGCGACCGCGGGCGCGGGGGCGCCGGCTCCTCGCTGCCTTCCCCGGCCGGCGGCGGCCCAGGGGCGCCTGGACGAGCGGCTGCTCTCCCCTCCTCCTCGGCTCGCGGCTCCTCGTCCTGCCGCTGTGTGCAGCGCCGCGGGCCCAGCCGGTCCTGGGGCCACTTCCCTCCTCCTGCTCGGGGCTCGGCGGCCGGCTCTGCCCGGCGGACTCCAGCGGCGGCGGCGGCGGCGGCGTCCGCGCACGTTGGCACCGGTTTGTCTGTCTCGCAGGGTCCAAGCCTTTAAATTTCCTGCACTTTCAGCTCCATCACCATGGAAACCACTGACTCTCTCGGCGTTGCCCCCTCCCCCTGCTTCCCCAAACAACAACCCCACCCCCCACTTCTCCACCCCCGAGGAGCTGGAGCGGCACAGGCTCCCGGGGAAGCCGCCTGCACTCGCCGCGGAGGCGGCGGCGGCGGCTTCGGCAGCGCCCAGGGCTGTGCCCGCCGGACCCAGATGCCCCGGGAAGCCGACAGTCGGGCTGCCCGCCGGAGCTCACAGGCGGCGGCGGCGGCGGCGGCGGCGGCAGCGGCGGTGGCGGCGGCGGTGGCGCTTGGCAGGTCTCCGCGCAATTTTCTCTCTCTCCCCCACCACCCACCCCTCCTTCTCCTCCTCCTGCAAAATGCACCGCCCCCCTCCTTTCTCCTGGAGCAATGCAACTGGGGCTCTAGGCGCCCCGCCAGGGCCAGTCCTGGGAAAGCTCGCGGCGGCGCTGGAGCCCGGCTGGAGGGTGCAGGGCCGATCGGGGGGGGGTGGGGTGGGGTGGGGGGGCTGGGGAGGGTGAGGGGAGTGCGCGAGGTGGGGCCGGGAGGGTGCTCATTAATTGGGTGCTTTGCACTGGAGGGAACTGCTGGGAGGCGCTGGGGGCTCTTTCTCTGGGCACAGTTTGGCGCTAGGAATTTCTCCATGTGCACAGAGCTGTTTCCCCGGGCGCGACTAGAATCTCACCTTTCTCTCCCGGGCTTGGAATAAGACCCCTCCCCCTTCCCTGGCCTGGCGCGCGTACACACACACACACACACACACACACACACACACACACACACACACACACTTTTGCACGGGCTGTGTTGGGGGTGGAGGGGTGGTCTGAGCCGCAGCTTTGCTTTGCGCAGTGTGATGTAATAACTAGGAAGCTCTCCTGCCCGTCTGTTGTCCAGGTCCATGAGGGGGTCCACTCCTCCCCTCCTTGGCCGGGTCCTGCACCCTGAGTGGCCGAGCGGTAGGGGCGCGCCGGGCTCTCCTGCGGCCTCCCAAGCCCGCCTGGTTCTGCACTGCCACCCTCGGCTCCCTGGGGGCGGCGCGCCCTCTGCTGGTCCACCGCAAGTCCTGCACCTGGCTCTGGCAGGGGCCTTGGGGTGGTGGGGTGGGTTTGTCTGCTGTCCACTCTGCCCAGTTCATTTTCAGCTTGTGTCCTGCCACTGTGGAGTTGTGTGTTGTGTGTCTCTGTGTGGAGCGTGTGTACGTGCCTGCTCCGACTGGTCATTCAGGTTCCCACTATCCTCTAAAGTGTCCCGACCCTCAGTGTAAACAAACTTCCTGAGATTCCTCCCCAAACCCCTCCAATGCCACAAGAATAATCCCGCAGCTTCTGCCTGTGCTAAATCCCCTCGGTGAGCGGCGGGTCGGGGCCCAGAACCAGACAGCTGAGAGATGAACTGGCAGTCAGGGGCCTGATTCCTGGCTGGAATCCATATTCTGTCAGTCTAGGACAAGCCCCGCCACTGCCCGGTCCACCTTGCTTTCTTCATTTGGGACAGAACTATCCCGTCCTAATGTTCTGTCATTGAAATAAACTTGCTTGATGCTTTAGATTTGATTTGTTTTAGGAGCCGTTACTCTTTGATGAGAGATGGAAATTGAGATGACACTTCCTGTTAATTTTTTCCTTGGATGGGGAACTCAATCTGAGTTTCAAAATTCGAGCCCCATTGCCTTTGTGGTAGATGCGCTTGGAGTTTGGAGGGAGAGACTAGGAGGGGATGAGCCAAGTGCTCAGCAACATCCCATGGGCTGCAGTTAGGAGGCCCCGATGCCACCAGCCCACCTCTCCCAAATCTGTTTCTTTCTTTCAACCCATTCTGTACACTGGCACCCACCCCCAACCCCAACCCACGGCGCACCCACCACCCACCACCTCCCAGAAATTTATCATGTGTCCTAGGAAGAAAACACACTTTGTTTTTCCTCAAGTTCTGAAAATTTTCAGCAGTTGGAAGGATGGCTCGTTGTAGCTGAAAGCATTTTCTTCAACTTTCAACGCTAGACAATATCTAGAATGAAATTTTTTAGTTTTAAACCTCTAGGTATTGCTTGAAAGGAAATGTTGCTTTGCTGTCTGCTGGAGATGGGGACAGCCCGTTGGTTGTTGGACTCAGTCAATTCTGAAACAACAGAGGAGTCGGGCCTGGCCCTCAGTTTCCTGAATCAATCAACGCCCCTGTCTTTTTTGGTGTGCTTTATGGGGCTTTGGTGCTAGTTTGTCGTCTATGAAGATGAAGCATTCCAGAGCGATTTCATCGCGGCTCTAAAATAAGTGAGAAAGCCATTTTTTTTTAGGAAAGAAAAAAATCAAGAAGCAAAATTCTTGCTTGTCCTTTCTGGGATCTTGGGATCCAGCGAGTGACATCATCTCATGCCCTTCTTTTTGGTCCTACTCATCTTTCCCCTCTCCTTCAAATCACCCATTTGTGTTCGAAAACCGAACCCAACCCTTCAATCCTTTATTGGGGCTAGACAGATTTGACTGAGCTGGGGAATGAAAAAGCAAAACACAGCGGACAATAGGTTGGCGGAATCTTGTAGCAACTTTACAGGGAGGAGGCGCCTGAAGGGTCGCCCTAGCCACAGATCACCGCCCTCCTGGATTTGGTTTCCTGTTTCATAGGTTCTGTTGAGAATATGGAAAAGAAAAACACATAAAGACCATAAAAAATCCATAAGTGCACGTAACAGTGTGGATCAATATCTTAATTGTTTTAGGAAACCCATGCCCAAGTTGAAGAAATGGTATTACCCCACACTCTCTGAATGCAGTTCTGTATATTCCTAATGTACTATGATGACCACATCAAGCCAAGCCAGTTAAATAGACACCACTGGGGCCGGAGCGATAGCCCAGAGGTAGGGCGTTTGCCTTGCGCGTGGCCCGCCCATGCCAGCCCGGGTTCAATCCCTGGCATCCCATATGGTCCCCGAGCACCGCCAGGAGTAATTCCTGAGTGCAGAGCCAGGAGAAATCCCTGAGCATCGCCGGTGTGACCCAAAAAGCAAAAAAAAAATAAATAAATAAATAAATAAATAGATAGATGAACAAATAAATAAATAAATAAATAGACACCACTGTTCCCACACCACAGTTACCTTCTTTAAGGTAATGCTCTCCCTTCAGGTGCCTGTGGCCAGCCTCCCCCGCCCCAGCCTTTGTGCCGCTGGGGCACCTCAGGCACTGAGTGAATGTGAAGATGCTGCTCTCCGCAGCAGAGCAGCACCGGGACCACAGTGCAAGAGCTGAGCCTGAGCGAGACGGAGAGAAAAAAAGACCAACGAGTCGGGAGAAGAGGTGATACCGCCCATGCCATAGTCTGCACTTGGGAGAGGAAGTGTCTCTGTCAGAGACGGCAGGTCCGCTGGGCTGGGTAGTCGTGGATGATAAGTCAGAAAGCAGAACAGAACCCACATAAGACAATCTCGGGACCGCTGACCTCTGCGGCTCTTCTGCACCCCCTTCCTTTGTGTGGGCATCTCAGCGGCGGACTTCATTTCCTCATGCGTAAGATGGGGCAAACACGTGCCTCTCGGCAATGTGCTTAATAAAACGGGAAAGAGGGTCAGCTTGGATGAGCACACGGCTCTCATGGCTACTGTCCTGCTCTGCATTTCGCTGACCGCCCGGGTTGGAGCTGGAAAGGCCTGAAAAGGCTTCGGACGCTGCTGTTGGAGTCCACTCGCCCACTGTGGGGTGTTTCCCCCCATTCCTTGGTCCTTTTCAGTGCTGATGGACTTCAGGAATGGGGACATGAGAACTGGAATTTGTGTGTGTGTGTGTGTGTGTGAGAGAGAGAGAGAGAGAGAGAGAGAGAGAGAGAGAGAGAGAGAGAGAGAGAGAGAGAGAGAGAGGGGGAGGGAGAGAGAGAGGAGTCCCAACACCCTTCAATGTGTCCATGGCTCTAATGAAGGGGGAACTTGGTCAGAGCAAGGTCCAGAGGGTCATGTTCTTTCCCAGCAGGCTCTTGCTTGCTTCCCCTCAGGGTCGGCCTTTTGGTCAGGATTCACTCAGCTCTTGTAGGAAGAGTCTAGTGAACACAAGTAGATTCCGCACCTGGGCACATAGGCACTGAGTGACTCTGAGAAGGCTAAAGCCGACAGGCACTGGGAACCGCCAGAGCTGAGCTAGAGCTGAGCTTAGAGCTGAGAGGTTTGGGAGCGCCTCTGGGAGAGGGAAACTGGGGCTTCCCAAACATCCAGGAGAATGGAGCCTGAGCGGTGTCTCTGGATCTTTTCGTATTTCCAGCAAGAACAGTTCCGCTCCTCTTCTGCCCTGGGGACATAAGCCCAAAGCAGCTGCAGAGGAATCACAAAAGACTTGTGGAAAACCTGCAGCTGCAGGACTGTGTGACCTTGGGGAGTCACTGGCCCCTTTGGACTCTCCCCACCTAGAGGTTCTTCTCTATGGGAGGAAGGAGCCCCCTCCGGGAACCTGCAAACACCGTGAGGATGTGAGCTCTTTCGGGCTTATCCTGGGCATGTGAAAAACATCACTTGCCAAATCTGACTCTTTCTCTGGTTCCATAAATGTTAGGCGTGATGGACCTTTTTCTTAATGAGATCCAAAATGCCACACTTAGTCTTGACCCAATTGACCAGAGTGAGGAAAAGTCAGCCACAGGCTTGCGCTTTGCTGGAAGCTCCCCCCACTCCCCCCAGGCCCTCCTGACCTGGGGAACCCTGGGTCATCGCGAGGACTCACAGTGTGTTCCGCGGATGTGTGTCTGCATGCGCAGGTGCGTGCATGTGTCCGTGTGTGTGTGTGTGTGTGTGTGTGTGTGTGTGTGTGTGTGTGCGTGAGTGCATGTGCATCTAATTGGTAGAGGGAGAATGGGGCGGCCTCTGTCTGGCAGAAGACTGAGGTTGGGCAGGGAAGAGAGGAGAAAGAGGAGGGAAGCTGGAGATGTGACTCCAAAATGGGAAAATAAATGTGAAGTGCATTTCCAGGAATAGAGGGAGAGCTGAAGGGCGGAGGAGGAAAGGGCCCACCACGGCCCCTTCCCTTCCCCAGTCTGGCTCCGACTGGCTCCCGCTCCGCCTGGCCCCCTCCCAGTCGACTCCACGCCTGCGAAGAGGAGACAGCTCTGGAGCCCGGTGGCTCATTCATCTCCCTGATAAACTGTTTATCTGAGTTTTAACGAGGGCGCCTCTCTTCTGGCCCTGGAGACGGAGCCTCCTCATGTTTAGCCTGCCCTGATGTGGGGAGCTGGGGGGAGTACAGGCAGGCAGAGCTTCTGCTTTTCCTGTCTACATGCACCCGACGCTGCCTCTGCTCTGTGCCCTTCTTGCTCTGATTCTCCAGGCGCTTTCTCCCTGGAGCGTGGGTGCAGCCTGGGGCAGGGGCCGTGCAGGTCTCTGTCTCCATCCCTGTCATCCTCTCACACACCCCACCCCACACCACCACACATTCTAACTGCATGTTGAAAACCTTGGTTTGGAGTTGGGAACTTTTACCATATATGACCCAGTATTTCCAGAGGAAAGTGTTGCCACGCAAGGGACCTGAGCAGATGATGGCAGGGGGTGCCCAGTGGAGAAACCAAAACTCTGCTCCACGTCCATGACTTGCTTCTTGGCCCCTTGCCTCCCCCCCATCCCCGCTGGCCCCCTTCCATGGGCACACTCGTGTGCAGTTACTAAGGCACTTGCTGATGGAGCCGCCTTCCACAACCACAACACACAGGGACCAGTGAACACAGATGCACTCCCCCACCACACACACACACACACACACACACACACACCCACACACACACACACCCTCAGTGGTAGCTCTCCTGGATGCCCTCGGTTGTAAGCTCTGAGGGGACAGTCTTCCTTAGTTACCTGCCATGAGAAATGAAGGTCTATAGCCCCCCTGCACCTTCCTCTCCTCCAACACACAAGCCCCTAGCCCAACGTAGGCTCACATTTCCCCACACACGGTCCTCCTGCAGCCTTCCAGAGATGCTGGCAGAGATAATGCGGTCTCGTCTCTCCACAGCCCCTCACAGACCAGATAACAAGGAGCCGGGAGCACAGCTGGCTCCAAAATAAAGTGTAACGTTGCCCCCACCGTGGGGCAGCCGGTGGGGTGGTTGCAGCCACTGATTGCACCTAAGACAGTTTCTGCATGATTCTGCATTTTCCTCTAGGCCTGAGATCAGAGGGCACTGACTCGCTCTCTAAACCCTGGGCATGTACCCTCTGTTTCCCAAGGTATAGATAGACACAGCCTCTTCCCTGGAGAAACACAAAGACTGTTTATGGGGGGGAAGGAAAAATAAACCAGATTCCAATTCAGCATGTCAGTTGCCATGATGAAGCATTGGAGTGTTGGGTCATAGGGGGCGGGCAGAAAGGATCTGAAAAGGCTGCCCAGGAAATTTACTGTCAGGAGTTGGGTTCTGAAAGACCAGTAGGGGGTCGCAGGCTAGAGGGTTGAGCAGGGGCCACTGGCAGGATCATATTTTCAGCAGTGGGGTCGGGGGTGGGTGACAACATAATCCAAAGTATTATGGAGACAAGTTGGCCGCACTGTGTTGGGAGAGTGAAGACCGAGGACTGGAAGAACAGTTTTAAACCCAAGATGAATGAAGATGAGTTTAGAGATACTTGAAGAACACTTGGAAAACATCAACATCTTAAGACTTAAAAACAGACAACAAAACAAATCCCATGTAACTTGAAACTAGTTAAAATTTTCACTGTTTGGTTACAAAGACCCTTGCTTTGAATCCGCACACTACAACTGCTTTATTTCAGGGGGAAATTTCTAAAAATTCTAAAATTTATGCCAAAATGAGACAGGTGGACAGGAGAGGAAGGGGAAGAAATTGGGTTTTTACTGTGGATATTCACGTAAGACAGCTATTGCAATAGTACTCATCATTTTCAAGCTACTAATAAATTAATAAAGGGTGAACAAATTGTTAATCCAGGGGTAACCACATGCACGGAGCTGATTTTGGCTGGAAGGGTGAGAGGATATTGAATGTTCGTTCTGTGGAAGAGTTTGGGAGGCAGAACCAGGTCCTTCGGGCTGGAGCGATAGACCAGCGGGTGGGACGTTTGCCTTGCACGTGGCCGGCCCATGCCGGCCCGGTTCGATCCCGGCATCCCATATGGTCCCCGAGCACTGCCAGGAGTAATTCCTGAGTGCAGAGCCAGGAGAAACCCCTGAGCATTGCCGGGTGTGACCCAAAAAGAAAAAAAAAGAACCGGGTCCTTCAGTGTTCGTGACATGGCTCAGTGCTCAGAGGACATCTGATGGGGAAGAGCCCACTCAGGATTTTGTGTGTTAACATACATGTAAGAGAATTCAAGACATGCATCCTGGTCCTTATACTCTTGTCTCAAGCATCTGTAGAAAAAAATCAGATTGCTTTTCACCATGAAGTGATATCTGCCTCCCAAACCCACTGGTAGGGCTGAGGAAGCAGGCGTCTGTGAGGAAGTATGTGTGAAAACTCATCTGCCCCCAAACTGTGAGGTTTGGATTGAGTTTGGGGTGGCAGATGGAATCAGCCAAGAGTGTGGACAAAGAGGGCCCCAAAAGGCACCCCATGAGAGAAAAGGGCTTTCTCTTCCCAGGTGACAGTCTTCCATACCAGCATCCCAGTCGGACAGTGAAATTTACCATCTGCCTTGCAAATAGGATCTCATCTAGGTCTTCCAGGAACTCATGGAATAGAGAGACTCCTTCCTCCATTTTGTAGATGGGCAAACTGAGGCTGGAGAAATGAAGTCACTTCCCAAATTCCCAAAGTTCTGGGCTCCAAGGATCTTGGAAGGAGGCAGGGCCAAGGTTTCTAGCTTCAATGCTCAGCCCACCTGGCTGCTTCCTTAGGCATGGATCTTTTTGGGACACTGGCTGCTCTCTGGGTTTGGCTCCATATTGGACTGGTTTCTGAGGTCGCCAGGAACAGCAGGTCAGGCACAGTCGCTTTGGCAGGTCCAGCAGTGACTTTCGGCAAAGCGGTCAAGCCCGGAAGAGGGGAGGAGAGCTTATTCCATTTCCCCTCCCCCACCCACAGAGGTTTGCCACCGCCCCCACCCCCCATAATGGAGCATGACTGTAGTAAAACGAAGCTTTTGATCAAGCTCCTGCACATCACTTTCAAGACAAACAATGTCTCTGAAGCCCCCAACTGCTTTTATTTTTCTTATATCTAGGGTTTCACCTTAGTGTCTTTACCCAGCTTCATTTTTAAAATGCCCTCAATTAAGAAATCCTAGGTTTTCATTATTAGAATCCACAAAACATACCAAAAAGAAATGAAAAGACTTCAAAAGTTATATAGCGACCTCTTACTGTTTCTACAAGGGAGTCTATCCTGTGTCCCCTGTGACATCACCAACCTTAACAATCTTATAGCTTTCTCTTTTTGCATCACAAATGAAGAACGGAAGTCAAAATTAAAATTAAAATATAAAAGCCACCCCTTCCCAAAACAAAAATAAGAAAATAAAACTATGTTGGGTCTAGTTCTTCCCCAGCACCGCCAGTTGAGTATTCCTGAGTGCAGAGCCAGATAACCCCGAGCATTGCGGTGTGCCCCAAAAGCAAAAAAAAATAAATAAATAAATAAAAAAGATATAAAAACTATGATTCAAAATGTCAAAAGGGCTGATACCAACATAGAACTGAGCATTAAATACAGGCAAAAAAAATGCACAGGATGGCTTCCAAGTGTATGTAGTGCAACCCACAATGTGTAGGAGAAGGAAGGGAGAGAGAGGGAGAAAAAAGAGATAAAGAACCTGCTATTTAGGCAGGCTATGGGAGGGGGAGGGAATTGGGGACATTGGTGGTGGGAAATGGGCACTGGTGGAGGCGGGTGCTGGAACTCTATGTGACCGAAACTTCCAAACATGAACAACATTGTAATTGTATATCTCACGGTGGTATAATAAAATGTTTAATTAAAAAAAAGCTATGATTCATTATTCATAGATCTTTTTGGTAAGAAAAAAATTCCACTTATAAATCATTTGTTGGGGGCTAGAGGGATAGTATGGTGGGCTGGGTATACGCCTTGAATGTGGCCAACCTGGGTGCAATCCCCAGCCTCCTATATGGTACCCTAGGCCTGCCAGGCGTTATCCCTGAGCACAGAGCCAGGTATAACTCTGAGCAACTCTGGGTGTGGTCCCAAACCCCCAAAATAAAAATCATTGGTATAGATCTAACTTAAAAAAAAATTTTCCCCACCCATGGTAGGAAAAATGGGTAAGGTGGGTCCAGGCCCAGTTGTTTGGGTTCCTTGGGCCTCCTCATTTACAGAATCTGGTGCATGACAATTTCAGACAAGTGTTTCTTTCCTGGCCGGGCAGGAAAGCGTCCCCATATTAACTAGTTAATGTAAAGCTTGATTAAACTGGCGAAGATAATCCTTAAAATGCAGGGAGAAGGGCCTGGAGGGGCAGGGCGGGAGCAGCAGCAGGTAATGAGGCTGGGTTGTAGCTCCAACTTCGTTCTCACTTTGCACGGTTTCATTGCAGGGGAATTGGAGTCACAGCTCAGCAAAATACATTGAGAAAAATGCAAAGCTGCCTCCCTCACCTCCTCGAGGATTTGAGTCACCACAGATGAGCCTTTAAATGTAATAAGAGGCATCGTAATTATCATGCCTCGGGGGTAAGAAAATCCTGGCAGATCACATTTTATAGAACTCTGCTTTTCTTTCAGGCGCTGGCCCGGGTGGGGAGGCAGCTACGTTTTAGACTAAATGTTTATGGCTTAGGCTTCTTCAACGGCATGAACGTTTACTTCTGAGGTAGTCCCATTGTTCCGGGCATGATTTAAATATGCTTCTTCTAAATATTTTGACAGCCAGGCAGGTCTGGGGGCACTAGTCCTCTTTTAGGGACTAGCAGGCAGGGATTGATTGTGGGGTGGGGAGGGCCGTCTCTGATTTATCCCAGAGAGCTGCTCTTGGCTCTCCCTTTGCTCTTGGGGTCCTGGGGATGTTCCCATCTCTCTCTGAAATTTCTCCGCGCTCACCACTGCACAGGTAGGCTGTCCCACCCAAGGCAGGAAAGTTCCTTGGCGAAGTACCCAGAAGTACCTTCTCATTCCTCCCCAAGTCTTAGTATTGGTAAATGAGTAACAGACTGCCATAACCTCATCCATAGAACAGGAATGATATCCAATGGTTCAAGAAGCTCTGAGGATTCTCCTGGTTACTCTCCAGCTAACATGCCAGTTGGATCACTCTCTGCCTTTCCTACCATGGCTGTCCGTTCTTTGCTGCTCATGATTGCAATTGTGTAGTCCTTCTTTGAGGCCTCTCTACACAAAGCCTGCTGTTCCTCATCTCTGTTCCATCTTCACCCGGGTCACAAGGTGTTCACACCCAGAGGTGTTTTTCCTCAGCAGGGTTGGGAGGGCGTGGGTTTCAACCTGACTCTCCCATATGCAAAGCTTGAGGTCAGCATGTTCTTCCAGCTCTCAGCTCGACTCACTCTCTCTTACTGAAATTATGTACAGCTTTTTTTTTTTTTCTTTCTTTTTTTTTGCTTTTTGGGCCACATCTGGCGATGCTCAGGGGGTTACTCCTGGCTGTGCACTCAGGAATTACTCTTGGCTCAGGGGACCATGGTCAGCCATGCAAGGCAAACGCCCTACCCACTGGACTATCACTCCGGCCCTGTGTACAGCTTCTTGATTCTGCTTAAACATCGCCTCCTTCATTCTTGAATCTCTTTGGGCAGAATAAATTGCTCTCTCGTTTCAAATCCCACACCCTCTAGACCGTCCTCTGGTTTACCTATGGCCAGGACCCATTTAGCTGGGTGTCTCCATCTTTCTCCCCCCTGGTGTGTTGTGTTGGATACACAGTAGGTGCTTGGTAAACAGACAAGTGCTTGCATTTGTCACTGCTTTGGGTGACCATAATGGTTCTTGATAGCAAGAAGGGCTGGTAGGTGGTGAAAACTATGCCCATCTCATAAAGAATGTGGCAAACCTGGTAAGAGCTCAATGTTGGCTCTTTGAGACCATATCCTTCAGAGGTATCTGGGAAAGCAGAAGACTGACTTGACCAAAATAGATGCTTTGTTACTTAACAAGTACTTACTGCTATGACTGGTCGGCTGAACTAACTGGACAGAGCCTGAGTGTTGTACTAACACCCTAAGCAGCCCGAATCCTTACAAATTAGCAGTTCTGTGTCTTGAGGGCTCTGCATTTGGCAGTAGAAGCCAGTCAATGCAGGGGAGGGGTGAGGGATATTTGGCTCCCTCCCAGGAAACTGCAGCATGGGGTGAAGGTCTGGGAGTAGTCACATAATCCAGCTCATTCTGGGGAGGCAGCAGCTGTTGTGACAGGCCAGGCTAAACTCAACCGTGCCCTGTGGGGAGGGGGTTGCTTAGGGAGGGACATGGTGGAGGTCCACTCCCCATCCTGGGGCCTCTAAGACCCACTCCTGGTGGAATTTCCTTCCATTCCACACTCTTGTTCAGTATCCCGGCTGTGCGCTTGCCGAGGTGGTATCAGACGACGTTTCCCAAAGGGCAAAGAGCAGTCCTCTGTGGGAAGCCAGGAGGCCTGGTGTCGGATGCCTCCTGGACCAGAGAGTGGGTGAGCACTCCATCGGCCCTCCCCATGGCCACTGGGTCCACCGCTAGACGCACTGTCAATACCTACTAGGTGCAATTCCCAAAACACCTCTTATGTTCTCTGAGCTGCCGTGCTGGAGCCAGTATTAGTCTAGATAACCAGGTCAAAGGTGCTCGTCAGAGTCTTCTTTTCCCAGCCTGCATGACGCAGCCCAATGCAAGAGCTTCCCAGGGGGCAGCTCGACATCGCCCGGGCTCTGTCCACCTGGCACAAAGGGCAACGCTTTGAAGAAGAAATGGATTAAGGTATTGGATTACAGTTTCTGCAGCCCGGCTCAGGGCCTAAGCTTCATGCCCTCCCCAAGACGGGTGACTTGGCAGAACACTTGAGACTTTCCTCCCTCCTACCTTACTTTCCTTCAGCCTCCATGCGCCTGGGGCCGGCTGAGGGGAGGGGTGAGGATAGGGATAAGGGAGCATTTACATGGCGACTTTAAAGCCCACTTTAGTGAAGGGTAAATGGGGCCACAGTGCTTATCTTATACCCTGCACAAGCTCTGTGCTACCTTGTGGCTACGTGAAGATGTGCACCAGAGCAGCCAGTGGGCACCCCGTGAAGGGCAGCTGGGCAGAGGCAGCGGCTTGACCAGAGACCAGCTCTGATCCTTCCTCTCTCCCTCCTCTGACTTTCTCACCACTGGATTCTTGCTGCCCTCGCCGTCAGCTGCATCTTCTATTCATGATTTCCTGTAGTCCTCAGGACATCTCGGTTTATAAGAGAAGATACTGAAACTCAGCTAGGTCAAGTGACTTGACTACGGTCACCCAAATAGAAAGTGGCATGGCTGTGGTTTAACTCCACGCCTGACCCCAAAGTTCGTGATCTATTTTTGATGGCCTCTTTTTGTTTCATCTGGGATTCTGTTTCTGCTGTTCCTTAGACAACTCGCAAAGATGGAAAGTGGTGGTGACAAGGGGCACCGGAGTGAAATCTGAGGTGACTCACAAAAGCCTGGGATAAATTATTCGTGGATGCAAGTATATACGTAAAGGGGATAGTCGGGATTGTGTGCCCCTAACTTGGGATCTCCAGGAGAGAGGTGGGGGGAGGGTAAAGTACCTGGTGAATATACATGAAACATACATGAAACATACTTCCTAATGTGTGTGAGAGAAACTAATATGGAGTGTCTGAGAGAGAGAGAGAAAATGATCAAAGCAAGCCTGAAACAAAGCAAAACCACAATGAAATATCACTTCATGCCTAGAAGAATAGATTTGTTACAAGTACAATAACAAACGCTGAAGAGAATGTGGAGAAACTCCAACCCTGGTGTGCTGCTGGCGGGATTGGGAAATAGTGAAGCCACTGGAGACGATAGTCAGGCAACCCCTTTCACAATTAGAAATAAAATGAATTTATAATCCAGCAATTCCACCTCCTGCTATCTCCTCCAGAGAGCTGAAGCAGAGACTGGAGCAGGTCTCTGTATACCCAAGTTCAGAGTCACCTTATTCTTGGGCATTGAACTCTGGAAACAACCCAAGTGTTTCCAGATGAATCCATCTACAAATAAACGGGTAAGCAAAATGGGGCAGCACACCAGTGATGTTGCTGTATTATATTGGAATATTGTCCAGCCTCAACAAGGGGTGGAAAGAGAGCTTGGAGGAGAGGGTGAGACCTTTGCGTGCTTGGGATCCTGGCTCCATCTCTTGCACTGCAAGACCCCGAGTAGCATCCCGGAGACTCCCCAGCCCTGCAGGGTGGTCTTGGTGCTGAGCAGTGTCACATCTTCAGGCCTTGGCACTGAACTGGCAGGCCCAATTGGTCAAGTATGGTGGCAACTCTCACTCCCCTGTGCCCTGCTTGGGTACAGCCTCCCCCAAAACGGGGAAGGGGGCTCTGGCACACATGGCTGCATAGAGGAACCCTGAATACAAGGAGTTGGTGAAATGAGCCTGGCATGAAAGGGCGAACATGTGGCCACCACTTCTCTGTGGTAGCTGGATGTCCAGAGTGAGAGCAGTGGGTAGCAGGGGGCCATGGAGGCCCTCCAGGGACTGCTCTTACCACTGTGTCCACAGCTCCCGTTGGGGAGGGTAAAAACCATTCTGCAGTTTGGTGGCCAGGGAAGTGGCAGAGGCATTAGACTGCAAGGAATGACCAAAACCTTGATTTGATGTGATATGTATTTAGTCACAGTGGCCCTCCATCCCAATAGAGCCTTGCAAGAAGCCAGAGGAACCCCACAGCAGGAGGGCAGTCATTTTCAACATCTGGACTGCACAGCCTGTCAGAGATCCACCCAAGAAGAAGAGCTGATCTCTACCCATAGCGGTAGAGATCTCTCCCCGGTTCATCAGTAAATGCACGAACTGAGAGCCTACTATCGAGAGTATCCCACCTGCACGGCAGAGCCTGGCAAGCTACCTGTGTCGTATTTGATATGCTAAAACCCAGTAACAATTATAGACCTCATTCCCATGAACTGAACGAATGGTTTGAGGCTCTCCGTGTTCCTGGAGTGAGCAGATGCCCTTGGGCTACACTAGCACACCACAAGATGTATGGAGATGTTACTGGTGCCTACTTAAGCAAATCGATGAACAACAGGAAGACAAGTGATGCAAGTGATACAAGCAAACTGTCTTTGCTTCCCAGCAAAGATGGAGTGGAATAGAATTACAGACGGACCTCCTGGTGTGTGCGCCCTTTTCCTGTGATGGACCTCATCGTGGGAGATTAGATAGAATATGGGGCCAGTCGCGGCCAGAGAATTGGGTTCAGGTGGACAGAGCAGCCCCTCAGCTCTCAGACTGTGTCTCTCCTGCTCTGGGCGTGCGCCTGTAAGGTTCATAGGAACAGCAAAGCTGTGCTCTCAGGGTTACGGGAGGGTATGCAACTTCCTTCATGGACTTCACCGCCTGCTCAGTCCCACACACCTGTCCACCCTTGGAATCCCCAATTAGTACCTGACCCTGTGATAGGGCTACTGGGGTTTGAAGTTTAAAGTTTGAAGTAAGTGAAATCTTGCCAGTCTTGGGCCCGGAGAAGACTCCATCCAGCTGCTCTCTTAGGGTGCTCTTTCTCCAGAGAAACTGTGGGGATGTGTCAGCATGTACAGTGTGTGCGGTGTCGTGTCCCCTTGCAACCTGACTGCAACTGGGCGGGTCTCACCATGGACGCCCCAGCTCTGCTCTGGCTCAACCCTCTCAGCCATTCCATTCATAATGGGATCAAAGCCTCAGTCCTGCACGGACACCTTAAACGGAATTCACTGTGATCTTTTATTTATTGATAGGGTGGTGGAAGTAGGGTGGGGCTTTGAAAACTCCCCTTCCTCCCTTCTCTTCTTATTCTTCCCCCAGTTTCCAAGGATCAAACAGAGGGCTGGGATTACATCGGAGGGAAGCAAGACTATATTTAACTAGGCTTTGGAAAGTGTGGCTCCATGTCAGAGGCAGCTTGGGTGACAGCCTCATCCAACTGGGCTGGCTGGAACATTCCAGAGAAGCATATTGAGACCTTGGGTTAATTGGTTCCAATTTATCAGTTCCAATTTCCTGTGTGTGGAGGGGTTGTGGGGGCAGGTCTGAATGCTCCGTGCTCTCCAGGGAAGCCACACACTGCCTTTTTACCCCCAGGATCCCAGGAGCCTGCCATCCTGGCCCCTGCCTGGTTTCCTCCCAGGACAGAGCTGAGCAGTTCATTTTACAAGACCCTAGCCTGCAGTCTCAGCCTACCTCAGTCCATCCTCCCTTTCTGCCTCTAGGTAGATCTTTCAATAATGTGGGCTCATCTTCCGACACAGAAGCAGTGGCCTGCACAGTAGGAGCCGCGGGAGGTGTGTGTGTGGGGGCAGATTTATTTGTAATTACTATAGAGTTCCTTCTGCCGTCCTAGCCAGCACCGGTCTGCCCATTCACAGGCTCCGGCCAGCTGGCGCCAAGATCTCCAAGCTGCCCTGTGTTTATGTCATTGAGACGAGGACAATATTTCAGTGTGGAGCCAAGCCACAGGGATCCACTCTATAAAACCCTCACTAAAAATAGACGCTCCCGCCCCTGCCCAGCCCCCTCCCCGCCTCCGCGACTCCCGCACGCCTGCCCCCTGCGCTCCAGCACCCAGCTTCAATCCACTGGGAGACAGGCATGCCAAATCGGTCCAATCTCCAGGCTCTGGGGGCCCCGGCTAGCTCCTTTCTTCCCCGGGAGTTTTAACGCAGAATAAAAGGCGTCAATTAGCAGCCCTAAAAGCTGACAGGGCAATTAGAGCTAAATTGCAAGACAGAGGGAGAGCTCGAGAAGAAGGAAGGGGGTGGGGAGGATGTTGGGGGGGTGGGAGAGAGAGAGAGAGAGAGAGAGAGAGAGAGAGAGAGAGAGAGAGAGACAGAGACAGAGAGACAGAGAGACCGAGAAACAGAGAGACAGAGACAGACACACACAAACAGCACAAACACACACACACACACACACACAGAGAGAGAGAGAGAGAGAGAGAGAGAGAGAGAGAGAGATTTTCAAATGTATTTTTTGGTGACAGCTGCATTTTTGAGGAGGGTGAGCCTCCAGAACTACAACTGGCTGTTTGGATATATTTTCACTTGTGAAGTGATATTTCAGTGAATACTGATACTCCCAGACTATTGCACTTTTCATGTTTGATCTGAGCTGCTTGGGAAAATTAAAACAAACACCAAGCCAAGAGAGAGAGAGAGAGAGAGAGAGAGAGAGAGAGAGAGAGAGAGAGAGAGAGAGAGAGAGAGAGAGAAGGGTGGAGGATCTTGTCTTTACATATTCTCCCAATTGGCTTATGTCCCAATAGTCCTTTTCTTTGCAGGGTTAAGTTAGCTGCAACATTGAAATTGTGAGACCAAATAGGAAAAGGGGCTGGGAGGGGAGAGGTGGGGAACAGTGTGTGGGGGGGACGTTGACTGCAAGAGTTAGCATTCAGTCATATTTGGGGTTCCCAGAGCTTAGGGCTGGTGACCGGTCCTAATACCTTTGCACATTTTTTTTCATCAGCTCAGGACCCCAAGTTTGGGAAACTATTGGGAAATGAAGTTTTGTTTGGTCTACCCCCTGGTGACCTTCCCTCACAGTCAGCCTTTGGTTTGGGCTGTGGGAGGGCCTCAGACTGTCTCTACAGATGGGAATTGGGAACAAGGGCAGTATTGATTTTTGATTTACTGTTGCAAAACCCCAGCTCAGGGAATGGACTCAGGGCGCGTGTGCACGGGGCTGGGCACAGGACAGGAATATCACATAATTAGAGGGGAGGTCAGCATGGGTAAATGCCAGCTTCACAGACACCTTCGTGGCTCTCCTAGCCTCCCTGGCCCCCAACCTGTGGAGTACACTGTAGCTACAGTTCCTGAGAGGATGCATCTCAAAATCACCCTGGCTTTGCAGCACCTCAAATTTCAGTCTCCCTTCCTAGGATCCGTTCCTTGTTCTCCTCCCTCCCTCCTTAAGAAGAACTGCTATAAGACGGCAACACCTACCTGCTCCTCACAGTGGTAAGGGCTTCCCAGGCGCTGCACACCAGGTAGGTGCTATGATTGTTCCTGTTTTAAGGAAGAAGGAACCGAGGCAAAGAGACCTTCAGTCCAAAGCCATCCGGCTGTCCAGAGAGACACCTTCCGTTAGAGTGCTCTCTTTGGATCCGGTTGTCCAAAGCCATCCAGTTGGTAAGCGGTGATCGTTTACCAACTGGATCAGAATCGGAATCGGAAGCATGTCTTTCTAGACTCTGCTCCTTTAAATTTTTTATTTAGAGGTCACCCCTGAAGGAACTCAAGGACTTAGTCCAAGCTCCATGCTCGGGGGACCTTCCTGACAGTGTTGGGGGACCATGTGGTGCTGGGAACCAAACCCAAGCCTCCCACATACAAAGAATGCATTCAGTCTTTTGAGCTATTGCCCTGGCTCCTATAGTTCTGCTTTTAATGCTCAGCACTATACTCTTGCATAGGACTCCTGTGAGTCTTTAGGAAAACTTAGTAACTTGTGCTCCACGTACATTAGGGTGGGTTAAAGTTTTGAGGTGCTCAATTTAGGAAGACTCTCAGGGTTGAGTTCAATGCACAGTTTTGAGCTGAGGGGCCTGAGAACAACATTTAGTGGACTGTGTTACAAGCTAGAGTCCTGGGCTCCTAGATTTCTGAGAACCTACCCTAGGTGCGTAGTGGCATTTTGTATTTAAGAGGCTGTTTTGCTCCTTGACAGTTTAGCAAATTCTGCAATCAAAGAAGGTCACATAGTGAGTTTATGGCAAGTAAAGTTGAAAAAGGATGTATTTCTCCCAGGACTGTTTCTGTTAGTGGGAAGAATTCTCTAGCCCTGGATTTGTAAGTCCACAACACAGCTTGATTGAAGTTCATAGGGCAAAGACGAAGTCTAAGTGAATGCGTTTGGAGAGTGAATGTGTTAACCCAGTTTCAGAGTGGTTACAGGTAGGTAAACACTTGATGGCTAATTACAGGTCAGTGTTACCTGTGTACTGATATTTGCTCATGATTTAGTGTGAACACCATTGCCCAAATAGAATAAAAATCACCTCTCTGTATATATTTGGCATTTTCTCTATTCATTTCATGTTAAACTATTTTTAATAAAGTGTCCAATATGGACAGCGTACTGTTCTAAGTTGTAAACAAAACAGACTAAAAACCTATTTCCCTCCCACTAGCCTGCTTTAAGGTAATGCTTTGACTACTGTCTAATTGGGATTTGGTCTGGTGAAATTTGGCTGATGAGGGCCAGTTCAGTTTTTTTATTTGGTGCCAATTTCTGCACCTGTCCCTCCCTGTAGTTTTCTGTCTTCTGTATTAATGGGTTGATGTTGAGTATTCTTCATCCATGGTGCATATATATATATATGTATATATATATGCTAGTATATTAATATATACTAATATGTATATATAGAGACTATACTTATATGTATACTAATATGTATATATAGAGACTATACTTATATATGTAAGTATAGTCTCTTACATATACTTACATGTATAAGTATAGTGTCTATATATACATATTAGTATACATATATACATACATATTAGTATAGTATACACATATATTATATTAGTAGATTATACATAGAGGTGTATATATATATATATATAAAGTCGTGGAATATATCATGAATAGTCTTATGTACAAGAGTAGGATACAAGACTAAGGCAATAAAGTCAGGAAGGAGGCAATCATACCATTTTCTGATCTCTACTACTGGCATTTGGGGCAAGGGGTTTGGGGGGAGAGGGCTCCCAAGCAGTTGTTAGGAGGTCTTAAGGCCCCATAAATGAGTCTCAGCCTATTATCCTGTGGTTCAGTGCCCTTGCACTGGATGTGATGCTACTTGGACTCTTCTGGGAATATTCAGGCCACCCCTGTTTCATTGGGGTCTCCAGGGTCACTCCTGATGGTGTTTGGGGACCACGTGGTGCTGAGAATGGAGCCTGGTTTGGGCACATGTGAGGCATGTATTCTAACCACTGTACTATCTCCTGCCCCTCTGGTGGCATTTCATATAGGCCCATTAAGATATCCTAAAGAATAATCATTTCAAAACTGAGTTTCTGGTTAGGAAAAAAGAGGCAATGACTTACCTCATAGCTCCATCTCTTTGTCTTACTTCCCTGAAAAACCAGTCCCAGTCTAGTAGCCCGCTATCTATTAGCGGGTTAAGAGTAAGGGGCTTCCAGTTAAATTTTCCTTTTATTTTTTTCAAAACTAAGAGTATTTGGAGTGTGCAGAAAATAAGGTGCTTGCATTACAATCAGCTAATAGGGGTTTGATCTTGGGCACCCCATATGGTCCCTCAAACCCTACCTGGAGTGATCCTGGAACACAAAGCCAGGAGTAAGCCCTGAGCATTCCCCTTAACCCGCCCCCACCCCCTGCAAACAAACAAGCCCCAAACTGACTCTTTTATTCATGGTGTTTCGCAACTTGCTTTGTTTACTTGACAGCACTGATATATGCCCATGACAACACAGTCCCATTCTTTTTGAGGGCAACATATTCTCTGATGGATATATTATGCTTTGTTGTTGAGTTTTTATAAATAGGGAGCATTTTAGTTTTCTCCACATTTTTCTGCTATTATACACAAAGCCAAAGAGGCTTAGCTCTTGATGATACCAATTCTCTGCTCACTCAGATGGTTTCTTTAGGCTAGATACCTACAAATAAAAGCATCTAAGGGTTTGTACATTTGTTATTTTGACCTGACTAGTTTTCCTTAAACATGTTCCAGTTGGCAAACCAATCAAAAGTGTCCTTTACTTACCTATGGCACAATGGGTCTCTTTGCTAGTCACAAAGCTAAGTGGAGGAGTTGGCCAATGGAAAATAATCTATGACAGATCCACGCACCAGGTAAGAAAGATAAACCAAGACTGGCCTAAGCCTTTGGTTTTCAGGCATAGCAGGTAGGGTGTTTGGCTTGCATGCAGAGTCCTGGGTTCCATCCCTGGCACCACATTTGGTCCTCTGAGTCCCACCAAGAGTGGCATCCTGAGCACAGAGCCAGGAGTAAGCCCTGAGCACCACTGGGTGTGCCCCACCCCCCAATCCCGCTAAAGCCAATCCAAAAAGGAAAAGAAAAACTTTGACTTTCAGGCTCACTTAAACAACTAGTCCCAGGAAAAGTAGCCAAGAAGTTGCACATGGACGTGTCTCACCCCTACAGAGATGCTATTAAAAAGGTGTCTTTGGCTTTGGATGGTATCTGGACAAAGAGCAGTAGCCTGAGAAAGAAAGATTGGAAGACTGGCTCCCACCTGGACTTTGCTACTATCACCTGCAGCAGGTCACAAACTAGAATTCTGAGAATTCCAGCTCCCTGGAGCAGAGCAGCCTCCTAGCATATAGTCTTCAAACCTCACAGGGTTGCTGTGAAGATAATATGCCCAAGAGTAGCATGGAAAGTGTTTTGTTAAAGGTATGTCATTTGGGGCTGGAGAGATGTAAAGTGGTCACGCACAACCTTCTTCATAGCCAACTCTAATTCAGTCCCCAGCACCGCATGGTTCCTGCACACCTCTAGGAGTGCTCCCCACCCCCTACCTGTCCTCCTTCCATATCTCACTCCTTCCCCATCCAACCCCAGAGCTGCGAGTAGCTCTCTAACACCACTGGGTATGGCTCAGACCACTCCCCACCTCCTATTTTGATCAGAAAAGGGGTGGCATTTTGATAGCTACCCAGTCAGCAGATCCCTGGTAGGGAAGACTACAGCTTCAGTACAAAACAAGGAGCATCTCAGAAGGTATGGAAATCTATGCATGGATAGTAAATGGCCACAGAAAGGGGCCCAGAGTCTGAGTACTTTTGAGGGAGAGAGTCTTGGGTTGTTGGATTATTTTAATCTTGCTTTTTTTTTAATCTTGCTTTTTTTTGAAGGAATGCAATGAACTGTGTGTTACTTTTTTTTTTTCCCCGCAGAAGCTTTGCAATACAGTGAGGAGACGGTGGGGAAGATAATGGAAGGGTGCATAACTGCCCAAGACCTCAGGTTCTTCTTGGCCCTGCTGGATGTGGTACATAGCAAGAGCTTATGCCACATGGAATGGGTGCACAAATAGAGCTCAAAGTTCCCGCCCAACAGTATGAGTGTGCTCTTTGACTTTGAGTCGGAGAGCCCTGCTGACCTCTTGAGTTTTGTGCTCTGACTTGGTTATCTTGTATCCGTATGCTAACTAATGCCCACTGCGGTGTGCCTACTCACCCTGCCAAGGCACGCACGTCCCGTCCCCATTTTGCCTCTCCCTCTTCTGTGTTCTGACACCCAGCACAGTTCATTGGTTCCCTTCTCCTCATCCTCTGCCCTCTGAGCCTCTGCCATAGAAGATAATGACATTTCAGTATAATGGATCCTGTTCCATGTTCAACACTGTCACGTGCCCCAGGATAGGACAAAGTATTGACAAAGAACTGAACTCAGGTATGACTTCCTCTTCTACTCAATGATAATAGTCACTGTCTCCAAATTTGTTCATTATTTATTTGTTTATTGCTTATTTTGTGTTCACATCCAGTGGTGCTAAGGGCTTACTTACTTCTGACTCTGCACTCAGGGATCACTCCTGGTTGAGCCCAGGGGACCATATTGGGTGTCAGGGGTTGAACCTAGGTCAGCTGCATGCAAGGCAAGGGCCTTACTTGCTGTACTATCTCTCCGGCCCTGAGCATTTATTTTTGAGGTAAAGATGAGGAGCAAGATACTATTCCAGAGTTATCATCCGACACTGGGAGGGTTTCGGATGATCCTTCAGGTCATTTAATTGAATGTGAATGCAGTAATATGTGATGCATTTCAGTCTTCAAATACTTATGTAACCTCTTTCAAATACTCATGTAACCTCTTTACTTAATTCCCTTTTTTCAAAGGCATGATAGGTGGTATCTCAAAAGGTGAAAAAGCTCCCTCTAGGTTCCATCACTGCTTCCCTTTCCCGAGTCTCCAGTCTCCTGGGGATGGCTGTCTCTTCCTTTCTTCCTTTCTTAATCAAAACAGAAAAGCCATACTTTTGTACCATGTTGAATCCTTAAGAATCCTTAATCCATATCTCTTTTCTCTTTCTCTCTCTTTCTCTCTTCTTTCTCTTACATATTGTGGATTGTAATACATACACTTAGAGGTTATCATGTGTATCTTTTTGCCTGTATTTAAAGCTCAGTCCTAGGTTGGTATTAGCATTTTTGACAATTATTAGCACAATGTTCCCTTCTCTGTCTTACCTAACCTCTGACTCCCATATGTTTGTGGTAATTTCCACCTTTGACAAGACCTCCTGATCCATGTTTCGCCTGACCTTAGATATTAGTATCATAATATGTACATATATTATGATATATACATATACATATATACATATTATGAAATATACACCTATATGTATATATATTTATGTCATGCAAATAAATGCAGCCATTCTATATCTGTCTTTTTCCTTCTAGCTAATTTCACTAAACATGATTCTCTCCATGTCCATCCATTTATAGGCAAATTTCATAACTATGGGGGAGGGAATTGGGGACATTGGTGGTGGGAAATGGGTGCTGGGTGCTGGAATACTGTATGACCGAAACCCAAATATGAACATCTTTGTAATTGTATATCTCACGGTGGTATAATAAAGTATTTAAAAATATCCTTAATCCACGTTTTCCTCTTTTGACTTCTCTGTTCAGAGGCTCATGGATGTTTGCTACATTCTACAGCAAATGGATCCCAATGCTGAATAAGTCTGAGAAGATCTTTCCTTCCCACTGACTGTCATCCTGCTGGTGCTACCTGGATGCTTCGAGTCCCTGGGAAGGCCATGGGAGCTGAAAGGACACGTGGCCCTTCAATGAACTGTTTCCTGACACCCGCCCACCCCCCATGCCTGAGTGCGCCTGTTTTTGAAGTCTGTGGTGGGAGATGATCTCATGGGAAGGAAGGTCCCCAGGAAGAGCAGGATTAAAGAAAGTCAGACTATGAATGACCCCTGGACACAGCCTCTCCCTCCTGGCCTCCATCCATCACTGCTTCCCTTTCCCGAGTCTCCAGTCTCCTGGGGATGGCTGTCTCTTCCTTTCTTTTTTCTTTATCATGGGGGGGTGGAAATGATTCAAACATTGCCTTAGGGAACCAAAGACATCCACCAATTGGTCCCAATCCCAGTTAACGAGGAAGGCAAGAGAGGAGAGTGGCAGGCTCTGTCCTGTGGCTTTGGTTGCCAAAGGCAGGTCAAAGGAGAAAGTTCAGGAGTCCCTCCTTTGACCCCATACAGCTGAGGCGCCAGCGCTCAAGCCCTGGGCTGTAGGTCAGGCTTTTCTAAAATGTTATCTGCTCCGAGTCTGTAAATAAACAGCTCTGTCTCGGCCCCTCTCTCCTTTCCTTGGACACGCATTCCTGTGTAAGAGCAAGAGGTGCAGAGGAGGGGGGAACAGCACATCTTCCCTGATGGCTCCAGAGATCTCAGTTAGGGGATGAGGCGCTGGCTCAAGAGGACTGGAGTTCACACATGGCATGCAGAGATCCTGAGTTCGATCCCTGACACCGCAAAAAATACAGAACAGAAAAATCTTGGCCTTTCCTTCCAGCTTGTCCACTTGGAGCTTATTCTGATCCTGGGATGACACTCCTGATGCCTTTCTCCTTTAATTTTCATTTGTGGGATGGATGCAGGAGAGCTGGGGTGAGGAGTGAATTTAGGTATGTAAATTGCCTGGAACGCAGTCCTTAGGGAAGTGGTGACTTTTATAATAATAATAGTAGTAGTAGTAGTAGTAGTAGTAGTAGTAGTAGTAGTAGTAGTAGTAATAGTAATAATAAATATTTTGGGAGCCTTCCAAGTAGGAGGCCTGGGGTTCTCAGGAGCTCTGGGGGTCCTGCCACAATTCTGGACCAACCAGGCCAGTGTTTGAGGCAAGGTCCACCCAGGTAGTGCTAGGAGTGTCCAGGGTTGCATCTGGTACTGAGGAATGAGCCTGGTGAGAGACAGGCTGAGGATGCACCCTAACATCCTGACTTATCTCCCAGGCCCACCTCTTATTATTTTAAAAACCTCTGTCCCTGACACACAAATTATAGCCAGCAACTAGCAGGTTGACCCAAATCCAAGACCCAAGTTTCAAATCACCCCTTTCATTTAAAGCCAATCGCTCTATGACTTCTGATAATGTCAGGCCCCTGACTTCTTGGGTGCTGTTATCACACCTCACTGATGCTTTTAAAGGCAGTTTGGCTGGGCCCATTCCTCCCCCAATGATGTGGTAGGCTGGAGGGGAGAAAGAAAATTTGGTCCCCAAATCGTGGCTAAGAGTGTTCTGTAGTTCTCCTAGCTCTCTCCTTTCTTTATTGCCAAGTAACCACTTGTCATTTCAGGCAGTCTCCTCTCTTGATAAACTCAGCCGACTTCTTTTTCTTTCTTTCTTTTTTTTTCACGCCTGGCTTGAAGTCGGAAATTATATTGGTAAGACTCACTACGGTGGATGTTATTAATGTGCTTAATGGGCACTCAAGGCAGTTTAAAGATCTTAGCCTTTGCACGCCTTTATCCCACCCTGGGGGTAAATAATGGAGATGCTAACACAGTCTGTAAAGGGGCAAGAGTGGAGGTGGCCTGCCTGCTACACAGGGGCAGGATGCTTTGATGGCCTGTCTGTGGGCCGGGTGATGAAATCAGCTCCCCTCGTTTTTATACCCCTTTCAAAAGGGCAATTCTCCCAACACAATGCACATTTCCAAGTCGTTTTTAATTTGGCATGAAAATGTCTCCTTTATCCCAGACTAGAGCCAGCAGAGTTAATGGGAAACACACACATCTGAGCAACTGTGCTTTCCTGAGCGAGGAGGTGAGCAATGGGGGGCAGAAGTGTGATGGAGGATTAAAGATGGTGGGGGTAGTGGGGGCTCTCCGCCCCCTCCAGCTATGGGGACTTAACCCATCCCCTTGGAGTGGAAAGTTTTCAGAATCCTCTGAGGCTCTCTCCAGAGCCCCTCTGTTCTCTCCTTGCCCTCCCTGGAGGTGAGATGCGGGGTGTCAGCGAGTCTTTTGTTGGTCTGGGGCTATGGGGGGGGGGTGGGGCGCTGCTCTTTGTCTTCTCTAATAAGTGAGTCCAAACTATTTCCTGACTGGTCCCCCTTTCTCTGCAGAAGCTCTTCATGTCTGACCCCCGCCCCTCCGGTGCATGATGTTTGAGGACGAGGCATTTGGCCGAAGGGGAAGCTTTGAGCGCAGCCCCCCAGGGAGACCCTATGGCTTGTTTTCATCCAGTTCCCTGTCCAGTTTCTTGGTGTCTGAATTCAAATATAAAATGAAGTTGTATCTCTGACAAGCAGGCAGTGGTCCTGGTGAGCACATGCGTGTCAGTGGGGACTCTGTGTGAATGCCTAGAGATACAGGTTCATCCCTACTGAAGCTCTTTCCATCGCTACTTTGGCCTCAAGTTGTAGGCATACTTTCACCATTCTGTAGTTTGTATATTATTCTTTTTAATTGCTCTTTCAGGCGGAGATGTGTAACCCGAGGAACCCTGGGGTCTAAATTCCTTGGAATGGTCTACCAAAAAAAGTATGTGTGCTCATGGCTTTCATCAGATTTTTCAAAGAGGGTCCCACAGGCTAAAGTTAGGGTGCTGCTGCAAGTGGATTTGCTTGGGACAATTTCAGTTGATGCTGGTTGTCCTGATGTCATCATTAATTACCATTCTTTTCACTCATAAAAGTATCTTGGTGTGGAGATACATTACAACTGTGTCTCATAACATATAGATGTTGTGTTTTGCAAATTCACTGAGCTATTAAAATTTATCTTAAATGCCCAAATTGATACTCATGGCACTTTTGTGGTCGCTCCTTGACATGCACAGAGCATCAAAAGATCATCAATGTGCACAATGTGGATAAGGTCTAGCGAGAAGACACTGGGTTCCTGTGTCAGGGCTATGCCACAAACAAGGCATGTGCATCTTTCACTGGGAATTTCACTGTTCTGTTTAAAATGGCTCCCAAGTGCAGTACTAAAGCATTGCCAGTGTTTAAATACTAGAAGTCTGAGATAAGCTTTATGGAAAAAATGCTTATCTTCTTAAAAGACCTTCTTTAGCTATGAATTATAGTGCTACTGGTCATAAATTCAACATTAATGAGCCACCAACCTGTATTCAATAAGGCTTCTTGAAATAGAAACAACATAAAACATAAGCTAAAAAAATCTTAAGGAATGAAAAAACTGAAAAAAAAAGGAACAAGAAAAGAGGCTCAAATACCTTTGTATTTCTCCTTGGAGCAATAGGTTAGTATTTGATGGTTCAGGTGTCTTTATGAATCATAATGACCATGAGTTATGAGAATCACCTTCAGAAATATTTTTTCTTGTAAGATGATCAAACTCGCAGGGGAGCCAGATTTGCTTCCATGCCCTGCTCCATCTCATACTAATCATGACAGTTCCAGTGGTACCTGCGTCTTGGCAGGCATTAGCTTTCTTCTGTACAGGATTAGAACAGTGCATTGCGGGGGGTGGCGGCGGCAGTGGAGCAATAGTACACCAGGAGAGCTTGCACATGGCTCACCTGGGTTCCATATCGGCATCCTGTATGGACCCCCAAGCACCACTAGGAGTAATTCCTGAGAACAGAGTCAGGAGTAACCTCTGAGCAGTGCCGAGTGTGACCTAAAAAGCAAAAGATCAAAAAACCCAGTGCTCTTGGGGCTTTTCCTATTTGCCTTGAGTTGGGGAGCCTGTCCCTTTCTTGTGGACACTAGGGACATGTGGGGACACAGGCTTTCTCTGGAAGGCAACTCCCTGTGGGTTATAGCTGCAGAGACTGACCGCTCTGTTGAAGACCCTTGCTACAACCTGGAATGGTCTGATGCAGGAACTCTTTTTTGGCTGAGACAAGAATGGCCATTTTACTTCATGTCCTCCTTCATTGCTTCTTCCTTCCATGGACATCCATCCATATGAAGATGTTCTCAGTCCCAAGAAGCCCAATCAGAGTCCTTTCATTCTGAAACTGTCCTGGTTTGTTTTCCACTGTGAAGGCAAGTGGGGACCATCTAGCAAAGTCAATAAAACCCAGGAAAACAAAAGGGTCGGAACGATCCTGTGCTGAGTGCTGTCAAGGAATTAGGCACTGCCCTGTGAACTTTGGCCACTTACCCTGTTTCCTACAACAACAATTGTGGTCAGATCTCATGATGTCCTTTTAAAAACAGGTGTTCAAATGGAACCTCACGTCACCTGTAGCGACATCATGAAAATTCAAACTCAAGTCTTTCCTCACTCCATCATATTTCACTGCTCCATGGTATTTTCCAAAAGAACCTGCTTTGGGACAGTTAGGGACCCACTTTCAAAATCACATGATCTCTGGCTCCCCAGGAAACATCAAGAAAGCAAGCAAATCCCATTACACAATGGTAGCCACAAGATGTGGCAATTTCTCAGAGAGCCCTGGGTTCCTGCAGCCTTTCTGCAGACCTCCCGTGCAGAAGCGAGAGTGGCCCTCACCTGATCCACCTCTCTCGGGGACCCCCACAGCCCAGGGGGCTGCCTTTTACTGAAGGCCATCCTCTTGGTCTTGCTGGCTCTTTGCTGCTTTTGAGCCCCCGTTTCAGAACAGGAGCTCAGTTGCAACTCTCTCTTTTGCTTGGACCCAGGACAACTTTTCCACTGTCACCGCCCTGTAGCCTCAGCTGGCACAGAAATTCCAAAATAAATGAACGTGTTGTAAATGGGGAGAAAATATTGTGTCCTTGTGGTGTTGATGTTGATTGCAGCTCAGTGGCTCAGGCAGCGACGACCACAGCTCAAGCTGCATATTTCTTTTACGCAAACACGCAGAGGGCCTGCTGAGGCCAGGAGCTCTGCAGACGCCCCCATTCAGCATGCACTTTAGCTTCTAGAGGTGTGTCTTCTGGGGCTGACAAAGTGCCCTTGATCCGCAGACTGAGTCCAGGCCAGGAGCCCAGGCCTGTCAAAGCCAGACTGAGACTAGTCTTCCAGCCGCGAAGCATTTGGGAACAGAGGGCTGAGATAACACTCTGGCAAGAGACAGCCCCCTGGAGCACTGCGGTGTGGGCCTTCAGAAGGACCCCGGGCCTGGATTTGATTGGCGCAGGCACAACACAGCCTGTAGCTAACTGGGGCCTTGTGGTAAGAAGCTTCATGATCTGAGAGTGGGGTTTGGGCTTGCTTCTCAGGGTCTGGTTGCAAGCTCCATGGGGGGGCTTTAAAGTTTGACCACCCAGCATCAGTTTGGTAGTGACAGTATTGGAGAGAAACAAAATCTCCTTTGAAGAGAGCTATGGGCTTACTGGAAGGGGAAAGTGATGGCGAGGGGTGGGCTGAGAAAGTGATTTGTCACGTGGATTCCCCTCCCTGCATCCCACCAGAACAGATTGGGACTGAATTTTCCAGGGAACCACGGGGGATTCTTGTGCCTATCACTTTCACTAGAGTTTTGGAGCAGACAGTTGTTATTTTTGTCTGTCCAGCGCCCCATCCTTTCTTTAGGATATTGCTGCCACTTTCCAATCATGCGGTTCAGAGGTTCAAAGAATCACAGCCTTTGGTAGGTTCAGGCAATCATAGTCTCACACACTTCTATGTCAGGCAGGGCATGGCCTGAATCTGCTAATCATGAGTCTCCATTTATTTTCTTGGGTGAGGACATTGGACCCAAGAAGGGACCTATACCGATTCTCCTCCAGAACTTCTTTTCTTTCTCTCTGGGAATTTGGGTTTGGAAGAGAAGATGGCTCATCTTTTTAGGTTACAAGGGTTATTAACTGAGGTTGTCTAGTGGCAATCTTTACGATCTGGGGAAGATCCATTTGTATACTAAGATAGAACAAAGCCAGTGTTTGGAAAATGTCAGTGATGGGGAAGGGTGCTGGAGAAACAGCTTCCTCCTCCCCCTCCTCTTCCTCCTCCTCCTCCTCTTCCTTCTCCTCCTCTTCCTTTTTTCTTCTTCTTTATCCTCGTCCTTTTCTTATTCTCTTTTTAATATCCCAACTCATTTGAATTGTCACTGGGATTCTTATCTAAAAAACTGTATGGGCTGGAGGCTCAAGATTTATAAGAGGGATAAGCTAGGAACTGCGTATCTATGGACAATCTTCAGAAAAGCATCTGACTTCAGCTCCACCCCTGTTCATTTCCATTCACTTGTTTCACATCGTTTATTAAATACCCAGCTTGTATAAGCTTGTGCTAGATATTGGACTAGTACAATGAACAAAGTAAAATGTTTGACTTCACAGGAGACTAACGCACTAGCTGGGAAAACAAATATGTAGGCAAGCAATGGCGATACATTGGAGTGGAGTGTGAACTGGATTGGAACACAGTGTTAGTATGGAATACTGTGTCCTGGGACATGGTGGAAGACAGCTGGCCTAGAAGTGAAGGGAGATCAGGATGGATTCCCCAGAGGGGCAACCCCCTCCATGACACCTCAGGAGCAAGAGTCCCTGATGGGAGAGAGCACGATTTAACTAGATTTCCAATTATAGCTCACTACTATTTCAAGCGTGTTATTAATTCTGAATATAATATGGAGGATTCGTTATTGGAGCTGTGACAGATATGGTACTACTCTGAGTTGTACCAAGGATAGTATATAAGGCAAAGGGTAGGTAAAGGTTGTTCTAGGCAAGAAGGAAGAATCATGCTGCATCCGTGGCATGGGAGGGAATGTAGCATGGTGCTTGGATTCACACTCTTGAATGCAAGTGACTGATATCTCACTAAGTTTCATTAAGCAAAAGCAAGGTTTACTAGCTCATGTAACCTTGGCAACTGACAGAATCAAAGAAGAATGATAGAAACCAGAGTACCTTTGAGGCTCCAGCCATGGAAAATAGGGATTTGCCTACCGGACACCCTGTCTGCAGTTATTTTATTTATCTCTGCATTCTCCATGAGATTGAGTTCTCATGGCTATTAGCAGCAACCCGCTTCAGATACTATTCATTCTGTGGCACCAGAAGTGAAATCTGTTCCCCTTTTGCTGCAGATCAGAAAAATTCTCAAGCAAAGAATCTGCTCCCCTTTGGTCTTATTCTCTCCCCTAGATTAATAAAGTACCATGGCCTAAGTGAATGTGTACTATAATTGGCAAAAATGAGAATTCTTGCATACCCCAATAGTCAGGAATCTGTTGTTGGCAGTGAGTGCAGGTTCATCTGGCTAGATCTGGGCTGAGAGAGAGAGAGAGAGTAAGAGAGAGAGAGGAGAGAGAAACACACAGAGAAACACACACACACACAGAGGGAGGGAGTCAGAGAGAAACACACAAAGAGAAACACAGAGAGAGGGAGAAAGAGATTATGGCCACATTCCTTGTATGTTGCTGACTCCAGTTCAATCCCTGGCACTGCATATGGTCCTCCAAGAACCACAAGGAGTGATCACTAAGCATTACTTAGTGTGACCCTAAAATAAAAAAACTTTGGGCCAGAGTAATAGTACAGCTGGTAGGGTGTTTGCCTTGCATGTGGCCAATCTAGGTTCAATCCCTGGCATCCCATATGGTTCCCTGAGCACTGCCAGGAGTAATTTCTGAGTGCAGAGACAGGAGTAACCCTTGAGCATTGCTCAGTGTGACCGAAAAAACAAACAAAACCAAAAATATCCCAATAAGCTTAGTTGTTTGGATTTGGTGAGAACCAGTTCTCCAAAGGAAGGCTAGCCGTGGTGGTACAGCTGGATGTGCAGGATCAGCTCACCACTGTGAGTAACTAAAATGGATTTTATGGTTGAGTATGAATGAGGTATTAAGTTCTGGTGTTAGGTATGCGAGAGGAACTGGGTTATTTGATAGTTAGTTGTACAAAGTCAGTCATACAAATCTAGTGTTTGCCTTCTCAAAGTGAAATATCTCCAACAGACTAAGTTCATGAAACTTGGCCAGTGACCATAGCGCCATATAATTAAATCCAGTAAAGATGCATCATAATTTTTTGTAACCTCTCTGGTGGTTCTGGAAGCAACTGAATGGTCAATACCAGGCAGCAGTAATTAAGGCTCAGTGGAGGTAGGGGTGGCAATGGTGAGGAAGTCTATGCATGTATGATGGGGTGCAGAAAATAACCATAGAATAATGCTAAATGCAACTCTATTATTAATTTTAAATGTCATTAATTTTATAGTTAGGGAAAACACCAAGCACTTCAAGTTTGATCACCTAGAGCTTTCCATCAATAATACCATTTGACTAGTTTCTTCCCAGATCTTTTCTGAGGATCTATTCATATAAATTATATATACAAAGAATTATGACATAACTTTTATAAAAATGGAATTATACCTGGCGTCTGTTATATTTCTATAATATTTATTTCTATAATATTTCTATATATAGAATAAAATATTATTTCTATAATATTTCTATAATTTATCTTTCTATAATATATTCTTTTTTCTCTTGGATTATTCGTGATAAAGCATGTATTACCAAACACTGTCGCAAAGACTCGATCACAGGCTACTATACTGTTGTTGGTCTCTCAGCACTAATCTTTTACCACCGACATACAATTCAGGTGTTCATAATTGTCTTGGTAATACAGTATTCCAGCACCCATCCCTCCACCAGTGCCCCATTCCACCCCAAGTACCCCTCCCCTCCCATCCCCCAGGCCGCCTTAATACGGTACCCCAGTTTCCTCTCTTCTCTCTCTACTCTCTCTGTCTCTGCATCTCTCTCCCTCTTACACTTGTGCTAGCCCGCAGATATTTAGAGTATCACTAAGTCCTGTGTATTTGGTGGGGGGGTATCTGCCATACCATTCCCATATTAGTAAACCTGTATCTTTTCAAGCATCTTCTGTTCGTCCTTTCCTCTACTAATTTCCTCAGCAGATAGACTCCATGTCCATCCATTTGCAGGATTCATATTTCATCCTCTGACACCGCTAGTTCCATAGTGTAGAGAACCACAGTTCTTTAGCCAGTCTCTTTCCGGGCTTTAGGTTGTTTCCAGATTCTAGTATAGTGAATAGCGCAGAGAGAAAAGAAGTACAGATAGTGTTTCGCTATGTGTTTTTGGTCTCTAGGGTATATTCCCAGGAGTGCTATGCTGGATCAAATGGGAGCTCAATATCTAGCTTTCGGGGTGCCCTTGTTTTCCAAAGGGCTGGACCAGTCGGCACTCCTACCAGCGTGAGAGAGTCCCTTTTTCCCCACATCCACGCCAGCACCGGTTGTTCTTGCTGTTTTGGATGTGTGCCAGTCTCTGTGGGGTGAGATGGTACCTCATTGTTGTTTTGATTTGCATCTCCTGATGATTAAAGATGAAGAGCACTTTTCATATGCCTTTTGGCCATTCAATTTCTCTTTTTGGAAGCTTCTGTTCATTTCTTCTCCCCTTTTTTTTGGGGTTGGCTGTTTCTTCTTGTGGAGTGCTACCAGTGCCTGATATACCCTGGTTTAACCCTGTCAGGGGTAATAAAATAATTCTATAATATTCTATATTTTCTTCTTATTTTCGATGTTATATTTCTATAATATTTCTCCTTATCACTTATATGTTGTGCTAATTTTTTATATTCAAATGAATATAGAATTATTTCTACTATTTCAGTAACTGTATAATATTTTATTGAATAAACTTAACCTCAATAAACTCTCTGGAGTATTGCTGACATTTAGATGGTTTCCAGTTTTTCAATAGTTATTGGCAATACTATGATAAGTCTTTCCAGGCTGAGTGGAATGCATTGGAATGCACTATAATGGAGATCACTATAGCTCACTTTATCCCCATCTCCTTCAGCATCATAGAAATCACTGATACTAGCTGTAGATATGTCTCAGAGAAGTAATAGGTGACTTTGATTTAGGAGACTAAGAAATTAGTGTTTCCTGTATCAAGCTTATCCAAGGTTCTTCAAAATCACACATACCCACTTAAGTATTTCCCTTCAATCATATAGAGATACATTCTATATATATATATATATATTTTTAATACCACCGTGAGATACACAATTACAAAGGAGTTCATGTTTGGGTTTCAGCAGTCATACAGTGTTCCAGCACCCATCCCTCTACCAGTGCCCATTTCCCACCACAATGTCCCCAATTCTCTCCCCCTCCCTAGCCTGCCTGTATGGCAGTTTCTTTATCTCTTTTCTCTCTTTAGAGATACATTCTTATTTGTTGTGTTTATATGATGTAATCCAGTGTATCCATATATGTCATTTTGTCTGTATCCTATTATCTTCTTGGTTAATTTCCTAGAGATGACATTAGAGACCAAAGGTCTGAACATATTGTGCTGATACATATTTCTCAACTGTCCTATAAAAAGAATGTGAGAAAAGACATCTGTATTCTTATGTTCATCGTGGCACTATTCACAATAGCCAAAATTTGGACATAAACCAAGTTTCTAAGAACAGACAACTGGATAAAGAAACTATACTGCATATACTCAATGGACTACTACATGGGTATAAGAAAGATGCAATCATATAATTTTTTACCATATGGATGGAATTGGGGAGTAACATACTAGTGAAGTCAACCAAAAGGAGAGGGTCAGATACAGAATGATCTCTCTCACAATGTAGGATAGAAAGACGTACAGTAGTAACATATAACTTATAAGCAAAGACAACAGAATCTATAAACTGGTCTACGTGAACAAGCTTCCATAGCAAAGCGATACTGGAAAGAGGTAGGTGTGCATGGAGGTGGGAGACAGGTTATATTGAAGTGGGGACCTTGGGACAATTGTGGAGGAATGTGGACATTCTGATGTTGGAGTGCTACATGCATAAAACCCCACCATTAGAAGTATTATAATATTGTAAAGTACGGTGGCTAAAATTGAAAAATAAAAATAAAAAGAATGTGAACTTAGTGATTCCTTTTAAGAATGGGGAAACACTGTGGTTATGCTTGCTTGGGTAATTTCCAACTCTTCTTGATTTTAGAAAGACTGCATTTAAAAGGAATCCCTTTAGGCAATGCTAATGAGGATGACTTTAATTGGGTGGCCCCACTAGACATTTGCATTCAAAGGCTGAGTAAGGGAAATTTGTGGAAAGGGCTGTGTAATAAGGGCTGGTGGGTAGAGGAACTAAACTTTAGTTGGGAGCTCTTACTCTGGGGTGGAGGGTGGAAGGGACCCAGGATAATACCAGCAAAAAGGAGAAAGAACCTAAGAAAGAACGAAAGGATGAAAGAAAGAAAGTAAGTACCATAATACCCCAAGGGAGAGCAAGAGAGAAAGAATGAAAATGGCTACCACAGAGACAGACTGGGGGGTGGGGGTGGGGGGTTGGCTGGAGGTAAACTGGGGACATTGATGGTGGAAATGTGTACTGGTAGAGGAATGGGTGTTGGAACATTGGTAACTGTGTATCTCACAGGGATTAAAAAATAAAAGAAGGAAAGAATAAATAAGGAAGGAAATAAAGGAAAAGAGAAAGAAAGATATAAAGAAACACAGAAAGAAAGAGGAAAATATCCTAGTAGCTCTCAGCTAAGTGGTGAGGTTATGGGGTGTGTACTTGATGACCAAGCAGTCAGCGACTGTACAAGGTTATAATCCCAGAGGTTTAAACATTTCCTTTAGAAATGTTTGTTCCAGGCCCATCAATATTCACCTGTTTATTCTGCTCCTTCTCTTATGTTCTTCCTCTCCCTCCTTCACTTCTTTTGCCCTCTGATTTTTCTTTATACTCTTTCCAACAGAACTTTAAAAAATAATTAAAAAATTCATTTTAGGGGGACTGGTTTGGGCCACTTCAGGTGCTCAGAGTTTATTTTTTGCTCTGCTAAAGAGTGACCCCCTGGTGGTGCTTAGGGGATCATATGCACTGCAGGGACTGAACCAGAGGAGGCTGCATGCAATGCAAATGCCTTACTTCCTCCTCTCTCTCCAGACGCTTCAGATATATTTGATCATAGCCCTTCTGTATGAAATCATTTTAGTGATGCGCTTGTAATATTTTGTTTACTTTTGTGTTGACTGCAAATTATTATGCGATTATAAAATATATTCACAAGTGGGGCCAGAGTGATAGCAAGTGATAGCTATCATTTAAGGTAGAGGATTTATCTTGTACATGGCCAGCTTGGATTCAATCCCTGAGTTTCCATATGGTTTCCTGAGCACCACAGGAGGAATTCTTGAATTCTTGAACACAGAGCCAGGAATAATCTGAGCATTACCAAGTATAGCCCCAAACCCCACCCCCAAAAATAAAGATTTAGGGGCCGGAGTATAGCACAGCAGGTAGGACGTTTGCCTTGCATGCGGCTGACCAGGTTTGATCCCGGCATTCCATATGATTCCTGGAGCACCCCCACGAGTAATTCCTGAGTGCAGAGCCAGGAGTAACCCCTGAGAATTGCCGGGTGTAACCCAAAAAGCAAACAAAACAAAACAAAACAAAACAAAACAACAACAACAAAAAAAAACAAACAGAAAAGATTTAGAAGTAAGAAATTTAAAAGAATAAAGGTAAAAATTGAGTGTTAAAGTGTCTTGCCAACAGTACTAGGTACTTACTTACTAGGCAGTATGTCACTGGAAGATTCATTGTAAGCAAAGAGAATTTATATGCTCTCCTCACTCTCTATTTTTTTGCAGTGCCAGAGATTGAAGCCAGAGCCTCACAATGTGGGAGGTTTGTGCTCTTCCACTGAACAACATCCTTAACCCTTATTGCCTTTCCATTTTGAAAAGTCTTTTAAGGCAATCCTAATAGTTTTTAGGTAGAAAGAAAGATTTGATTTTGTAGCTGATAGCAAACTCATCCAGGAAGTAGGAAGTAAGATGAAGTAGGGTGCTATTTTTTTTCCTTTTCCTTTTTTGTGGGGGTGGGCATGCTTAGGACTTACTCTTGGCTCTGCACTCCAGGATCACTCCTGGTGTACTTGAGGGGCCATATGGGATGCCAGAGGTCAGACCAGACGACCACCCTATCCATTGTACTGTCACTCTAGCCCATCGCTCCAGCCCCCTTTCCTCTTTTTAATTGACCCCTTCTACCCACATTCTCAGTATTTTCCTTCATCTACACTTGGCAAAAATTATTTTATGTAGTTAATTTGTTTTCCTTTTCTTTTTAAAAGATTTAAATGCTACATTTTATAAAGTTGTTCATAGTACAGTTATTTCAGGCTTCCAATGTTCCAACACCAATCTCACTACCACTGTGACCTTTCCCTCACTAATATCCCCAGTCCACCCCCCCCCCAAAATCTTCCACCACCAGACACACACAAGTGCCCTTCTCCTTAGCAGGAGCAAACTAATCTATATTGCTCGTGGCAACAAAATGTCAAGCGGAATTATCGAAAGAATGAAAGTCAATTTGTGATAGTCATTATATATCACAACGGTATTACTAAAGTCATTATCTGAAGATTCACTATGCTGGTTGGTGCTAGTTGAACCTTATGCATTATTGTTTCCGTTCACTGACCTTCTGGTCAGTTTGCTGTGTCAAGTTGCTGTCCTTCTACTGGCTGTCAATACTCTTAAATTTATAGGCGTTGTGTGACTGTGTTTCAGGAGCTGTGGAGCTGGGGCGATTTGGTAGCTTGGTGGCTTGATGAGGGTCACTTGTGGTGCTGGGCCATTTATATGCCAGAGTATGTCAAAGTGTGGGTGGGGGCTGCTGGGCTTCCAGCAAAGAGGGAATCTGCCCTCTCCCATGCCAAGAAGGGCACAAAGTTCTCAGTCCAGAGATTAATCTACCTGTGGTGATTTGGCAGCTTGATGATTTCAATAATTCATTCATTAAGTACATTTTGAGGGTTTTTTTCTGCACCTGGAAATGCTCAGGGGTTCCCTTTGGCTCTGCACTCAGGAATTATGTTTGGTGGTGCATAGGGGACCAGATGGAATGGTGGGGATCAAACCCTGGTCAGCTGCATGCAAGGCAAGCGCCTTACCCTCTGCCTATTGCTCCAGCCTTTAATTTATTTTTTTTATTAAGGCGCCATGAGTTGCAAAATTATATGTAGTTGAATTTCAGGCATACAATGTTCCAGCACTAATCCCACCACCAGTATCAACTTCCCTCCACCAGTGTCCCCAGGTTTCCTCTCACCCCAGCCTGCCTCTTCGACAGGCACATTTTAAAGTTTGGTTGTAGTTTGGATCTCCTGCTATCAGTGGTGTTGGCTCTGTGGTTTGTATATATACATATACCACACCTCTACCCCACCGATGCACCTGAGACCCCTGCCCCTCCCCCCTATTACTTCCTGTCCACCTCTTCTACTTCCCCCTTCAATTTCTTTCCTTTTTTGTCTTTCTCCTTTCTATACTCCAGGGTCAAGGGTGATTTAGGTATCCCCTCTTTAATTCTTGCATTCCCTTATGGTGTTATTCTTTATATGACAGAACATTCTTTTAAGTCATTGTTTATTTTTTGGTGACTAGTTTTGAGGAAATTTGTTAATTATCTTAGTTGGTTTGGGCTATAGAATACAAAGTGGGTGACATATAGCAATAAAATTTTTGCTCCACTTTCTTGAAGCTGGTCATCTGAGAACAGGGAGCCACAAGGTCAGGTTTGTGTGAAGACTTGCCTCTGATTTGTAGACTACTAATTTGATTTTTTTTTACCACAATCAGCAATTCTAAGGAGTTATTCCAAGCTCTGTGCTTGGGTCACTCCTGGCGGTGCTCAAAGGGAAGCCTGTGGTACTGAGGATTGGACCTGGGCTTCCAGCATGCAAAGCACGGCATTGTCTACATGCACTCAGTACACTAAGCTCTCCCTTGACCCTGGAATACTGACTTCTTACTGCATCTTCCATGGAGGAATGGGAGAGAAGCTTTTTGGGGACCCAGGACAAGGGCCCTAAATTTACCCCTAGGATCCAATCACTTCTCTTAGAATACATTTTCTAGTACTATTGCGCTAAATATTAGATTTCAGCACATGGATTTTAGGATTCACATGTATTCAACCTAGAGCAGTAATATGAAACTTACTAATATAAATCAACTTAATTGGATACAAATAAACTGAATACATGGAATGTTTTGAAATCAAGCCAATCACAGCACGTTTCACTGTCAGTCTGATAGTGACATCACACAAGGTGTCACTCAGCTTTCTGTGCACTTTGTGTGGTGTGTGTTACATTACCTCTGGCTTACTGACCAGGGCTCTAAGTGCCAACCCAGGAAACAAATAGTTGTAAAACTTTCAAGAGAAAACAAATATGCATAGACATGTTAATATTTTCCTTTAATCCTAAGGATCATTGATCATTGTGTGTACCTGTGGAATATTAAATCTAATTTTGGCGATTATTTAATTAAATCATGATGCGGCAGATTAAAGGTGGCTCCTTGAAAACTAGATTCTGGATCTTTTTTTTTTTTTTTTTTTGCTTTTTTGAGTCGCACCCGGCAATGCTCAGGGGTTTCTCCTGGCTCTGCACTCAGGAATTACTCCTGGCGGTGCTCAGGGGACCATATGAGATGCCGGGGATCGAACCCAGGGTGGCACGGGCCGGCCGCATGCAAGGCAAACGCCCTACCCACTGGGCTATCGCTCCGGCCCGATTCTGGATCTTTGAGACTCTCTCGGGAACTCTGTTGAATGCTTGGCCAGGCTGTATTCATGCTTTTGTCAATCCCTACACAGGCGTAAGACATGAGGGCTAAGGCTGTCTTTTCCCTGTCCACTAGAACACCACTTAGCCACGCGGGAGCATCCTCCAGCCCTTTCTACTTTCTCCTGATTCATTTTCAATCCCTTTGTTGTTCGGTTCTCCAAGATATAGGTGTGAAGACAGTTTCCATCTTCCCCCTTCTCTTTGCTGTTGTCTTGCTGGTGCTCCAAGGCTTGCCCCCTTGCTCTGGGTGCCTACATTCTTGGTGACTGTGTCCAGGATCTCACTGGCTGAGTTGGGAACAGCACACCAGGGAGAGGTGGGGCAGTGCTGGGGATTGGACTGCAGCCTCAAGCCTGTGCACTAAGACAGTTTCAATCTATGAAGAGAAATGACTTGAAGGAAAAGGTATCAAAGATGTTAGACAGAAATGCAGGTCTGAAACCTGAAAAGAAATGAGGACAGGAAATTGGAGAGAGCACCTTAGACAGTGTAATTATGAAAAAAGAGAGAGAGAAAAAGAAAGAAAGAAAGAATAAAAGGCACACAACTGTAGCCATTAGTCTTGTGCTTGGCCACAGGACAGTTGGGAGGCACATTTCCAGGCTTCAACCTTCCTTTCCACCTTCCTCCTTTCCTTCCTTCTTTTCTTCTTTACTTGTAGAGTGTTATTTCAGTACCAGGCTTGGTGGCAGATATGGGTGATAAGACAATGGATACAGCAAACTGTGCTCATACTGTTATGGAAATTCAGTATTTATGCACCTTTATGATTTTTGGGTTGGATTTTGTGAAATAAACTCAACGGAAAGCACTTTTGTTTGTTTTGGGGACATGCCCACTTGCTGCTCAGGGCTTACTCTGGCTCTGTGATCAGGGATTGCTCCTGGAGGTGTTTTGGGGAGCAAATGCAGTAACAGGGACTCAATTCAGGTTGGCTGCTTGCAAGGCAAGTGCTATACTATGCCTGCAGGGACGGAGGAAGATTTATCTAGTTCTTTGTCCCCACTCCCCACTTCCTTACTCCATAGAACTGAGCCAATTGCTACATACATCATTAACATGAGCCCCTATTCTCAAACCACAGATCAGGTCATTATTATTAGTGAATTTATTTACAGAAAATGTCATAAAATGTGGGGAAGTTAACTCACTTTTCTTTACAGCTTTTTCAAATGCCATTTCAAGACATGGGGCAAATTTATGAAAATGAACTGATTTCAGGAAATCCAGGGTCTATGTAAAATATAGTGAGTAGGTTGATTTAATCAGACTTGTTTGGGTGAAAAAAACCAGAAGTTTATTCAAATTATTCTCAGGTTTAGCATAAGGTTACATATACATGGGAACTTGGGAAAAGCTATTCAGTTGGCCTTGGGAAGATGAAGAACTCCAGCAGAATCCAGGCCACACAGAGACTGAAACTAGAATTGTAAGGTCATTTGAATTCCTGGATCCTAAGAACATTCCCCTTGGGGCGGGGTAAGGATTGTGACTCTGATATTCAATCTTGGTTGTAACTCTTCAATTCTCTATGACTGTTCTCTTTCTCCAAGGCTCTTCTCTTTTTTTTTCTTTCCTTTCTTTCCCTCCCTTCTCTCTTTCTTCCCCTTCATTCCTCTCCTCTCCCATTCCCTCCCTTTCCCTTTCTTTTCCAAAGAATCCTCCCAACTTAATGTTCAGGTGCTTGGTGACCACTCTCAGAGATACTCAGCCCCATTGTGTGGGCTGGTGATTCTGTGGTTGCTGGGTCCACTAGACTGCTAGGGACTGTGTGGTACCTGGGGAATTTAAGGCCTTGGAATGACCACACATGTACTTTGAACTTTCTTCTTTGCTCTCTCTGTTTTGTTGACTTCCCAGAGGCCGATTCTCATAACTTCATGATGCACCACGGTTCCTCTGTTTCATGTGTTATTTTTCTGCTTCTGTTGAATGTTTCTCTCGTGGTTTTTTTTGTTGTTTAAACTCTAAAGAGAAAAATCTGGTTGGCTCTGTTCTTTCATGACATCCATGATAGTCAGTGCTGCGCTGGAGAGACTGTGCAAGAGTCCAATTATGATCCAATATGTTGGGACATTGTTGTTGTTAAGAGAATCATATGAGGCTGTTTCTGCCACCCAAAGCTTTCTGATCCGGAAGATCAGGATGCAGTTTTGCTTAGGAGAGAATCATGACTTTGTTGATGGAGATAGGACATTTAGTTTGGTTTTCCCAAAGTCATGATGAACAAGATAATGGCACGCCTGCTATTTCTGTCTTATTTTCTGTAAGTGAATGGACACTTTATCTGTTTCCAGATGTGTTGGGGGCTCCGCCGGGGGTCCCCCGACAGTGCCGGGAAGCGAGTTCCCTTCTACCTCCGAAGCCGGCGAGGAATGGATGAAATCTCAGGAATCCGATGCAGTTTTAAAGGGCTTTACTTATCACAGGTTCAGGCATACAAATTAGCAAAAGGAAAAGCCCAGTGCTTAGGATTCCAGGCTAGAACCCCAGCCACGTGTAGGCCAAGATGGCGGCCACCACGTGTAAAGGCTTTGTAAAGGGGAAGAAGACAAGACTTCCAAGAAGGGTGCGAGCTCACAAAGAGAGCACCCACCAAGAAGAGCAGGAGAGAGGAAACTGGCTAGTTTTATACCTCTGCCACTCAGACCTTCCTCCCACTGTTATGGAAAGCAGGGAGGGTCAAATGCCCTTAGGTAATCCCTCCCTGCACCTCACCTAGGCCCTTTAGTATGCTAATGTTTGAGCCAAGATCTGCCTGGGAATGCCTTTTATAGGGTAGAGAAGGGGGTTTCTGAGATGGCATGTCTCTGTACCAAAGACTAATACTAATGCCAGTTAAATATTTCTCCAAGCCTTCACAAGTCTCCTCTACTTCATTGTAGTTTTATATTTTAGTTGCCTTTGAGTATATCAGGGAGCCATGCTTGTTTGCTTGGAAGCAAACAGCATTTCTCTCTGATCTAATTACTTAGGTGTTCTACGTGGCCAGGCTAATATGCTGGTAAGATCTAGCTAGTCCCACGATGATTGTGGTAGCATGGGAGAATATTTATACCTGCTAGTACAGCATACATGGTCGGATAAACTGCCACATTTAGACTACCCCCTTATCTACGAAGTGATTTGCAGGAGGCAATCCAGAGCAGATGCAGCGGCCCTTAGGAGTCCTGCAACACAGATGGAAGGATGAGAGATGAATATATGGTTTATCAAATCCAACCAACTGCTGAGAATTCTGCTAGATGTTTTGCTCACTTCACTTAAGGATGGTAATTAACCTTTTGAGGTCAGTATTTTTTTTAACAACAGATTGTGGCTATGGGTTCAGGGAAGGGGACCCCACAGTTGTTGTTATTGTTGTCGTTGTTATTTTGCTTTTTGGGTCACGCCGGCGATACTCAGGGGTTACTCCTGGCTCTTCACTCAGGAATTACTCCTAGTGGTGCTTGGGGACCATATGGGATGCTGGGGATCGAGCCGGGTTGGCTGTGTGCAAGGCAAATGCCCTACCCGCTATACTACAGCTCCACCCCCTTTTTAATTTTTTATTTTTTTTAAGTATTTTATTATACCACCATGAGATATACAAGTACAAAGCTATACAATTACAAAGTTCATATTTGGGTTTTGGTCATACAGTGTTCCAGCAGCCATCACTCCAACCAGTGCCCATCTCCCAACACCAACGTCCCGGTTCCCTTCCCCCTCCCCCAGCCTGCCTCCATGGCAGGTTCTTTATTTTCCACCCCTTTTTGAGGTCAGTATTATCTATGATTTATAGATGACAAGATTGTTACTCAAGAGTTAAACAAGTTAATAGAGGTCATAGAACTAGTAGGTTGCTGGCTGGTCTAGGATTCAAATTTGTTGTTTTGGCTTTTTGATACAGTGATACAGTGATACCCCAATGGAGTTCAGAGATTCAGAACTAATCCCAGTGACACTTGTGTTTGATCTGGGAGGCAAGTGGTTCTAGGGGTTAAATTTAGGGTCTTGTGCATGCAAAACATGTGCTCTACCCCTTGAGATATCTCCCTTCCCAAGCACCTGAGCACCTCAAACAATGCTCAAGAAGCCTTCCTTTTCTGTGCTTCTTGGTCTAACCCACAGGATTACTCAAGGTCCTTTGCCTAGCCTAAAACTCCACTGATCATCTAGTCATAGAGAATGTGACCATGTGCTCCCTGTTCTGCTCATTTCACCTTGGCACTCTTCTGCAACCTACTCTGATGGTGGTAAAAGTCATTTTGGATTAGAGACCAGCAGACAGGAGTTTGAAGCTTAGTTCTGCTACTAAGAAAGTGGTTCAAGTTGGGTCATCTTTCTCAGGTGACAAGTGAGAGGATTTGATAGGCAGGTTGCAAAGGAAATCTGGGTTCTTTTAGCTCCTTTCCATTTCTGTTTGTTTCTGGGTCCCTCTGAAGATCTAGAGGGGTCCTTCAAGCCAAGTAAGGCTCTTTCCCAGTCTCCTGCTGATTAGATCTGCCATATTGGTGTTTGTGTAACTGGAGGAGGATAAAATATAGCTAAAAAGGGCTTGAAATTTTGAGTAAATGCAACTTTCCATCTGATTCAGGGTTTTTTATGTGGGAGGAATGTGAAATATAAGTGAGTGGGGAGAGAAGAATTCTCCATAGTCTGAATTCATTTTTTCCAGCTGCTTCCCAGGACCAATTTTGCACACCATCCTCATCTGCCTGGAGCCTGACTCAGGAAAACATCACTTTCATTCACTAAATACTGAGTGCTACTGTCCAGTTCTGGGTATAAACCCAGTTTATACTAGGAAACAGAATAGATAAGTCTCCTTCTTTCTTTTTTACTTTTTGTATTTTTTTAAATTTTAGTCATCATGATATACAATTTGTCAATGACAATGATTTGTCAATGAAAATACTGTCATTGATAAGGTTTTGTGACTACAACTTTCCAACACCCTACACCCCACCAGAATGTTCTTTTTCCTTCACCATGATCTCAGGGACTCCCCTTACACCCCCTCAATTCTCCTCCCAACCCACTGTCCTGGTAAGCCTAGTTCTTATATTATGTTGCTTTGGACCTTTCTTATCTCCCATTATGATTTTTTATGCCTCACAATTGAGTGAGATCATCTGTGTTTGTATTTTTTCCACATGCATTCACTCAGTATGATACTCTCCAGCTCTATCCATAGAGTGGCAAATTGCATGATTGTGTATTTTCTTATAACTAAGTAATATGCCGTTATATACATATACAGCAGAGTTTATAACAGCCTGTTCTAGGTCTCCTTCTTTCTAGTTGCTCACAATCTGGAATGAAAGGAAATCAATAAACAAGTGACAAAAATATGATTCTAGCTTCTTAGGCAACCATTCTTCAGAAATTTTATGGTCAGATATTAATTAGGATAGCATTATAAAAAAAGAAATCTTCCTCTTCATTTTATACATAAGAAATAAGATAAGAGCATAGCCTCTCTAGAAGCTGGTGCTTATGGTAGACTTGATAATCTTTGCTTTCTCCTGAGAAGCAGCAGGATCTAGTTAAATTTGCTTAGTCCGTTTTTGATTCATTTTTGAACAAATATTTTAACATTTTGAAACAATATCCCAGTGGTGCTCAGGGACTATTCCTAACTCTGTGCTCTGAAGTGAGTCTTGGTGGTGATATTTGGGGGACTGTACATGGTGTCAGGGATCAGACTGGGTATGCTGAATGCCAGGCAAGCACCTGACCTCCATTACTATCTGTCTGCCCACAATTTTGCTTAGTTATAAAGTCACTATAGATTTCCATTCCTTCACTTAAGGGTGGCATAACCATGAGTAAGTTATTTAACCTATTTCAAAGATCTGTATCACTGTATCACTGTCTTCCTGTTCATCATTGATTTGCTCGAGCGAGCACCAGTAACATCTCCACATGTCCTGTCTCATGCTAGTAGAGCCCAAGGGCATCTGCTTGCTCCAGGAACATTAAGAGCCTCAAACCATTCCATCAGGTCATGGGAATGAGGTCTATAATTGTTACTGGTATTTGGCATATCAAACACGACACGGGTAGCTTGCCAGGCTCTGCTGTGCGGGTGGCATACTCTTGTATCACTGTATTACTGTCTTCCCATTCATCGTCGATTTGCTCGAGTGGGCACCAGTAACATCTCCATATGAACTGTCTCATGCGAAGTAGAGCCCAAGGGCACCTGCTTGCTCCAGGAACATAAAGAGCCTCAAACCATTCCATCAGGTCATGGGAATGAGGTCTATAATTGTTACTGGCAACTGGCATATCAAATACGACACGGGTAGCTTGCCAGGCTCTGCCGTGCAGGTAGCATACTCTTGTAGTCACCTATAAATCCAGCATTTATTGATGAACCGTGCCACTCCGTGAGCCGGGCTGTGATAGGCTGGTCTGCTGTGTGGAGTTCTGACGAGGGGAAGTCCGGATGTGGAAAATGGAGGTCCTCATGGAGTGGGGGGGGGGTCGTCTGGCTTGTGAGGCTCTGCTGGGGTGGAGGGCCAGGGCTAGAACCTGTCATCCCTCCCGGGCACCTCATGAGCGGCTGGGCACAGGGAGAGCCGGTAGCAGCTCTGTCCCATGTCTGTCCCATACTCTTGTAGTCACCTCTAAATCCAGCGTTTATTGATGGAACCTCTGAAAAGAATATAAGGTAAGGGGGCTGGAGGCGATAGCACAGTGGGGAGGCCTTTTTGCCTTTGCATGCAGTCAACCTGGGTTTGATCCCCAGCATCCCATATGGTCCCCGAGCACCACCAGGAATAATTCCTGAGCAAAGAGTCAGGAGTAACCCCTGAGCATTGCTGGGTGTAACCCAAAAAGCAAAAGAAAAAAAAATAATGTAAGGTTCAAAACCATGGGGCTGGAGAGATAGCACAGCAGGTAGGGCATTTGCCTTGCACGCGGATGATCTGGTTCTATCCCGGCATCCCATATGATCTCCCAAGCACTGCCAGGAGTAACCCCTGAGTGTGACAAAAATATGATTAAAGCTTGGTAGATGAGTGTAGATGTCATTTAAAATAACTTTCTGGGGTCTGGAGCGATAGTCCAGAGGGTAGGGCATTTGCCTTATAAGCAGTCAACCCAGGTTCAATTCCCTGGCTTCCCATATGGTTCCCCAAGCACTGTCAAGAGTAATTCCTGAGTGCAGAGCCAGGAGTAGCCTTTGAGCATTGCTGGATATGACCCAAGAAGCAAGCAAGCAATTAATTAATTGATTGGTTAATTAATTAATTAACATTCTGCTCTTGGACTGACAGCACAGTGTAAGATATTTGAATATATTTGAAATATCAAATATGTAACATATATCACTTATCGAATAGTTACAGTTATTGCCTAGCCATACATGAGTTATCAAGTTAATATTTGACCCATGATAGGTGTTCATTAAATATCAATTTTTCATTCTTTTCTCTAAAGTGAATAAGTGGCAAGATAGATCCTGAATTGCACAGTGCAAGGAGGAAAGTCAGAGTTTTGAATCAAACCTATTGAATCTAATAACCAATTATTAGATCCCTTTTTACATTTATTCTAATTGTTTATAAAATTAAGGATTTACTCTGTATCGGTTATACTAGGTTATGGGATATAGTGGTAAGCTGGAGAAACTTAACTTTTGCCTATTCAGTTTTCCAGTTGTTTCAAATGTTTTCCTTTTCTCCCTTCCCTGCTCCTTTCTCCATCACAGCTTTCTTCCCTCGACCTCCTCTCTTTTTTTATCAGTGGAATCGACTTTAGTAAGCATGATTAATGGAGAGAGAGAGAGAGAGAGAGAGAGAGAGAGATAGATGGCAATACAGGGAAGGACAGTTTCCCTTTGATTACTCCTTTCCTTGTATGATGAAGAGCCTATGTTTAGGATACTAATGCTATAAAGTGCAACTCTTACAGAGAAAAGATCCAGAGAGTATCTGTTGTATAGGAGCATTCAATACAACCATGTGGATCAACAGCCGGTCATGGAAAAATCTTGCTATTCACATACTCATTACAACAGTGAGATGCGCCATCCTTGAAGCTGACCTTTGTTCCTTTCTGCAGGGATGTGGGCCAGTGACAATTTACACGTCTATATATTCTAGGGCTGCTCTAAGCAACTGGTAACTGAGGTGAAGGGGCAGGGGCTTTGCATAAATAGAAAGCAAATGCTTATTTGTCGGCATTGCTCTCCCCTCCTTTGTTTTATCCTCTTTCCAAAAATAAAGTGCATTGTTCCCAGGGAGTGGAATCTGAAGTGGCAGCTGTCTGCCTGTCTGACTCCTTCCCAAAGAACAGGCCCAAGGAGGTAACTAGGGTTAACTTGAGTTTGTTCTGTCCTCTACCAACACTGAGGTTCAAGCTGCCAAAATAACCGTTCACATGGAGGACTGGGCTGACTGAGAAATGCCCACTCACTGCTTACACATCTACAAACGATGTTCAAGCTTTGCAGTAATTAGGCCTTTGGATTTTTTTTTTTGGATCACACCCGGCAATGCTCAGGGGTTACTCCTGGCTCTGCACTCAGGAATTACTCCTGGCGGTGCTAGGGGGGACCATATGGGATGCCGGGGATCGAACCCGGGCCAGCACAGGCCAGCCACGTGCAAGGCAAACGCCCTACCCGCTGGACTATCGCTCCGGCCCCGGCCTTTTGGATTTTTTTTCTACAGTGTTGCTATTGGGAAACTTACCCCCCCCATAGTGCCATTTGTAAGGAGCCTTAATAGCTTGCTTCTGGTCTACTCTACTCTCTCAACTGTCAAACATAAGCTAAAAATCACCTGACTGGGTCTGGGTCAGCAGCAAGATGGGTCATCTGAAGATGAGGTTTAATTTTATTTGTCCCCTGTTTTGTGAGTCCACTAGCTTGAGGGACCAGTGAATTAGGAAGGTGTACACGAGCATTGCACTGTGCTAGAAGGACTAACTAGGAAAAACTTAGAATTCACCGGGTGACAGTTCATGTTGACCTTTGGTTATTTGCTCAGAAGGGTTACTTTATCTAGGAAAACTCAGTGGAAAAATTCAGGTACCTAGTCAAGCTTTTTGGAATTGGGTTACATTGACAAGAGTTGATTCAACAAAAATGAAAACTTTTGGTGTATTTGGCATAGCGTGTCAGACCATCTATCCTCTCTTCAGATGGGTTTTTCAGTGCTGTTATTAGCAGGGATATGTTGGAGAGTTAGTAGGCTAGTGAACTCAGTATCATCAGTCATTGGTGATGGGAGAAACATTCTTGGGAGATGCTGCTACAGCTTGGGAATAACTAGCAAAATGTGTTAGAGGCTTAGGGTGGTGGCAGATCATGCAATTATCCAACCCATTTTAAAAAAGTCAACTATACACTAGGTGTTGAGGTAAATGATGATGCAAATTGAGGCAGAAAGATAAGTTTTGGGGCCAGAGCGATAGCACAGCTGTAGTTTACTATCCTGTTCGTCTTCTGCTGGCAATTGAACCTGGTCTGACCCAGGTTTAATCTCTGGCATCCCATATGGTCCCTGAGCACTGCCAAGAGTAATTCTTGAGTGCAGAGCCAGGAGTAACCCCTGAGCATTGCTGGGTGTGACCCAAAAAGGCAAAAATAATATGTTTTTCCCACTAAGAAACATTGACTAGTTGAATGACACGCTGCCCCAAATTAAAAAAAATATTTTTTAATTTAAAAAATTTCAAATGTGTCTGTGTATATATGTTTATATATACACATAAATACACACATCCTAAACACTAGAACCTATGTGTGAAAGTGACCTTATTTGGAGAGAGGATCTTTCCATATATCGATAAAGCAAGGATTTCAAGATCAGTTTATTTTGGATTGTCTGAGAGGGTCTTAAGTTCAATGGCAAGTTTTCTTCTAAGAGACACACTCAGAGAGAAGAGAAAAAGGAGACATGAAGATAGAAGTAGAGATAAGAATTTTTTTTTCTTTCTGGGTCACACCTGACATGCTTATGGGTCACTCCTGTCTCTGTACTCAGGAATTACTCTTCACAGTGCTCAGGGGACCATATGGGACGCTGGGGATTGAACTCAGGTTGGCTACGTGCAAGGCAAATGCCCCTACCTGCTGTACTATCGCTCCGGCCCCAAATTTTGCATTCATAAAATAAAAAAGCGCGCGAAGCCCGCGAGCGCGCCGCCCGCCGGCCGGCCCCCAGCCCCGCACCGCCAGGAGTGATTCCTGAGTGCAAGCCCAGAAAACCCCTGAGCGCGCGGCGGTGCCCCACAAAAAAAAAAAAAATGCTTACAGCCCCAGGAGGCGGAAGAGGCAATGAAGGATTATTTTATTGAGTCTTTGGAGGGAGGGACCCTGCCCACCCTTTGGTTTTAGATGTATGAATAATCAAGAAGTGTGAATAATACATTTCTGTTTGGTTTAAGCCATCAAGTTTGTGGAAATTTGTTATGTCAGCTCAGAAAAACAAAGGGCATGCACTAATAATTTGGTTCTGGAAATCCACTGTTGGAAACGAACTTTTCCAAAAAGTTTTCCACAAAGTTTTTAGAGACCTTTATCGTTCCTTTATTCCTTCCTTCCACAAACACATAGGGCCTTCTCCTTGTGCCAGCCACTGTGCCTGGTGCTGAGTAAATGAAGACAAGTAAGACTCAGGATTTTCAGGGAGCTTCTATCCTACTGAGGTAAACAAAGCAGAAAGAGAAAGGGTGTGTGCTGTGGGTCCTGAGGGAGAGGTACTAGATGTGAATCACTCATCATATACTCTACAGTATGGGCATGCTCAGAACCAGGGGAAATCCGTCTCCACAGAAAGCACTTCTGCCCTAGGAGCTCCATTTCTCTAGCCCAACATTAAAAACAAGAGACCACAGCTCTTAAATGGGGACTCCTTCAGGATGAAAAAATGTCCTTTATCAGCCTTTGAATGGGGGGTTATATGTAGAGGTCCCTTTGCTGATGAATGTGGTTTGAATCCTTTGGAACAGGAGAAGGAAAAGGACGGCAAAAGGTTAAAGAAAACAGAAAAGAGAGGAGGGTGGGGTAGATTTGTCAGAGACAAACACCCCCATTAAGAACTCGGCCTCCAGAGATGGTACAGGGCTGGTTGGGGTCCCATCCCGGCACCATAGGACCTCCTAAACACTGCAGGCTGACCTTGCAGGTCCCTGGCACTATAGGGCCTGAGTAGCACTGTGCCCCTGACATTGGCTGAATGTCACTGGGAATGCTGCTGAGCCCTCTGACCACCACTGAGAATGTTCACACCAATTTTTTAAGGGAGTAGAGAAGCACTTGGTCTGTGTTAGACGCAGAATGAAATTTCTTGAAGATGTTGTTTTCATTCTCAGATTTGTCCACATAAGTCTCTTATTTAGTTATTTATGAAACTTATGTAGTCATTTGCTCCTATAGATTAACTAGAGGGTTCCATGCCAGGGGTCAAGGTAGAGTGGCATATTGGAAGGAAAGAAAGCAATGAGGAGTTAATGTGAGTCTTAAAGATACAGACCTTGATTCTGAGCAGCAATGTCTGGCCAGGTAGACACAGCCCACAATGTTAACTATACAGACAGACAAGGTAATGCCATCGATGATTGGAAAATAAAAGGGTCACAAAGGGCCAGCTCAGTGCAACAGAGGGTTCTGGAGAGTGAGTGGCTCATGGTGGGTGTTGAAAGATGGGAAGGATTTAGCCAGATGAGAGTAGATAGAGGTCGAATATATTCCACACTTCCCTTTAACCTCCTTAACCTCAGGCTAAGGAGATAGCATGCCCAAATGTCTAGTGTCAAAAGGATAGTCTTCCGGGGAAGCAGTAATATATTGTGTAAGTTGGTATATTGAATTATGATAAAAAGAAATCTTGGGAGACAAAAACATTTATATAAATTTGTGACCTGCACAAAAAAGCCTTGAGTACTTGCTAGGATGCTTGGATAAGGATGTATGTAGAAGGCAATCTAGCCATTGCTGACTTTTTTATTTTCAGGGGACAAAACTCTATTTTCCATCCTAAAAGTAATAAGGCTCATTACAGGAAGTACAAGGATTGTAGAAAAGAAGAAAACTAAATCACTTATAATCACACTTGAAAAAATGAGTACTGTTAGTATTTTTCCTGCATGTCATCTTGAAAAATAGTTGTAAAAGTCACATATGTATTATTTTATACCTAGCTTTTAAAATCTTACTCTTACAACACAAGCATCTCCTAAGTATTATTACAGTCTTTCAGGAACATGTTTTTTTAATATCCATATCTAGGAGATATACATCCATTTATTTAATCTTTCCCCTATGGTTGAATATTTGATTTACTAGCATTTCTCAGTACGATAAATCAAGCTGGGATGAGCTTCGTGGAATAATCTTCTTCCATATTTATGATTATTTCCTTTGGCTTGATCCCGACACGGGGAATCATGGAATCAAAGAGCATGAACATCTTTAAGGCTCTTTGAACATTCTGCCAAATTGCTTCCTTGGGGGTTGTTGAGCTTTGGAAGTACATGATGAAAGATGAGTCTCCAAGCCGAGGACAGGCAGGGCCAGGCCAGAGAGAAAGAGCATTCCAAACATTCTAGCAGAAAGAGCCACAGCCCTGTTGATATGCTGTCCTGATAGGAAGGCAGAGCTGGTGGCCCTGCCATTTTTAGAAAGCAGGGTTTGAATTCTTCCCTACAAGGACAGTGGGGCTCCAGGCATATGGTTTTTTTCTTTTAGTTCCTTGGGTGCTCCAAGCTCACCTCTACCCCAGGGCCTTTGCATTTGCTCTGTTCCTTTCTGGAAATGCCTTTCCCTTAGAACTTGTCATGTCTGGTGCCTACTGATAAATTATTAGTCAGTTCAAATGTCAGATGCTCAGAGATCATCTCTGATGACCTATTCAAAAAGAAGTCAACCATTCTGGCCTCGAGCCACACTTAGTTAATTTTATTCATAGCAATGGATTCTGTCCATTGTCGAGGTTCAATAACTATTTGTGGAATTAAATAATTTCTTTATTCTATGAATATTTTCTGAGGACCAAACTGAAATCCTCCCATTGATCTTCAGATAAAAATATTTAGGACAGCCTCTAGAAGAACTGATAGAATTAATCCCTATCTTTTTCTCTTGCCTTATCTCCTTCCTGCCTTCCTGCCTTAGTCACAGCACTATGACTAGATTCTCTTTCAGCAGTTGAATGTGCCATGCTTAACTTCCACAAGGCCTTAGCCTCTGTGGTTTCCTCTGGCTAGAATATATTTTTTGTGATGATGTCATGGTCCTACTCATCTATAAGATCTCAGATCAATGGCATGCCCTTGTATATCTTTCCTATCTTTGTAATGCTCTGTGGGAGCTAATCTCAAAAATGATCCCAGTGAAGTTTACCTTCTAGCATTTTTATTCATGCCTTATGTGTTTATTTTCTTTCATCATATTCTGGCTTTGTGCATCTTTTTTTAACCAGTGGAATGTGGCATAGGTAACATTATGACATTTGTGAGACCATTTCATATGAAGTCTTGTCTCATTATCCATGATTACTAAATGCAAATTAAAGCCATAGGGCACAGCACATCATATCCATGACAATGGTTTGCATCAAAAGAAATAACAATAACAAATGTTCTCAAGGGTGTGGAGAAAAGGAATTCTCATGCACAGTTGGTGGGAATGTAAACTGGCATGATCATTTTGGAAAACGCTATGGTATGGGGCTTCTTTAAGCAGCTTAAAATAGAACTACAAATGATCCAGTAATCGCAGTTGTGGGTATCTAGTCAATCAATACGAGAAGTTTATATTCACCTCAGTGTCTCTTTTAGCATTATTTACTATAGCTGAGATAAGGAAAGAACCTAAATACCTGTTTGCTGATAATTGAACAAAGAACATGAGGCATTTATCCATATATCTAATATGTATACATACACCCATACCTGTGCAATGGGATTCTGTTCAGCATGAAAGATGATATTTTTCCATTTGCAACAAAAAATGGAAGAGTATCAAGAAAGTTATGTAAAGTGATATAAAACAGAAGGAAAAAAACACTATTGGATTTTCTTCTATGTATATAAGATTATAAAAGTAATGAATAGAAAAGACAAAATGAAATAATTTACCCAATATTGACAACAGAGGGCCAGGGGTGGGAGAAAGAGTGAAGGCATTATTTAGGTATTCATTTTGAGTACCTGAAAAAAAGAAGTATTTCATTTTCCCACCTGGTACTTTTAGAATACTTGCTCTTGGGATACTACTCCCTCTTAGAAGCCAGCTGCCATGCTGTAAGAAGCCCAAGTCACATGGAGAGATAGGTGTTGACAGCCAGCATCAAATGGCTATCGGACAAACGAGCCATCTCAGACATCTAGCCCAGTGGAACCTTTATGGGACTCCACTCCAGCTGCCATATGACTATAACTGTCTGGCAGAGTCCAAATCACAACCAGCTAACTGAATCAGTCCATAGAATCATGAGGGACAGCGTATGTGTGTTAATTCATCAAGCTTGGGGGTTATTTGTACAGAGCAATGGATAATGCAATAGTCATACTGTTATAATTTTTATAAGATGTGGCATTCCTCTTCTTCAGTGGTACACATCATAGCTATGACTGGGGTCATATATATGTATATTGAATTACTGATCATTTCCCTTAGTACCTGTAAACTTTCTGCCCCTCAAGGTGTTGCAGGTATGGCTGCAGTGCCCAGCTGTGTTGGCAGGTGGCAGATAGGAGACAGACTTGTCTAGACTCAGGGCTCTGCCCCATGGGCCCTGAATGGTTGATGGTCTGACATAGAAAAAGACTGGACCCTTGGGTGAGCCCAGAGCTACAGCAGATCCTGGCAAGCTACCCATGGTGTATTCTATATACCAAAAGCAGTAACAATAATGGGTCTCATTCCCAATGAATGGAATCTTACTGGTGCCCACTCAAGCAAATTGATGAACAATGGGAAGACAAGTGGCAAGACAAGTGACAAGTGACCTGTAAACTTTATCAGAGCAAAGACCATGGTTTTTGTTTGGTTTGGTTTTGTGGTTGTCAGTATCCTTTTTGGATCTTCGTCTGTAGTAGATAATTGTTACTTTTTGCTCACCGTATATTTTGGGGGACCTAGTCATGATTTAAATTTCACAGGTGATGGAATTTTTTTCTTCACTGCAAGAAAGTTTGAAAGTCAGGTAGGCCCTGTTCATTCCCTTTTTAGGTAGGGTTCAGCATTTGCCTTGAGCTTAATAAGATGTTCTTCCTCCCTGATTTAGGTTAGAAGTCTTTGAGTTTGAAGCTAGTGACACAGGAGAGAGCAGGATGACTGAGAATTCATTCTAGTGGGGTTGGTATCACTAATGCCAACTGGAAGCAACCTTGACATCTTCCTTTCTCACTCTTCTCAAGGGTAGTTTTGCTGTTCTTCTGCTCTTTGGCATGCCTTAGTTCTCACTCATCTCTCTTTCAAGTAAGTGACTTCTCCAAATGTAGGTGCGGACTTTTGGACTGCTTGTTATCCCTCTAGAAATATTCTTTCTGCCTGTTAGCTGCAGTTAATTTCTGTTGTGTGTAATAGAGAGTACTGTCTACTCTCTGATGAAAAGTATAAGCAGGAAAAGTATTTCATAAATATTAAGGGAATAAATCCTTTTAGGCCCACAGGTGGACATCAGGATTTCTGGATTTTTAATTTGCAGTTTATATTTTGCTAACTTAATCATAAATGAACTTATATATATATATATATATATATATATATAGGTAAGTGCTGCCAGAGTGATAGGCACAAAATATGGGAACTAACCATATCCAGAGGGGAAAGGATTCCTTTGACATAAATCTGTGGCCATAATTAGATGAACAGTAAATATTTATTAGTTGAATGGAAGAATAATGTAACATTGAAGCAATACATAATAAAAAACTCATTAATTCTAAAGTGCTATGTAAATGGAAAGTATTTATAGACTAACATTTGACTTGTGTATCAGGGTTATTAAAGTTGCAAAAATCAGAAAACCCAATTAAGCTGGATTAAGTAAGATAATCACAGAACCAAAAATTCCAGGGAATATAATAAGGGCAGGGATTCAAGTACTATTATAGGGGCTTTTTTCTCTTATCTTAACTGAATTGAATTTATTCTTCGGTTCTCTCTACATGGCAGTTCTCAGAGAGTCAAAGCTTCTTCATTTCTGGCTAAGATTCAGAATAAACAAATAAGAAATGATTTTTAGTAGTTCAAACATAACCCTCCAGGCTTACCTTGGTTAGAAACATTGGTCTAGGTTGACTGACGCCTTGGAATCAGTTGCTGGTGGAAGGGGATCATTATGATGGCTAGTCAGAGCTGGTTTATGGTCCTTTCCTGGGGTTCTGTCCTGATGCAACTACTTGTGGTCAGAATTATGGCATTGGAGGTAGACCGCTAGCTTGTAAGTTTTGCTTCTGACCCTTAAGAGAAAGAAATATATTTATCTCCATTTTATCTGACACTGGTGTGAAGGAAGCGCCTACACTGCAGAGTTGGTAAAGGATGAAATGTGTTCTTATAAGTCTGACAGCGTGAGTGTTGACTGTATGTTATCTATCGTTCCTACCTCTTATTGCATGGATCAAAATTAGGGAAGGGTCAGTCCCCCCCAAAAAAAACTCAGGGAACCATTACTGGACAAAGGTATGAATGAATGCTTGAAAGGTAAAACAGCCAATGTCTATGACACTTCATCCCCAAATACTAACCAACAAGCCACTGGAGGTGAGTAGCCAATAACTGGGATTTATAGTTGCTTCTTGTTGTCAGTCCTATCCCCCAGGAGAAGTTCCAAAGCACAATCATGCCTAACTGATCAACACCCCAACAGGGCTGAAAGCCTGTCTGGCAATCAGTCTTCATTTTTCCAGGCTTTACCTTTGGGGCAGTCTTAGAAAATCCATGTCCTGGCCAGCCTGAGTGCATATTAAACCATTTCAAAATGTTGGAAGAGGAAGTCTGCTTGCTTAATGTGTAATTTAGCTGAAAGAACTGGAACAACTTGCATTTGGGTATGTTCCTCATTTTGCAAATGAATGTTATTTTCGTAATGGACTATAATGGCTCCCTCAGAGTTATTCTGGTCTGTCATATTAATGTGGATTGTTGTGCTTTAATAAGAGTTGACTTTTGACTCTGGGCATCCATAATGGTTGCTTGGCTGTTCATCCATCATACCCTCTGTCATTCTTCTCATGCATTGATAGGTATTTCTCATTTCAGTGTTGTCATGGAATAAGTAAAAACAGGAATATGCATCAAGAAGCCCCCAAACTACTACACAAATGACAGTGACAAAGGAAATGTATTTCATTCCTGACAAAATTCTGGAAGCATAGTTTTAAGGCTATCTAATTTTGTCTGAGGTCTCTATGTCTTCATTGTACCTCACACTTGTGGACAAAGTCTGGAGAGATCCAGACTTCCAGCGTTCCACAGCTCAATTTGTTTCAAGATGGGGATTTCACACTATAAAATAACTGGGTAAGAAGGATATTCACAGACAAGAATTCCTGGAGAGAACTTTTGGCAGAGATATCATTTTGAGCTAAGTTCCTGGAAAGAAAACACAAAAACCTTTCTAAAAAATGTCTTAGAGGACTGCTGGAAAGTCTGCTACCCTTCTGTGCTATGAGTTTAATGGCACAATTGGGCGGTGGTTGTGACAATCTGGAGGTGTAAAGCTCCTGTGACAAACCCGGGGCCTTTGCCCAGAGTACAGGGCTTCCTTTGATTTCTTTGTGCAGGATTCCATGAATTCTGGGCTCAATCCTAGGGATCCCATTGGCTCCCCTCTCTCATTACCTAGCCCTCCCTCCAGCCCTCTCTATTTCCCCAAGTCCAGTTCTAAACAACGTACTTCATCCTCTCCTACCCTGTTGCCACCCACTCAGCCTCCTTCTTTGTTAGTCCATTATTTTACTTATTCTGAGGCAGACCCAGAGTCAGGCATTTGCATGATTTTCTTATACTGTGTGTCAGGTTGTGTCTATCAGTCCTCAGTATGACACAGCCTGCTACACACTTCTCCCCTCAACAACTGTGTTACTGAACAGTCCCTCAGTTACCATACCAGAATAATAGCCAGAGGCTGGTGAGGGCTCTCAAGGGGACTTAGATTCCCAAGACAATGGTCTTAGTGTGGTTTCAGGCAGGTGGCTTCATCTTCCTGGGTTGTGGTGTCCTTAGCTCTACAATGGGTTTCCTCTACTCTTCAGGGAGCTCCGGTAGTGTGTGTGTGTGTGTGTGTGTGTGTGTGCGTGCTGTGTGTGTGTGTGTGTATGTGTGTGTATGTGTGTGTGCATGTGTGTGTGTTGTATGAGTTGGGCCACACTGGTCTGTGCTCAGAGTCTATTCCTGTTGGTGCTTGGGGGACCATATGACACATCGGGTATTGAATCCATGTAGGCTGCATGCAAGGCAGCCTTGACAGCTGTACTATTTTTTTCATCCTTCTTAATAAAATGAAGAGATTGTTTCCATCACACACTCAGCACACTGTTGGGTAAACAGTAAACTCTAAGTAAATTCTGATCTTTGTTATTTTAGAAGTCATCCTGGCCGCTGCATGACACATTGCTCTTCTCTGGTACCTATTCCTTTAGCACTCCTCTGAACTCTTCCAAACACCCTTTTCTCTCCTTTTGCCTTCCTTCTTCCTTGGCCTCTGGTCTTCTCTACCCTTTTCAATCCCACCCACAACTTGGAGGGGATGGAAGAGGATAGAGCTGTTTATTTTGAGATTGAATTCAACATTGACCCTGAGAAAAAACACCCCCTGCAATAAGCTCTATTACCACATAAGCGCCACATTTAAACAAAGCCTTTCGGCCTTAGCTGAAAATTACTGTCCCTCTGGGAGGCATAAACTGGATGGGCTGGTTGTGTGAAAGAGGGGCGCGGGGCAGCTGGCAGGGCTGTGTGTCTACGGGAAGGGAAGCCCAGTTCCCTGTATGTAGTGATTGCATGTGGAAAATCGTGCTCCCGCTTGCCTTCCACAGACAGGGGGAAACAATAGCAATCTGTTAACATGTTGGAGGGCAGGAAAGCCACAACCATTATAGATTGAAATCAATAAGAGCCCCATTCAGCTACCAGTTAGAGAATTCTGTAGAGCTTCTTATGATAGTCTACAAGCAATAGGTGAACAGAACTGGTGTGTGTGTGTGTGTGTGTGTGTGTGTGTGTGTGTGTGTGTGTGTGTGTGTGTTGGGGTGGGGGGGGGCAACAAGGGGGGGAACATAAAGAGCTCTCAAAACTGAAAACACCAAATAGTGCAGGAATTTCCCTTGCTCAGGGAATAGTAATATTCATACAGTTAAAAGCAGGCAGGGATCAAGCACTCATTATGTCCATGATCCAAGTGTCAGATGAGTTCATTGAATTCTCCCAACCAGAGTGGAAGGTAAAGTGCAACCAGTTGTGGGATCTTATGCATGTCAATGCATTGTGTTGCTGAATTCCTAGGTCCTAGGGGGTATTGAGAGAACATGCATAGAAGGATAGTGTCTGACATTGTCACTGTAAATGACTCAGTTATCATTTGAATGGAGAAAGGCTGCAAGTAGAGTATGGGAAGGTTACGCATCCATGGCAAGCTTAAGTGATGCTGTCTAGGAGCTATTCACACACAAGCTCCCCGGCACACCACCACTCAAGGGCCTGCGTGCTGGTCCTGTAGTGGCACAGGAGTTAGTGACTGATTTGGGGTTACAGTGTAGGCTTCCCACGCCAAAGGACTTGACCCCCCACCTTTTCAAAACAAAGCAGTTCAAGATGGAATAAGGAAGGGATTTTAGGGGGAAATGGCCCTGTCATACAACTAAGAGGGCATTAGATAAGGCCCTGAACTTTAAAAAAAAATTTTTTTTATGGAATCACAGTGAGATACACAGTTACAAAGTTGTTCATGATTGGGTTTCAGTCCTACAATGTTCCAACACCCATCCCTTCATCAGTGTGTATTTCCACCACCAATGTTCCCAGTTTCCCTCCCAACCCCTCCCCACCTTTATGGCAGGTACTCTCCTCCATTTCCTTCTCCTTCTTCTTCTCCTTCTTCCTCCTCCTTCTCATCCTCCTCTTTTTTCTCTCTCTCTGTCTCTGACTCTCTCTCTCTCCTTTGTGCATTATGGTTTACAATATATACAATGAAAGGTTATTAGGTATATCCCTTTACTGAATTCCAACACTCAGTTCCGATCCACAGTGATCATTTCCAGCTACTAGTATCATACTGGTTCCTTTTCTATCCTAACGCTCTTTGAAGGGCTAGACCTTTTAACACCTTTTCCAGTTTGGGAAGCACACAGGTCTCACCACATACCACTCCACCCCAACTCCAGGTTACTGGTTCCTTTCCCTGTATGGTATCCACATGAACTAAGAAGCACTGTGTCAAGCTTTACATTCTATAGTTTGTTTAATATTTTGTGATCATTTCCAAATGCATTTTACTTGCCAGTTTCTAAGACTAAATGGAACTCCATGTGGTTGGGTGGGGGCGGACTTTTGTCTTGTAGACTGTTCTATCCTCTTCATTTGGAACAGTGCTTGGCACATGACAGAGGTGTACTAAACACTCACCAAATGAATGAAAGAACAAATGAATGTCCTTCAAACTATACACTGGACACTAGGAACTCTGTAGCCCTGGCTCATATCCAGAAACTGGTCATTAGTGTTAAGGTTATAAACAAAAAACAGAAAACTTTCCTTTCCCCAGACCACAACTTCAGTATAATATAATATATAAGTATAATGGTTAAGTATAAGTAAAATTGTTAGATAGTCTATTCATTTTCTCAATGTCCTGGGGTCTTTGGGACCCTTAATTTTGTAAGAATGTTTTCACAAAACAAGTATCAGTTAATGCTAAAAGACTTGACTGTGTGTGAAGTGTATATGTGTGTGTGTGTCTGTGTGATTGTGGAGTGTATTTCTTCCTGTGAGTGTCTGTGGAGTGTTTTTGTATGTGTGTCCATGTGAGTGCTCACACGGTGTGTGTGTGTGTGTGTGTGTGTGTGTGTGTGTGTGTGGCCTCTCACGCACACAGGTGGTATGGACCTTGCTTCCATATGACCCACCGTCATGGAGACTGGAGGATGTTTGTTCAGGTTAGTCAGAGTGACTGGGATTCAGGATTCTTGGGTGCCGTCCTATGATTCATGGTCGTTCTGGTGAAGTCGGAGAAAGCCTGAAACTGTGGTGAAAGCTGGTATTTAGAAAAGGGGATGACTTCGCTCCTCATTCCCTTTTGTACATTTTTCCATAAGCACACAGGCTCCTCCAAGAAATGTCCTAACCATCTTTAGGACAAGATGTTTTATTATTAGTATTTATTTGGACTTTCTGGGTTTGCATATGTTGTCTGCTAACTAGGTTGTTGCTTGGAATATTTCATTCACTTGTTGGTCTTGACCCTCGGGTTCTTTGTGCCTACTGTGTGACGGGCACCAGCCAGCATCCCAGAGATGGGACATGCCCCTTGCCTTTGTGGGAGGGGAGACCAACAAGAACCTTGGAACAGAGATGGGTCAGAGAGGACAGGAGAGAAAGGAAAGATTTCTAGGGGGTGGGAGCACTCTGAAGGAGGGTTCCTGCAGAGCAGGTCTTATGCTAAGTACAGAGCAGACATGATTTCATTCATTCCCCATGGGTTTATGAGGTAAGTTCTCTTATCCTGGCTTTTGTGTAATCTTACATGAATTATTTAACCTCTCCAAGGCTCAGTTTCCTCATCTGTCAAACGGCATCTGTAAATAGCTCTCAGAGTTATGGAAAGGATTACACTTTGAGAAACACATGTATGAGAAACTAAGCCATGTGCTGCTTTGGAGTTCCTTGGTGGGCTCATAAATGTTACTTACTGTTATTACTTACTGTTACTATAACAATGAAGTGAGGCTTGGAGAGAATGAAAGACTTGTCCAAGTTCCTATAGACAGTGTCAAAAATAACGGTGGGATACTGTGCTCTGAGACTGTATGAGTCTATATGCCTGGCTGAGAAATTCGAATGAGTTTGGGGAGTTTTCTCTGGTTGGAAAGATGCATTGTTGGAAGATTTTTAGCTTCCAGAATAGGTGTAGGAGGGTGACCACCTCCTACACCTATTCTGTAAGCCCACTCATAGTGCTGTCCATCTTTAACATGGACACGGTCACCCCCTTCTTTAGCCCCCCAAATATGGTAGCTCTTGTTCTAAGCCCTTCATTTCTTTGGAATTCCAGATCAGGGATCTATCTGGAATGGAACCCATAAAGGCAAGTAGAATACTAGAATTCTCACTGGGAGCAGCCAAAGGCACAGAGCACAAAGCAGACGTTTCCAATGCCTGAGTAGGGAAGGGAGAGAATAGAGGAGAAAAAAAAAAAAGCAATCCATTTCTGACTCTGCTGCTCTTCACTGAAAATAATTTTTTTATCCTCTGTAAAAAGTCACCACCCAGGTCTTTCTGGAGCCACCTCCCGGAGCAATTGTAAGGGGCCCCGATAAAGATTTATGTGGTTTGTTTTCTTTCCCCAAGCCTTTGAAGATCAACAGAGGAGGTAATGTTTATGGTTGGTTGGTTAACCCTACGGCTCTCTGGGGTCTCCTTCTGAGGCCCTCCTCCCCAGCTCCTGGGCTGATTCTCAAAGCAGGAGGCAGCAGGCTGAGACTGCCCCATCTGGGAAGCTGGCTGTCTAAAGGCCTTGGTTGCAGAAAACTTCAGACCCATCCTTCTGGAGGCCCTGCTCACCACAAGGGCGTCATCACCGCACACCACCCTCCATCTTCGGAATAGAACCAGTTCAGCCCACAGAGGAGGATGAACGAGTGTCTAGAGGGGAAAAAAGAGACTGGGAGTGATGCTTGTGAGCTAGACAAGAAATGATCTGGTTTGGAAAATGGTATGTTCTAGTTAGGTGAAGGGCTTGTCTAGCATTCTTTGGGTGTGAAGGATATCCAAGGAAGAGATGTCTATATTAAAGAAAAATCCAAAGTAACAACAAATGAATCTCTGCTTAATTTTTCAAAAAGCTAATATTTTCCTGTTACTTCTGGTTAGAATTACTTGTCTGGGGGGTGTCCTGAACTCCATTTCTCAGATCCAGCTGAAATCCCTGGACAGCTGGTGGGGAAAGAGATACCTTGGCAATCTGAAATATTTCATATGCCTCTCCGACCTTATTAAAAACCAATGCGTTTGTTTTTCTCCTATGTTCCTCCACATCCTAGGAGAGCTACTGAAAGAACATTGGAAAAACATGTCTTGGTGGAATTGTGTTGGTATCCACATGCAGGAAACGAGAGAGCTTTTTGCCTTGTGTAGGAAACTGTAAACCCGATGCCTCATCATAGGAACCCCAGCAACTGCATAGCCAGACTCCTCAGGGTACTTCCATGGAGTAACACCTGGATTCATTCCAGAGCTTCACATCTGAAGAATTCTTATTCATATATTGATTTCTGGCTTCATTCTTTCAGTCACCACATGGCCCTGTGGCACTCGACACATTTGCAAGTCACCTTGAAGATCTGACTGATGGCACTGCTATTAGGGGTGGTCATTCCCAGTTTTTATGACTGCGGAAATCAATGTACCACCAGGATGAAACACTGGGTCACACAACATTCTTGACTCTTTCTCCCTCCTGGATTCTTTTCCTAGAATCTATATTGGGATGATCTTAAGCTTGGAAGTAAAAAGAGTTCAAGGTAAGACCTTGGGCATGTTCAAATCTTAGATTGTTCATCTGTAGAAAGAAGAGCAAAATAACCACAACAGCACTGCTGGCTTGGAATGAGAATGAAATCAGCCGAGTGTTCTGCATTCTGTGCAGAGTGGTTTTCTGGTAGCAATATGCACAATGGCTTTCTTAGGCCTAAGCCTAAGTGCTGATTCTTTGTTCTGGTTTTGGGGCCTAAAAAGGAGTGCTTCAGGTTGGCAGAAGTGCTTACCTGATCTCTGAAAGGTGCTTTCTGGTTGAGCACAGGACGTCTAGAGAGCAGTCGACTTGCGTTTCTCCACCAGGAGGTAAAACATTTAACATAACAAGGTGACCTCATCAGGGCCTACCAGATGCTATCATCCATAAACAGCCGTTTATCCTCCATGCCAACCAGGCCCCACAGGCTCCAGGTAAGTGGGGGAATGAGAGATTGAATTGTTCAGTTTGCAGGAGTGGAGGCAGAACCCAACCCTTACTCATAACTTCCAGTTGCTCTGTGTGTGTGTGTGTGTGTGTGTGTGTGTGTGTGTGTGTGTGAGAGAGAGAGAGAGAGAGAGAGAGAGAGAAGCAGGTTAAACAGGTTTTCCAGGCAAAGATATGGAAACAGACCCCAAACAAGACAATGATGGAATCTCTTTTACAGAATTATTTTTCTCCTACCTATCCCAAACTCTCTCCCTATCTTCAACCACTCTACCCCTACCCTGATTTCAAGCAGTGTTTCTTCGGTTGTCTCATCCCAGAAGAAACACATGAGATACACAGTATACTAACTCCACTGGATAGAGGCACTCTCTTCCCAAATGAGTGAAAATATTCCCACTTAAAACACACATAAAATGTTTATGAAATGAAGGAGGCGATTTCGAAGTTGTAGGAACTGGCAAAAGGCAGTGCCAAGTGTATATTAGAGCCCCTCTGCTGGTTTTCTTTGCCCTTGCCATTTAAAATAAGTAGACATGCTCTTGTTCCCTCCTTGGAAGGCTCCTCAGTCCTCCCCTGCCCAGCTGCACATGCACACAGAATCCATATATATATGCACGCACGCTCTGACCAAGGAATCCGCAAAACATGAGGCCGTTCTTTATAGGCACTGGGGCTTGTTGTTTTAGTCTGTTGTTTTCATTTTAATGCACCTGCAACCTTTGCACAAGTCTCCATGTTCACCCCCACCCCACCACCACTGCTGCTGCCTTGGCCAACAACACGGGATGTGTGTTTCTGAATAAGCCACACATTATTCAATCTGGTTTCCTTAGGAATTCAGTAGGAAAACTCTGGATCCTAGTGAATTGGGCTTAATTGGATCCTTCGGGTCCCAACCATATTTCACCTGACTTGGGTTTATTCTTTGGGACTCCCCAAGCCCCGTTGGTGCCTCCCTCCTTCTTTGCCTCCAGGAGCTGTGCACATGCTGTAGCTGACCTTGGCTTCATCAGAGAAATAAGTTGGTTATGTGGGTGGTAAGAGCTGCCTGGACTGCCTGATATTCTGGTGGCTAAAACGTGGGTGGGGAGGGTAGACTCCATGCTTCAGGTTGATGAAGAGCTATTCTGTGTGTTTGATGTCTAGCCACTATTGGATCTTGTTTAAAAATGCTAAGTAACTTCATCAATATGGAACTAGCAGCAGGAGGAATGTTGATTTCTTCAGCTTGGGGTTTGGAGGAGATTATCGTGCTTTTGGTAGAATCCTAGGGTATGTGATGTCTTAAATCCGGTTTCTATTGGATGGATCTCTCGGTTCTGATAATAGGGCATTGAAAAAAAAGAACTGCCTTCTTCCTGGTGGGAAAAGCCATTCTGGACTAAAAAAAAAAAATATCCAAAAGAATATGCTTCCAGGTTTACCTTGCTTTAGTATAGTATCTTAGCCAAAGGAAGAGGCAAAGGTCAGTAAATCAATGATAACTGGTTGGAATATATAGGATAAAAATAGAAATAAAGATTTTGTGCTTTAAGTCATCCTTAGGTACCCAGTACAGATATTCAACTTTTAGTATCTCTGAAAGGAAGTGGTCCTCCAGTCTGGTTGAATATAAGGGCTTCACAGCTTTAACTTTAAGCCAGGTACCTTTCATTCCCTGTTCATTCTTTATCAGACAACTGCAATGACTTAAAAGTCTTTAAAGTTTAAATTTTTAAATCTAGACAGATCTATCTTTTCCGCTATTACATCATTTATTGCTGCATAATGAATTGTTCAAAATTATGACAGCTCAAATGCAGTCAATATTGTTATCTCACAGTGTTCCTAAAGGTCAAAAATTTGTAGGCACACGCTTTGCAGAAAAAAAAAATAAACAAAACCCAAAACCAAAAAAAAAAAAAAAAAAAAACAAAACCACCACCAACAAACCTCTGGCATAAGAGGGGAGGAGCAGTGGAGGAAATGGAGCAGAGGCGAAGTGACACAGAGATGGGGTGAGGGTCTTGGGCACTTTGGTGGTGGTGGGTTGTAGCAATCTTGAAAACCGTAGCATAAACATTAATACCATTGGAGCTGTGCACATTGTAACTGTTATGTAAGGTATAATAGACCTAACCACTCCAGACCCAACCACTCCAGACCCACAGCTGTGTTGCTCAGCCACACATGGAGCAGCCCATGGTGTTCTGGAGGACGGTAAAGTGGCTCAACCCCTTGCCAGTCCAACATAGCTCCTAGTGTTCGCTCACACGCGCGAGGGAGAGGGACACACTGGCCAGACTTGGAGAGGGGATTTGGGCTCCTCCCTCCCATTCCTCCACCTCCACTCAGAGGGCATAGCTGTGAGCTCCCAGCCCCCCACAGTCAGCAACTGGAAGAGAGACCCTCCAGACCCACAGCTGCAGTGGTGCGCAGCCATTCTGCAGCCACGTGACATTCTTAGACAAAAATGGAAGTTAGGGGGCCGGGAGCGATAGCCCAGCGGGTAGGGCGTTTGCCTTGCACCGAGGCCGGCCTGTGCCGGCCCGGGTTCGATCCGCGGCATCCCATATAGTCCCCTGAGCACCGCCAGGAGTAATTCCTGAGTGCAGAGCCAGGAGTAACCTCTGAGCGTCGCCGGGTGTGACCCAAAAAGCAAAAAAAAAAAAAAGAAATGGAGGTTAGGATCAGGTCCTTCCCAGGATTTTTTAAATTTATACACTGTAATGATCATTCTCCCGCACAGCAGAGCCTGACAAGCTACCCGTGTCATATTTGATATGCCAAAAACCAGTATCAATTATAGACCTCATTCCCATGACCTGAAGGATTGGTTTGAGGCTCTACATTTTCCTGGAACAAGCAGATGCCCTTGGGCTACACTAGTATGTGACAGGACATATGAAGATGTTACTGGTGCCCACTTGAGCAAATCGATGAACAATGGGAAGACTAGTGATACAAGTGATCTAAGGTATAGCAAAAAATATTAATTTAAAATAAAAAGGATTCTGGAACAGCTCAGGCGAGTGGTTTCAGCTCCAAGTATTTGATGCTGTAGTCACAGTGTGGTTGGGAATGCAGTCATCTGAGGGCTGACAGAGGCTGACAGAACTGCTTACGAGTTGGCTCTTTCACATGACTACCCAGGGATTTGTCAGGTAGACCCCTTTATAGGACTGATTTAGCATCCTCATGGTATAGCACCTGACCTTACCATTGTAAGTGATCCAAGAGAGGAAAACAAAACAAGGTAGAATTCAGAGCATCTTTGGTGAATGAGTTCTGAAAGTCACACAGTTCCACTTCTGCCACATTCTATTAGAAGAGTGTCACCAAACCCAACCCAGATTCTAGGGGAGAGAAATTAAGCTTCACCTTGCAAAGGGAAAAGTATAGAAGAATTTGAAGGTGTATTTTTTAATTAAGAAGTGTAGTAATAATTCTCCTAAATAGTACTACAGAAAATATCTTAGTTATTATATCTCTTAATTAATTAAATATCTCTTAATTATTATAGAAATCCCAGATATTTGATTTGAAGTTGCCATATCTTAAATATTTGACTAAATATTCTCCATTTTCACTACTCTGTGCATAAATAAGATTTTAGAGTATATTAAATTATAAATTATATAATAAATACAACAGAATAAAAGTGTAATAATGTACTATAACATGATACAGCATTTTATCCTGTGAAACATGAAATGATAGACTGGGCATAAGATTCAATATATGAATACAGATTATTATGTAATTGTTAGACATTATTAATCAATACCAGTACAGTGCTTGGCACATAGTGGACATCCAATTAGTGTTTACTATTGAGAGAATAAGCAAGTTAATGACTAAGATAATTTAGATATCTAGAAGTTTCTAGATATTTTGTGAAAATATCTGGAGACTGTTTGCTTTTGAATTTTAAAAGTATTCCAGGATGTTTAAAAAATAAGCTTTTTATACTTTGGTTTAATTAGTTCTTGTTAAATGAAATACTAAATTAACATTTAAAAATAATTATTCACCCAGCTAAGAGTCTCCTGTTTTGTTCTTACATAGTTTTTAACTGAATGATGAACTTTAAATAACATCTTCTGATCAAGCTCATTCTGTATCATGAATCTAGTTTTGTCATGAAAAACCCAAGTCTCCTAACTGTATATGGTGCAAAACTGTCATCTAGGAGTTGTGCATAATTGATTAAATAATGCTTCTTCAGAATACCAAGCTATTTTGTCTGTGCCTATCTGCTCTGTTACCAGCCTCCTGATTTCCTGTCTCTCCCTCTCACTGGGCTCTGCATGCAATCAGCACTTCAAAAATGGCAAAACACCCATAACTAACTTGTTCTAACTGCACTTAAAAACAAGACATCCTCAACAGATGTGATTCTCTTTCTTGGTAAAGACCTTTAGAAAGGGAGATTCCACTGCCTCCCACAGCCACCCTTTTCCAGAGTCCACCATCTGGAGGTTAGGGAGAAAAGAGTGGGGAGAATGATGTATTGGTAGAATAATTGGGGTGGAAAGGATTTATTCTTGGCCTTTACAGGAGGGACCAAAGTCTTTTTTGGGTATGAGTGGGTGGAGGGAGATGTGGGGGTGGGGAGGATGGGCCTTAACGAAACTCTTAACATCCAGGAGAGGTGGCCATTTTGAAAACCAATACAGAGACTAGGAAGAAGCATTCAACACAGATGTCAACGTCTGGGGCCAATTAATAGAATTCATTTGGATGAACTCAAAGATGTAAGTGGAAGGATCTTGAGCAAAGCTTTCTTTGCTCAAGTCAGTCATGGCCAATTTTTTAAAAATTTTATTATTCCCCCCCCAAATATTATTACACCATTTTAGACTACAATTGAAAGATGCTCATGTAGAGCCTTGGTTCTACAGTGTTCCAACACTCATCCCTCCACCCAAACCCATCTCCCATCACCAAAGTCCCCACCTCCCTCCTCCCTCCCACAACCCTCAACTACTTGGCGGGTTCTGCATGTCATCTCTCTCCTCTTTATCTCTCCCCTCCCGCCAAACTTTCCTGCTCTTCGTGGAATGCAGTGCATTAAAAGACATTACTGTTTCCACTATTTTAATGGACTGCACGGCCGCTTGCCACACGACCTGGGCTCAAACTGGTTTTGCTCTGTTAATCTGGTCATGAGGCAGTCTCCCAGTGTCCGGACAGCGAAAATGGTGGCTAGTGTGATGGGCGAGTCTCATCCGGCTGCTTCCGGGACCCCCAGAGGTGATGGGCCCACTCCCAAAACCCATCTGCCCTCCTGGGGCCTCATAGTCAGCTGGGCCCGGGGTGAGCCGAAGTTCCAGCCTCCCCAGCCGCTTGTGAGGCTCTTCATGCTATGGCTGGTGGCCCCAGGGCAGCTCCTGGGCGGGGCATGGCCAAATTTTGATCTTAACGTTTTTCTCTTGATCTTCATTGTTATTGCTTTAAATGACAATAATATGTAATTTTTATCAAGTCAATTCAGACGTGTGAAAGAGTGCTAATCATCTCTCCCTTCCCTGACCTAGTCTAAACTCTGAGGTTAAAATTTTGTTTCTTTTCATGTTTATTTATTTATGCATATATACAATACATATTCATGTAATAGTATTTTCCAAAGAGTTGCTTATAAGAGAACAGATTATGAAATACTCTTTACCCTCCATCTTATATCCTCTTCCTTTTCCATCCTATGTCCTCTTCCTTTCTTCTGAAGCCATAACGGTTCTTTGCAGGTTACTATATGTGGTTCTTAGTCTCTAGAACAATACTATATGCAGCATAATTTATCCTACTATTGTTTCTAATTCGCTATTGGACATGATTTCACAAAGTGAGATTCTGGTTTTACTTCATACATACTTTGCATTTTTTTATGATGGTTAGTGGTACAATAACCAATGTACTAACTCTTCGCCCTTAAGCTAATGGCCTAGTTATTCTGTTTTCTTCATGCAGTGTACAATTTATCCAAGTGACAATTTGGCTGAAGTCAAGTCTAGGAAAGTACTTTTCCTTATTAGAAAATTCTTAAATTCTGGTCACTGTTTTGTTTTGTTTTACTTTCATTTTGGGGCCACTTCTGGAGGTAAGTCAGGGCTTATTTCTGGCTCTGTGCTCAGAGATCTCTCCTGACAGAACTTGGGAGACCATACGGGATTCTGGAGGTTGAATCCCAGTGGGCTATGTGTAAAGCAAGTGCCCTACCCTCTGTATTATTCTCCATCCCCTCTAGTCACTGTTTGAATAGGAATTTAAGGTGGGCTAATATGGATGGACCTACCTTTGAAGTTGACCTATATATGTTGGTGAGTATGTATTTATAACTGTGTTTGTGTCTATCTTTTCAATGTCTCAGCTGTGATCATTCCATATTGTAGAAAGCATATAACTCAAAGCATATAAATTCAGAAGACCTGGGATTTGAATTTTATAGTATCTCTATCTATTGTCTATATTCTCTTAAAATTTTGATGTTTTTCAGAAGGAAAATGGGCATCATCGTAGGGTCTACTGTACACACAGATTACAAGATTTAAAAGCAAGATCACATTGGAAGCTAGACAACTCTTCAAATGTTGTTTGAGTCTATTTGTTGCAGGCATAAACAGTCTAAATGTTTGATGCTTTTTTATTTTGAGAAGATGCACACATAAAATAAGAAAAGAAGACTGGAGCAATAGCTCAGTGGGTAGGGTGTTTGCCGTGCATGCAGCCGACCCAGGTTCAATTCCCCAGCATCCCATATGGTCCCCCAAGCACCACCGAGAGTAATTCCTGAATGCAGAGCCAGGAATAGTCGCTGAGCATTGCTGGGTGTGACCCAAAAATAAAAAAAAGAGGCGCCAATATATTATGCCTGATGGGGTGTCTTAGAAACAAAGGAAGGAAAATGCAAAAGGTGCTGCCAAACTAAAGGCCAGTTGACAGGATTGAAGGGTAGTCAAATCAATAGTTGATTTTCAAGTAGTCACAAGAAAACCTTGCTTAAGCATTTTCTGCGTTCGAGAACCCAGATGTCTCCTGGATGAATAAGATGGATGAGAGTATTTGATGTTGGTAGAGGGTCTAAAGACCGTTTCTGATAGACTAAATCTGTTGACTGTAATGTAGACTGTAATGTAATCTCTAAGGAGATTGTGGCTCCTTCTTAGGTATTTTCTTCTTTCATTATGGCAACCAAGTCTATGGGATTCCTGGGCCAGTCCTAGTTTCAAAACAGAAAGTTCATGTCTTCAATCCTACGCTCATTGGAATGGGTGGTTGGTCATCCTACATCTGGATCTTTATCCCTCAACGACTTAAATTGCTCACAGAAAGGAAAATATGCCATGATGAGGAAAGCTGCCCTTCTTCCCCCACCCCTGCAAGTTATTCTTAATTCCTTAAGGTCATAATTCTCAAACTTCGTCTTTGTGGGATATTAATGTTCTGTGAACTGGAAGAAGGAGGCTTTCTCTATTAAGATGGAACAATAGTCACTTTTCCCAATGAGCAGAAGTGAAAAAGTTAAGAATGTGGTAGAGTTGTCTCAACTTTCATCTTTCATTTAAATGATTTGTCCCCTACCTCCTATTACTTACCTAAAATCCTATGGTCTTGAAATATAAAATAAAATTGCATTTTAAATTAAAGTTTTACATATTGTTATAATATACCACAGAGAACAGTGAAATTCACTAGACTTCGTGATATAGAATAAATGTTATGGCCATTAAAAAAGGGATTATTCTCATGGTGGTAAAATAAAATATAAAAAATAAAAAGGGATTATTTTGATGAAATGTCAACCAGGGACATTTCAGAAGGCCATAGAATAGAATAACATATGCTCCATTTTTCTAGGTATAGATCCTCCATAAACGTTAGCGTCCCACTCTCACCATTAAAAGCTCTTCTACTTCAGGGCAGGGGCAATGGCTCAAAGGAGAAGAGCACCTTCTTTGTCTGCAGGATGCCTGTTTCAATCCCAGGCAGCCCATGGACTCCTAACGATATTGAAAGTGGTCCCACAGTAAAAATCAAAAACAAAAACAAGCAAACAAAGGATATTCGAGGTTAGCTTGGATTACAAATTATATTTTCACTCTAGTTATGGGGGATGTGGTAAGGCGGATTTTTGATTTTGGCTGATATTTGCTAAATGCGTGCTAAGCAATGATTTGATAAATTTTTATGCATGTTCTCATTGAAGTCTTATGACTATTCTTAGAACTAATAATAATAAAAAGCACAATACTTGAAAGGTTAAATAATTTTCTGATGTCCAGAAAACTAGCAACTAGTAGAAAACCCATCGCTGGCAAACTCCATAGGCTGTGCACACAGCATTCTTTCTTCACCTTTCTGTATTAGGAAGGGATGTGAGATACTCAGTTGCCTAACGTCAAGAATTCTAAGGAAGCAGAGGCAACCTCTAGTGGCCAGTAGGACTTCCTTCTGGGGAAGCTATGTTCCTTAAGCAGGAAAAATGATGTGTCTGTACTCATCTGAGTGTTTCAGATAATCTTGAGGGACGCCCTGTTTGTCCCTCATTAGTAGAGCTGCCTGTTTACAGGCATACTGAAAAATCCCCCACCACCCCATTAAAGTATAACGAATTTGTTAAGACTTGGTCCCACATAGCCTTGCCAGTTGGGTGTTTTGGGGGGTAGATAAAATGAAGAAGTGTGAGTCTAGAAGCCTGCCCTGGGGTGAGAAGAGAAAAGAGCAGATCTGTGTCCGTCCTAGCAGCAGGCAGCATTCCCTCTGCTGTGGCCTGTTCTAGGACTGCACGCCAAAGGAGGCTTGGAAATGCTTAGACCTGCCTCTGTGCCTTTAGCTGTCCGGGTAAAAACATCACCTCTCTGGAGGCCTGTGCTGGAGCACAAACCCACATATTGTCTGGCCCCTGGCAGGCTGGTCTGTGGAAGGGACACTCTAAGAGCTCTATTTTAATCTTTTGGAGCTGGGCCAGGGTAGGAATTCAGCTGCCAGCCCCAGGCTCCCTCACCCCCATGTTCTCGCCCCAGCCCCCATACCTCTAGTCCCCCTGGTTTCATTTCGCTCTGACCGCCCATCATGAGAGGTGCTGGTGTTCTTTTTTCTCCCTTTCTCCTTTTTAAACTCCCAGGACTCTTTCATTGATTTGACCTCCCAAAGTGAGGCAGACCAGGGCTCCTCAGTGGGCTACGTGGGGCTCAGAGCTGGCATGAGGCCAACCCTTGAATCTTGAGATTTCCCCCCAGATGTGTGTGCCTCTGTACTGGTGTGGATGTGTGTTTGTGTTGTGTGTGTAGGAGGGGGTGGGGACAAATCTAAATGTGTTGGTCCAATATGTGAGCTTTTGTATCTCTGTGATTTTCTTTCCTCTCCATGTGAAATATATATATATATATATATATATATATGTATATATATATATATATATATATATATATATATATATATACATACACACACACACACGCATGGGCTGGAAAAACTGAGAGAAGAGAAAGAGATGAAAGAAAGAGAAAGGTTCAAGTTCCTAAGCCGAAGCCTCTTCAATTTCTGCCAACAATTCTCACGAAGCCCAGAATCAGAGGATTTCAGTCCTGGGTCCTCTGATCCTTCCCCTGACTTTCCTGGTGAATTGTTTTGGATGATTTTTATAGCTGGGACATAAGGTGTCAAAGGCATGAGATGCCTATATTGAACTCGGCTTTCAATCCCAGCTCTGCCACTTGGCAGCTGTGTGATATTTGATGTACCATTTCCCTTCCATGAAGCCTTCAGTTCTCACACTTGATGGTAACACTAGTAACTTTCACAAAAATTAGAAGAGTTTAAAAGGCACTCAACCCCAAGATGACCCGCTCTGTGATCACCTTAAGGGCCTTCCTATCTTTTTCTAGAAACAAACTCCAACTCAGCCTTGGCTTTAACCTTGGGTCCCAATGAAGAAGCCCCCAACTGGGAAGAAGGGACTGATCTTCCTGAAAGCCTTAAAGGGGCAGAGGGTGTGAGTTCGCACTCTCTCTCTCTCTCTCTCTCTCTCTCTCTCTCTCTCTCTCTCTCACCCAGAGTCTCCCATCTTCTTTCACCCCCTCATACTTCTGGCCTCTGCCAATGATGTTCATTTTCCCCTCAGTCCTGACCTCCCAAACTGACTCATTACCTCGACAGGGTAGCAACTTCCAAAACAAAACTTTTTCAACCAAGGAAAATATCACTATGGGGGAGGAAAACATTTCAATATCGAGCCTCGTGGGACCTGAGGAAATGTACTGCATGTTTGTCAGAGCGGATGCTTTCCTGACTGCACAGCCTTCACCGAGGGTGAACAATGCCTAGCAATGGGCTCCAACCAGGTCAAAAAATGGCCCGTGTGATGTGCAAGCCGGTGCTCAAGGTTCCCCAAACCTAGAAGAGTAGAATGTGGACTCAAAGTTATATCTCTAAGAAGGCCCCGAGGTGATGTTTAACATCCTACATAAAGGGGTCCCGGTGCTTTGACCCATGCTGCTCTTTCTCTCCTCTTCCTTTCCACCCCAAGAAGATGCCCACTGGATGCCTGCCTGCTAGACTCCTGGATCTCTGGGAACTGACTAATGAAGTACATTCCACACTCAATAACAACAGCCCCTGGAGTTGTGCTGACCCTTCCTGGGACCCTTCAGAGAAGGAATCCTAGGGCAGCTGATTGGGCAGAATCTGAAACAGTTGTGGGGATGCAGATGCGAAGGTAGGATGTCAGGAAGGTCCATGGGATATTGCCGTCTCCTTCCATTGAGTTTCCGTAGTGGTCTGGGCAAAGACCAAGGAAGGAAAAGAGATGGAATTGCTTTCTGAGAGGCTCAAGTCCGATTAAAGCAGAAGCAGGTCTTTTGTGGGACAGAGATATCGGAAAGGGATGTTGTGAATAGATTTCTCGGCTGCTTTTCTTCTGCACTTCAACTGCAGGGGACTCCATGCCATCTCCTATTTATCTTTATCACATGCCCTTCTCAAACAGAGCAATAACTGCATGAAACAGGCCCAGAAAATGGAAATGCCTTGAAAAGAATCCCTACTTAGCTCTGCTAGATACTCAACCTAAGTATTTTTAGATTTGTAGAACTTCAAAGTGAAAAGGGGCTTGTGCATTTAATAGATGCCTTTCTCTAGAAGATGTCTTTTTTGCACAATTCAGTTACAAAGGACCTAGCTGTGAGCTAGAACACGAGCCTTATGGGAAAGGGACCTTGTGAAAGCCTTTGTTTTCATTTGGTAATTATCTGTGGGTGCACGAATGTCCCTGGCATGTTGCTCCACATGAGGAGTCTGTTTCCAAGAGACAATGCTTGCAGGAGCCACCGGTGCATTGTTTTTCCTTTCTTCTAAGACCTAAGTTAGTGGCATGCAACATGCTGCAAGTTAGAGGTTCTGAGTCTCACATTCTCTTTACTGAGCCTTCAACTCTGTGTTTGTCAAATAGAGATAAAAGTTCTTGCTCTGATCACCTCACAGGGCTGTTTGTCAAGCTCACATAGAATGGTGCTTGTGAAAGCGTTTTATAAACAGAAAGAGACTGCAAGTATCAGGAGCTTGGATGTGGAAAATAGTAAGTGCAAAGTGGCCTTATTGGGCACTGGGATGTAAAGTACACTAAAGGGACAAACTAAGCCTTGCCGGGCCATTTAAAGAGCTTCAGGTGGATGGGCATTAGGAAAGGATTTTGAGTCAATTTTGTTATGGAAAAATGAGACAATGTATAATTGATTAATCTGGTTCTGAGTGAAATTTTCAGTTTATCACTCATGCAACAGGTATCTGTGCCAGAAGCTATGGGAAGATTATGGCAAACAAATAAGCAAACATCAAAAGTCCAAATGCATACACTCAGGTAGTTGTTTTGGATCAAAAGCTCTTGATCTACTGTATCTATCTGGTGCCTAAGTTTTTCCAGTTTGTTTCTAACACCAGTTCTTTGGTGGCCTCTAAATTAATGTAGTGATTGATAGAAAAAGGAGTATTGAGAAAAGGTGATAATTTGATTTGCTGTCAGAAAAAGAAATGCATTTTCACAGTCAAGATATGATAGCAGTGATCAAACTTACCTGACAGATAACATCAGACAAGCCAATTTCCTTATGATTTCCCACCCCACTAACAGCCACTGCAGATTGATAAGAAATCCTTGATTAAAACTTACCTAATTCTCTAATATGGTTAATTTTTATTACAGAGAAAAGGGAATTATCTCTTGTTAGCAGACAGAAATAATGGGTATTGCTTAGCATGCTTTTGTCAAAAGCTCTATGTGGTCAGTGAAGGCATTCTACTTGCTTAGCAGTTTACAATGTTAAAAGACCATCTCTTATCTCATCTTGAATACTCACTGAATAACTTCCCAGGAGGAGTCATAAAGGAAAGAGGATATTAAAGACTAATGTCATTTGTTTGGTTTGAGAAAGAAGGTAAACTTTTATTTAAAGACAGAATTAGGAAAAGAAAGTAATGGTTTGCTTAGAAAGATGACAATTTACATAGGAAAAACAGCACAGTTGGCCAGGACAACAAAACAGCTTTCTGGGGCTGTTAGGAAAGCTGACCACAAACATGCCAATAGAGAGTTTGATGTGTGTGTGTGTGTGTGTGTGTGTGTGTGAGTGTGAGAGAGAGAGAGAGAGAGAGAGAGAGAGAGATAGTGTGTGTGAGAAAGCGAGAGAACAAGAGAGTGAGCGAGTGAGGGAGAACTAGAGTTAGAGCGAGAGTGAGAGAGAGAGAGAGAGAGAGAGAGAGAGAGAGAGAGAGAGAGAGAGAGAGAGAGAGAGAATTCTCTAAAACAGCATAAGACATAGACCAGAGCAGTCTGTTTTCTATTCTTGGAAATTCAGGAGTAACTTTTTGCAGGTTCTTGAGATTGAAAAAATCTCTTTGGAGTGTTCTCAAGCACAGAAGAAATCTCAGATCTCAGCCAGAGGGAGGACTAAGGGAGGAGATTTGGGGTACGGAACTAGATAGGATATAGCACATGCAGAAATTGCAGAAATGGACAAAACACTTTTAAACACGCACACAGTGGCACAGAATCAAGAGGCTCCTGGGTGCAACTTGTTTAGGATATGGCAGCTTACAGGTATATTTCCAATACTAAGCCATAATCAGTAGTGAAAGAGAAATAACTCAAGTGCTACTGATCAACCAAGGCCCAATTTGTTAGATTTTTTCTGTTAATGGTCAAAACAATGTCCCAAATAAAAGCTTTTGAAAAATTTCAGTGAGAAGATTTTGAAATCTTAGGCTGAAAAATGTTTGTCTTCAATGACACTTGGAAAAATCATCAGGTGAGCCCAGCACTGTCAATTCTATAAGTTTATTATTTCATTAACATTTCTCCACACTGAAGACAAAGACTTGGAAATTGCCCTTTAAACAGCAAAAGATCTCATAAATAACAAAAAAATATGTTTTCCTTATTGTCTTTGCACTAAATTTAAACACCAGGGTATATATAAGGTATAAGGTATATTATTTAATACTTATGAAACGGTCATTCCCTCTGCTATCTAAGATTTCTTCTGTTGACACTTTTTCTTTCAAATATAATTAAGCAGGTAGGAAGTTATCAAAAATACTCACCATTAAAAAAATTATCTTGGTTTCTGTTAACCTCTGATCTCTTCTTATAAATCAGTAAGTTCAAGAGGCCCACATTTACCAGTGCTGTATTTGTTGAGGGTACTGGCCATTTACATTACCCATTTAAAAGATTCAAATAGTGTGCAAAAGTACATACTACAAAATAGTATTATTTCAAGATTGAAGGTCACATTTAACACACCATACATGATTCATCTGGATATTTACAGAGATTTAAAGCACACAAAATTGTGCAGATAATGTACCAAAGTCTAAACCTTTACATACACTTAGTTGCATACATAGCAACAAGATACAGTTCTGAACAAATAACAACCAATAATCAGCCAAATTACTATGTACACTTTAGGCAGGAAGCAATTAAACACTGCCTAATAGAATGTCACTTAAAATTACTTTTTCTATGAAACATCCCTTCCCCCACCATACATACGCATTAAAAAATTCTCCCCCCCATAAATGTTATACTGATGCTTGTGACTACATACACTGCATGTTCCAAAACATCTGGTTTGTCACACGGTAAAAAGTAACACAGCAACAATTCACTGATTTCACTTAACAGATTTAGCTTTTGTAAGTTAGCTACTAGGCAGCTATTACCCTGGAAGCAAAAATGACTAACTGAAAGTTTCCTCACAATTGCTGCTGAATTAAATATGGGCTTTTGTAAAAGTGAAGACAGTGTCTATCTGGAGGGTAAAGGCCCTAGGATAGTACTTAAAATAATAATAACAACAAAGCTCCTAGTTCCTTTATCACAATAAAATATTTTCGTCTAACTGTCCAATTGTTAAACAAAATCAACTATCCTCTTGAATAACCATTTTGTAAATTCAGTATTAATGAGACAGAAGTAATTGAAACAGCAATGACACAATGACACAACACACACACACAAGAAAACAAAACAAATCAAAACAAACACAAACCCATAAAACACTACTATGTGCAGATGTGGTGGAAAACCAGAGACCAGAAATATGGCAAAATCAGTACTTCATAAACAGTCAATGGATTTTTCTAAAAATACTTTTTGCTAATGGCAAAGTTCAACACCTCAGAAAACTCTGAATTAGATCTTAGAATAAGTTTCCAAGCTGTACAACATAATTTCAAATACACTACTTCTGTTGTTTATAAGGCTGCATTGAAGTTTAGCTTAACAGTCATAAGCCATGTGTTCAAGGTAAAGAAACAAGTTTTTTCTTTGTTCACCCTACAACCTGTGAAGAGGTATCATTGCTTTCCAAATAGATCCTTAAAATTTTTCCTTTGAAGTAATGACCAAGAAAAAATCAGCATTGCTTCATAGATTCATCTGGGAAAACACATTATAAAGTGATTATATATAGATATCTAGGTATCTATCTATCTATATATCCTAATTGGAATGCTAGAGTTAAATAAATAAATGTGTAGAGATGTAAATTCTCTGGTGTGCTGCTACATGCAAAATTGAAAGAGCTATAGAACAACTATCATCTTTCCAGCAAGTGCCAATTTTAAGAAGCCAGTGAATTTTGTGTGCTATTGACGTGGCTAGGGAACTGAAATGTACTGCAGACCCCTTAGCAGCTTGACTTGTTAGATCTCCAAGAGAAAGTGAGTACCTCTTGGGTGGAACTTGAATTATAAGAGGAGGCCAAGGAGTTGGGGTTTTCTGGTATGCTTCCTTGTCTAAAATTGTCTTCAGGAGAAAAATCTCAACAGTTACCAGGGTGCATGCTCGTGTGGTAGGATAACAATGAATGAGAGGCCAGTCCTCTTTCCACTTGTCTGGCACGATCTGCTGGCAAGGATGGGATTGGTGTTTGCCAGGTGGCTCCCGGACAAGGTCTTTTTAGGGGAGTACAACAAGGCTTCAGTCATTGCTTTTAATAAAGTGCTTTGGGATCCTTTAGGAAAGGGGCTGGTGGAATATTATTACTAACTGGCTTCAACTTTCAAACCAAATGGAACCATTTTCTACAGTGTAATTATTGCTCTGAGCATTAGTGAATGTTCTTTAAAATAAAGTGAGTCTCATCTTTAAATACTCACTGCTTAAAATACCAATTCCCTAGAGTCACTGTTTTTAAATACTGTCTTTTAGTTACTTCTTATCATTAAGACGATGTGATAGTTTTGTAAATGACTGCCAAGCATCTACAATAGTGACTTGCAATTTCCAGGTTGTCGTCTCTTTTGAAAAGACAGAAAGAGTAAAATTAAAGATACTAGCTCAAAATGCAGTATGTCAGCATGGCTGGGGGAATGGGCTCCTAGCTTTACTAAATCATCAGTGACAAGATGTACAGTGATGATGACAGTACTCATGTCAGAGAGTGAATTTGCTATCAATTCTCATGATACTCATGAGTTACAATACTCATGTCAGTGAGTGAATTATGACCTGGAATGTGTTTCCAGACTTAATTATTTTGTTCTCCATTAGATCTGAACTAGAAATAGACATATGGACAGCCAATGATTGTTGAGTGTTCTCACAAATGATAGGAATTGAAAATACAGGTGAGAATTAGCCATGTTAGAAAACTAAGCAAAAGAATACTCGAGGCAGGAAAGCTTTATCTGGATGCTCTCATACTGGATTTAAAAAGAATGAAAGACATAAGTCCACCATGTCCAAAGCAAACTAAGTAAATTGGAACAAGATAAAATAAATTTAAAAAAATCCTTAGACACTGTAAAGTTTCTAAAATTAGAAGACTAGCCAAATGAATAATAAAGGCTGAATTAGTAAATTTCTCTCACAAGAATATATTAATTTAAACTAGTCTCACAAATCATTGCAAAGTGGAGGTAAGGGTGGCTGGAAACTATGTGAACAAATAGCGAATTAGTGAGGATAAAGAATCCCCTTTTACAGGTATATTGCTAGGAGAATGCATTTTCAAGTAGATAGTATGTCCACTGAAATCTAATGCACATTATTCATTTTATGGGGATGCATTTCTTTTCTTAGAAGATAAAAAGCCTTGCATCTCCTAAATAAGTTAGTGGGACTGACTTTAATACACTTTTATATCACATATTGTTATTTTAGTTCAGAGTGCCAGAAGTTGCTAAAGTTGCTGAACCAAAGGGTCAGAATGATGGGTCAATCTTAGCCTTTGCTATCTGTTGAATTCCTCCCATTTAATTCATAATTGCAAATTTGCCTCCATATAATCATGAATGTCATGATAGGAACATTTCTTGGCTTCTTCATTCTTGATTTCAGTATCTCATCTTACAAATCCGTTCAAAATAGATAATTTTTTTGGTTTTTTTTGTCACACTCAAAAACTTATTCCAGGGCTTTCTCCTGCCTTTCTTGTTTGTGCATAGGAATCAACGGCAGCTGTGTGCAAGGAATATGCCTTACTGGCTTAACTCTCTTTCTGGCCCTCAACATCTAAAATTTGTTTGATCATTAGAAATAAGTAGAAACTGAGTGCAGATGACTAACATTTTTGTTATTAAATGGTAGTCACATGGCATATAATTTTAAATGTACTTTCTCCAAAATCTTTTAGTTAATTGACTTTGCCTAGATGTCTATTACATAAAATTTGTATTTGCTGGCTGCAAGAAGCTCTGTGATATTGTTAGGTGAAGAACTGAAGAAAAGAGTTGAACTTGAAATGAGATTGATGATATGAAAAATAGTTAAGCATCCCATAGACAGAGGTGACTAGGTATATAGTAATTCCCAAGACAGTCTCTTATAGGGGGAATAGTGATGGCTAATTCAAGGACTTAAGCTACCTCTGTGACCTTAGATGAATCACTTAACCTCTCTGGATTTAACTGCCTCTCTCTGTAAACCCAAGGACTTAAGACTCAATTTATGTCCCTTATAGCTCTAATACTTTGTATATGAAGAATTCACTCAGAACAGAAGAAAACACCGTGTTAAAATCCTCCCAGGTATGGAAAAGGAGCTGCAATAATTCTGATCAAGAGTCTTTGAGGGGTTCATTGAGTGTAAAATCTCTTAAAGACTGAGCTCTGGGCTTTAGTTTTCTAATGACCATAGGCCATGGGCCAAATCTACCTTTCTGCCAGGGTAATTATTTATGTTTAAATCAAATGTTTTAAAAATGGAAAGGATCGAATAACATTGTGAACAGGAGACTTTGTATGAAGTCCCTTGAGGAGGAATGGTAGAACTGTTGAGGACAGGGAAGGGCCATAAAGAGCAATATTTAACTGAAATGTCTGTGAAGCAAGAAAGGACTATTTAGAATATCAATGAACTGAATGGGTTTTGGTTCCAGGAAATTAGAGAAGACTCATGCCCTTTTTGAATATACAGTGTGATTTTTTCTTTGATTTGGCTTTCCTGTTTGTGAGAAAGGCAGGTGGGAGGCAATGAGTCCAAGGAAGGATTTTCATAAATCTTTGGGCATAGATTGGGAATCACTGGTGGGCCTTCTTAAGAAAGAGACCAGCAGATATGGGGCGAGACTGACGTTGGGTGAGACTGGTTGGCAGGGCAAGGCGACCACCCAAGTCTCAGGGCCCGTCATGTGAACTAAGTTAATCTTGTCTATTTAGCAGTAAGTAGTCCAGCTGGCATTGCTGGTTTTAAGTGAGTTTTCTTTTTCAATGCCAATTCTAATACCTATGAGATCCATTATATCCAAAGACCTGGGTCCTGTAGATTTACTTATTTTAGGACTGAAAAACAAGTATTTTTGCTAATGTTACTTTCCTTTCTCCTTGTTTTACCTATATGCAGGATTTCACATAGCTCAACTATCTCCCTGTACCCTGGAATAATTTATGGCCATGTTTCATGCTTGAATTGGAGCCGTGCTTGCAAGTAGAGATGCTTCCTGTCCTTTCTATCATTTCAAGACGGAGCTGGAAGCTTCCCTACTCTTTATTTCTGGTTGTTTTCACACACCACTAGGTGAAGTAAAGGCCTGTCCAGAAGGAATGAGAACTCTGCACTCTGGAATGATTTGGAAGCTTCCAGGGGAAACCTGGACAAGTCCACTTGGACTTGTCCACCTGGACATGTCCCTGGACCCTTGAAACACAGTTTGGGACTCTAACTGTTTCAGTGGAGATAAATTTGTGCTAATCTAGTTTTCACCTAGGTAAACTCACCCTATCAACCACAAATTGGTAACAGAGCCCTAAACCTAGGGGTCAGATTACAGGGACAGCACTAGACTGGAAGGTGGCTCTTTTGGACTGCCCATCCGTAGGCACAGGGGCCATCCATACGTGGGTATGTCTGATCCTTAGTGTTCGGGGATCTAGGTAGCAAAGGTCCTATCTACCTTTTTTAGGATGGACTAGAGAAGACCCTGGCAACTCTCGGTGTCCACCAAAACTCTACTATAAGAAAGAAGGCCTAGAAGCTGTCTCTTGCATCTGTAACATGTAAGCCTCTTGAAAATGCATGGGAATACATTAGGGGGTAGGCGGGCAGGCAGGGGCAAAATTTTGTGAAAATGCAGGCTTTGAGCAGAGATGGACAGGGGCAGCGAGTTGCCTTAAAGCATGCTGCTGAGGATTTCTGACACGGGGGGGGTGGTGGAGCCTTCCGGGCTCCTCTCAGGGGTGCTGGGACTGGGCAAGCCTGTGTGGCGCCTCGGGGGCTGGGCTCAAGCCCACCCAAGCCTTTGTGTCCACCACAGCCTCAGAGTAGGGCTCCACATAGATACGGTGCGCCGAGGGCCTGGGCTCCTGCAGGCGGCTCCTCCGCTCCTCCGGGAGGCTGGTGGAGTGGGCCAGCGCCAGCCCTCGGGGCGCACCCGGGGAAGACCCCACACGCTCCACGTGTCCGGCGTCTGGGGCCAGGCCGCAAGCGCTGGAGAGGTGCTGCGTGTAGATGCCCTCGGACAGCGACAGCGACTGCGTCTCACTGTGCATGCGCAGCCAGCGGTAGTGGCGGCTGAAGCCCCGTAGTGCTGGTGCTTGGCCTGCGGCTTCCGCTTTCCCAGGAAGCCCAGCGGCGGCGCGCGCCCGGCGCCATCTTGACGTGGTTCTTGGGCGGGAAGCCACTGAGCGCCAGGCCGTGGAGGAACTCCGCACCACGAGGGCTCGGGCTCCAGCCCCTGGACCCTGCCCTGGTGGGCGGCGGGCCCGACGACGAGGGCGAAGGCGGCGATGGCGCCTTCATGTCGTGCACCTGGAGGACGTCGGGCGCTGCCACTTAGGCCGCTCAGTGCCTGCTGCGCGATGTCCTGTGAGGACAGGTAGAGCAGGTCCAGGTCTCGGGGGCTCAGCGCGTCGCTGGAGTCGTAGTCGCTGTCGGTGGGAAGGAAGACTTCCGAGCAGCCTTCCTCATCGGAGCCGGGCTGTGAATCTGTGGAGCCAGAGACGGGGCGTTAGAGAAGGGAGAGACGCTTGGTAGGGCCTGACTTGAGGGGTGCGGGACTCCCGGCTGCTGCAAAGGAAGAAGGGGCCATAGTTTGTCTTTATTTTAATTATTACGGTATTGTTATTGGGCCACACCTAGTGGTCATCAGCGTTTTCTCCTGGCTCTGTGCTCAGAGATCACAAAATCAGGGTCAGTTGGGTGCAAGACAAATGCCCTACCCACTGTTCTATCTCTCCGGCCTCTGTGCTTTTGTTTTTAATGGTTTGCTTTAGGGCAAGGGCCCACCACATTTTCATTTGCACGGGCGGTGGGAATGGAGAGGCGTGCACCCTCAGCAGCCTTGCTCAGAACTCCTATTTATCCACGGGTCATTTGCAGAGAGAATGGTGAAATTGGACATCTGGACATCAAGCTGGGAAGCATTCATTGTTAATTCCAGGACCTTATTTCAGAGGTGCAGTTTGCATTTGACCAAGGAAGGGAGCTATTGATTTTAAGCCCACTATATGTCTAAAATATAGAATATCACACACGATCACTTGATCACTTGATGACCACTGGACTAGAGCCATTACCAACTGGATCCCACAGGAGTCAAAAGATCACTTGGCCGCCCACCTACAAGATGGTCAGACTTCTTCGTCAAGACCCTGAACGAATGGGTTGAGGCTCTTTATATTCTTGAAGCAACCAGATGCCATTGGGCTACACTGGCACGTATAGGGTCAAATGGAAATGTTACTGGTGCCCACTCGAGCAAATTGATGAATAACGGGATGTCAAGTGATGAAGTAATTTCTCTCTCTCTCTCTCTCTCTCTCTCTCTCTCTCTCTCTCACACACACACACACACACATTCAATGTGGTTTGAATATAAAAAAGAAGATCATACAAGTATTAGAAGACGCTATATTTCTATTTTGGGATGGGAAGAGCTTCTATGCAACACAAAATGCCAGAAACTAGAAAACATGTCACTGACAAATCTGATAAAAAAGGAATTTCAAATTTTATATGACAATGATACCATAAAGTAAAAAAGATAAAGAAGAAAATAGGGGCCAGAGATATAGTACAGGGGTTAAGGCATGCAGCCAACCCTGGTTCAATCTCCACACCACACAGGGTCCCTTAAATACTGGCAAGAATAATTTCCGAGTAGTCAGGTATAACCCAAACACCTGCACTCAGGAAAAAAAAAGGGAGAAAATAGTAACATGTATAAAAAAGATCAATACTGAGATACCGTCTGAAGAACTTCTATAAATCAGAAGAGTTCAAATAGGCAGAAAATAACCAACACTACAAAGAATAATACAAATGACTATTAGAGATAATAAAGATACTCAACTTAATAAATACTAATTACATAGTAATTAGGATATGCATTTGAAAGCACTTTAATTTTCTTATAAGACTAAAAAGAACAGTAATCTTACATGTTGATGTTTAGGAAAGCAACTCAATAATTACGGTAGACATATTAAATCTTGGATACAAGTTTGATAGAATATATGAAAATATGTATATTATTTGTCTCAGTAAGGGATAAAGTTTCTTATGTGAGCTTTCTAAAAGTTTTTAATTTATATGAGACATTGTCATTGTATATGTACATGGAGTTATTTACAAGTTATTTTCCATGCATGATTTATAATACTGAAAAACTCAAAATAAACTTGTGGTTGAGACTGTTGTGAAAGCATTAAGAAAGGAAAGTAATTTCAAAGAAACAGTTGACTTGCTGATTTCTGCATGAAGATCCAAATTCATGTTGGGCTTACTGATTAAAAAATGTAACAAGTCTTTGAAGTTAAAAACTCAGTGTTCTAAAATCATAGATAACCTGTCAAAGGTAGAGGAAATGACATAATTATCATAAGAATATTACAAATTTTGGAAAAATGGTCATTATGTTAGGGATCAGTAACATCAGTAATTTATACAAATAAGATTAATATTTCTTCTGTTTTAGGGACTAGGACTAGATGGAATGCTTCTCTTTCACTGTAGAAGATGATATTTGCTTACCTCATAGACTCAACAAGATTTTAGTTTTGTTCTTTCACTACTGGTTCTTTTACCATTCAATAATCATTATCCTTCAGTTGCAAAATCATATCTTTTATTTAGGAAAATATATTTTCCAGCTCCCATGCAGGTAGACATGGTCACAAAACTAAGTTCTAGTCATTGAGAGAGCTAGAAGTATTGTATGAAACTTGTAAAGGCTTAACTGAGAGCAGCCCTTTTATTTTCTCTTTATTTCTAGTTACTTGTAACAAAATGTATTGACATACATTGAGACAACCTCATGAGACAACCCTGGAAATGGAATCTATGTAATAGGATGGTGGAACTGAAAAAATGAAGCCTGAATATCTGAAGACTGTAGAATCCATATATCAATCCCAAATCAGCTGCCTCTGGGCTTCTCAGAAGACAGAAATCTTGTGTTTATGCCATTCTTTTTTTTTTTTTTAATTTTCCGTAACATGAATCCAAACTTAATTCTAATTGTTGCAAATCTAACTGCCCATCAAGTAGGAGATTGATTCAACCATTAGGGCACATTTATGGAATATTATTCAATTACTCAAATACAGATCAACTCATTTGTTGTTTGTTAAATAATCACTATCAAAAGGAGTCCATTTTTGCTTTCAGGGACTTTACTCATCTATTTAAGTTTATTTTCAAACACCCTTTTTTAGGAAGCATCTCAGCTATTCAGGAAAGACAGTCATATGCACATCTGTGAAACTATACTTCTATTTTACTTTGGCACTTAATATGTATGTCTTGTATTATTTGTCCTCTTTTTATGCAAATATAATAGCCTGGTTTCCTGATTAGACCTGAGCTGTCTTGGGGCAGGGGTATTAATCTACTGATTTAACAGTGAAGATTCTTTTCTTGAGCTTCAGTTCTGATAGAAGTATGGTGGTTATTTATTCATCTCTGCGCTATTCACTATAGCTAGAATCTGGAAACAACCTAAATGCCTGAGAACAGAGGACTGGCTAAAGAAACTGTGGTTCATCTACACTATGGAATACTATGCAGCTGTCAGAAAAGACGAAATTATGAAATTTACCTGCAAATGGCTGGACATGGAGACTATCATGCTGAGTGAAATTAATCAGAAGGAAAAGGACAGATATAGAATGACTGCATTCATTAGTAGGATATAAATAGATACCAGTGTTTTACTAAATGTGGGAAATGGTAATGGCAGATTGTATGACTCACGGTGGTATAATAAATTTAAAAAAAATCTAAATGAATGTAAAATTAATGAAAAAATTGTTTCTTACCCCGGGGTTTACTCTCTTAATGGAGGCATAGGGAAAGTATTGCATCTATAACACTTTAGAAAAACAGACTTTAAAAGAAGTTTGGCAAGTAAGGTTCAGATTTATAGGAAATATAATGTTTATGGGGATATGACTGATGAAGTACTCTATCTCTTTGCAGGGTATTTCTGGATCAGACCTGGTGGTGCTCAGGGGCTGTCCTGGCTCTGTGTTCAGGAGTGAACCCTGGCTGTGCTTAGGGAATATAATTGGTGACAGAGATTTGAACTGGAGTTGTGGCCAGGGCAGCTGTATGCAAGGCAAGTGCTTTACGTTCTTTTGTATCTCTACAAACCTTTAAGACTTACTTTTCTTTTAATTTTTTTTTTTATTTTTGCTTTTTGGGTCACACTCGGCAGTGCCCAGGGGTTTCTCCTGGCTCTGCACTCAGGAATTATTCCTGGCGGTGCTCGGGGACCATATGGGATGCCGGGGATCAAACCCGGGCTGGCACAGGCCGGCCACGCAAGGGCAAATGCCCTACCCATTGGGCTATGGCTCCGGCCCCTTACTTTTAACAATAATTACTCAAATGATTAGAGGAGTATTACACAGAAAGAATAGTGTAACATGGCTATAATACTTGACCATACTGTGGCAAACAGGAATGGGATTTTGGGAAAATGAGGGTTACTTTGAGAAAATGACATATTATTAAGGTAAAATGTCAGCAACTGTATGCTTTATAATTTATTTTAGAAAAATTAAATCCTATTTTTATGTAGTACTTGAAAGTGAATATTTAGAGCAATTTTATTCAAACTATCCAAACTGCAAGCTATCCCAATATTCTTCAATTAATGGGTGGTTAAACAAACTAATATATCCAGACAATGGAGTAATACTTTTCACCAAAAATAAAGAACTTTAATTATGCAGCATTTGTTAAATAAGTATAGAGATAAAAGGTGAGGCCATAAAGATTTAATGAAAAGAGTTTTGAGATAAGTATCTTGATGATTTTAATTATTACCCAGTGGTACACAGGAGAAAAAATGAGAATTGCATAAGTTCTGTGCTTACCTGTGCATACACAGCTGTACATGTGCAAATACACAGAGACATTTGTGTCAGTGTCTGTTACTAGTCAAAGCTGGATAAGTTCTATAAATTGTGCTAGCTTCTTGGTTTCAGAACTGTACAGGAGCTGTAAGATGTTAATACTGAAAGGTGCTAGAATTTCTGTATATTTCTTTGAAACCTACTATTTCTACAACTATTTCAAAATAGTTAAAAGGATTTTTTTAAAGGTATGGAGTTAGAGGAAGGTAGTCAATACCTAGATGAGGGTGTGTGCCTAATTTTGTACTTAGTGGGTAATTACTAAAGAATTTGGAAGAAGTGACAAGGTGAGAGCTGTGATTTAGGATAATTATGTAGTAGGTAAGAGGTAAGGTGAGCTGGAGAAGACATACAGGGAGACCATGTAGAAGACCAGTTAGGAGGCTGTGTTTCAAGCTGTTTTCATTTAAAACATCTTGTTATATGTGAGTCTAAATGTATCGTGATTATTTGGGGACAAAGGGCTAGGGAAAACATCATTCAAATATGGTTACTTATGTTGTATTAGAGATTGCCTCTGCTTCCAAGCAGCTCATAGAGGGTGGGTTAGGTAACATAATTCAGAAAATGCAGGATTCAGCACAATCAACCATATCCGCATGGTAACCAAGCTCATTGAGGTTTGTAGGGAGTTCAAGATGCCGCTCTGTCTCACGTTCATTGATTTAAAGAAAGCCTTTGATTCTGTTGAGACCGAAGCGGTCATCAAAGCCCTAGCCAAACAGGGCATTCAAACCGGATGCATCAAGATCCTTTGTGAGCTGTATTACGGATTCACCACCAGGATCTCACCATTCTACAAGGAGTGATCATTGATGTCAAAAGAGGGGTTCTGCAGGGTGATAACCATTTCACCAAAACTTCGTCAGCGCCACCCTCGAGAACATCATGTGACAATTAGAATGGGAAGGAATGGGAGTGAAGGTAGACAGTTGGCAACTACTTAACCTCCACTTCACTGATGACATCGTTCTAATAACACCAAACATTAGCCAAGCAGCACAAATGCTGGCCTACTTCGACCGAGAATGTGGAAAGATAGGTCTACAGCTGAATCTCAGCAAAACTATGTTCATGAAAAATGAACTAGTTCCAGAGGCCCCATTCACTCTCAATGGAACAAACATCTCTGAATGCAGCAGTTATGTGTACCTAGGTCGAGAAGTCAACATGATGAACAACCTAAAACCTGAGCTGCACAGGAGGAAGAGAGCATCATGGAATGCCTTCAAAAGCATTGAAGAAATAGCTAAAAAAAGACAACCACAGGCTCCAGGCACATCACTTCGACTCCATCATTCTCCCTGCATTAACAAACACCTCAGAGATCTAGGCCCTACAAAAGCAGGATGAGAACGCTATTCGGGTCTCCCAAAGAGGAATCGAAAGAGCTATGCTTGGAATATCACACCTCACTCAAGTGAGAGAAGCAATCTGGAGTTCCAACCTCTGTCGCCATTCCAGAGCCAGGGACGCTGTCTCATTTGCCAAGGCATCGAAAATCAGATGTGCTGGACATGTAATGCGATTTGGAGATGACCACTGGACTAAAGCCGTTACCAACTGGATCCCACTGGACACCAAAAAGATCACGTGGCCACCCACCTACAAGATGGTTAGACTTCTTCGTCAAGACACTGAACGAACGGTTTGAGGCTCTTTGTGTTCCTGAAGCAAGCAGATGCCATTGGGCTACAGTTGCGCGTGATAGGGTCAAATGGAAATGTTATTGGTGCCCGCTCGAGGAAATCTATAAACATGGGATGTCTAGTGATCTAGTGATGTAAGATAAAGTTCATATAGTGTCAGGTTCTATGAAGAAAATTAAATTCTCTTTAGTAGAATTAAATCAGTGAAGTTAAATAGGTTTCTGCAATAGATGTGAAGTATATTTAATTTGGGACAGTTTTGGAAATTTGATAGGAACCTTCTGGGGTTGCAAGGTTGAAGATGTTTGTGAATAGACATGAAGAAGGTGGTATGAAACTAATGAATGATCGCCAAGAAAGTGATGAGTTATGGGCACTTGAGCTAGCATTGGCTTTTAGTAAGAATGATAAAAGACACATGGAGAAGACTTAAGAAACTTTTTAAGTTAAAAGAAATGCTCAGGAAGAACTCATATTCCTAAACATATATACACTATGAGGGACCAGCAAAATATGTAACAACGTAACAGATGACATTTGTCACACAATTATAATTGGAGATTTCAATACTGCACTATCACCACTTAATAGATCAACTGGGTTAAAATTCTGCAAGGGAATATAGGACTTGAGGGAAGTAATGGAAGAGAGGGGCATGTATGTGTATATGAGCATTTAGTACCCCCAAAACAGAATGCACATTCTCCAAAGCACAGGGGATATTCTCCATGTTGGATCACCTGTGAAGCCATGGAACATACCTTCATAAAGCCAAGAACATAGAAATCATATAAACTATCTTCTCAGACATAATACTCTGAAGATAGAAGTTAACCACAAACAGAAATGGGAAACAAACACCTGAAAATTAAAGAGCTGACTACTGAACAAACAGTGGGTCAGAGAGGTAATCAAAAGATATCTGGGGAAAAAAATAGAGGACATAAGCTACCAGAGTTTGGGTGACACAGTAGAAGTGTGTCCTCTTTGACACATTAAAAGAGGAAATTAATAACCATGCAAGAATTCATCATGAAGGGAATAAAAGGCCCACATACATAACCTAACAGCACATTTTGAGAAATTAGAAAATGTTCATCAAAAGGAGCCCAAAGCAGGCAGGAGGAAGGAAATAATAAAACTTAGAGCAGAAATTAATGAACTGGAATCCAAAGAATGCAAAAGATTAATGAAACCAAAAGATTATTCCTTGAAACAATAAACACAATTGATAAACCACTAGCAAGAATCACAAAGAAAGAGAAAACGCTAATTAATTGAATCAGAACTAAAAAGGGGACATCACAACAGATAGCACAGAAATTCAAAGGATCATCAGAGGTTACTTGAAAATCTGCATGACATGAAAAGAGTGAACCTAGAAAAGATGGCTAAATTCTTGAACTCCTAAAACCTCACAAGGCTTGACCAAGATGATCTGGAATACCTGAAAAGACCAATAACTATAGAGGAAATTGAAAGCTAATATAAAGTCTTGGTAAAAGTCCTGACCTTAAAGGATTCACTAGTGAGTTCTTCTAAATCTTTAAAGAATACCTACTGCCAGTCATTTTCAGGCTCTTCCAGGAAGTTGAAGAAAAAACACTCTCAAACTGTTTTTTACAAAACAAACATTACCCTGCTACCAAAAGTATAGAGATATGACAGCACAAAGAGGGAGAATTACAAACCTATATCCCTGATGAACATAGATGCACAGATCTTCAATAAAATACTAGCAAATAGAATCCAACAACTCATCAAAAAATCATACACCATGACCAAGTGGGATTCATCCTAGGTATGCAGGGATAACATGAAAAGTCAATCAGTGTCATATGCCATATCAGTACAAAGAAAAACAAAAATATATGAAGGGGCTACAGAGTACAGCAGGTAGGGCACTTGTCTTGCATGTGGCCAACCTGGATTTCATCTCCAGCATCCCATATGGTCCCCGGAGTACCGTTAGGAGTAATTCCTGAGTGCAGAGTCAAGAGTAACTCCTGAGCATTGCCGGGTGTAACCCAAAAGGAATATATATACATATATATATATATATATATATATACATATATATGTATATACACATGTATGTATATATACACATATGTGTATATATACACACATATATATGTGATCTACTGATAAGTAGGGAAAGCATTTCACAAGATTCAATATCCACTCAATAAAAACTCCATAAAATGGCAGTTGAAGGAACTTCCCTCAATACTGTCAAGCTATTTATCACAAGCTTTCATCAGATATTATATTTAATGGAGAAAATCTAAAATCCTTCCCCTTAGGATCCCTGCTCTCACCACTTCTACTCAATATAGTATTGGAAGTACTTGTCATAGCAATTAGGCAAGTAAAATATATCAAGGACATACACATAGGAAATGAAGAAGTCAAGCTTTCACTATGTGTGATGATGATTCTATATTTAGAAAACTCTAAAAACTACCAAAAAGTTTGTAGAAATTATTCGTACAGTAAAGTGGCATGCTACAATGTTAACATAAATGTCTATAACTTTCCTTTATGCAAATAATGAAGAACGATATTAAAAAAGAAATCCCATTTGCAGTTGTGTCTCAGAAAATCAAATAGGAAATGGTAAACTTAAGAGGCGAAAGACCTATACAAATAAAACTACAAAATATTACTTCAGGAAATAATATGCCCCTGGCTAGACTCCCAACATCTTACAACTTTTCTTTTCCTGAAAACTCCAATCCTTCTTGAAGTTTGAATAGGTGAACTCCCTCCACATTCCTGTACTTCTAAGAGCCCCATAGAGCAGCACCCATATCCATTGCCATCTACTGGTCCTGCTCTAGAGAGTCATAAATAAATCTCAAAAAAGATCATGTTGTTGTAAAAAATATTTTCGATACCCAGTTCTAGCTGAGGTTTCTGGGGCAATCTGTGGAGGTGGAGGTGGTAGGGACATGTTTTTGCCCAATGAAAGCCCCAGCAGCCACATCCAGACTCCCAGTAGTTGCCACCAGGCCTCTGGCCGGACTGCCCAATTAAATATTCTGAATTTTCTGCAGTGACATCTCCAAACTCTACAATACTAACATCCCAATAGGAGCACACCTATTGGGATGGGAATGTAATGAAAAAGCCAACTAATCTCAGCTAACAAACATAAACAGAAGGCTTAATTTGCAACAATAGCTTAGTATACCTTCAGAAAAAATTCTTTTTCCTTTGGTGAGATACAACAGTTTTTTAAAAATAAATTTTCTTTTGCAGAAGTATTTTTTTGATCATTCCAGCAGTCATTTAGTGGTAACAAGCAATATAAAAAATTGTGGGCCTGGTATGGGGGCAGGCTTGAGGGGTGGCTCGGATCTTGGAGATAATGATGGAGGAAAGGTGACGGTGGTGGAATTGGTGTTGGAATATTAAATATTTGTAACAAATCATCATGAACAACTTTGTAAATCATGGTGTTTAGATAAATTGGAGAAAAAATTTGAAAAATTTTAAAAATTGTGCCTGCCACAGAGACAGACTGGGAGTAGGGGTGGGGGTGGGAAGGAGACTGAGGTCATTGGAAGAGGGTAGTAGGCACTGGTGAAGGGATTGGTGTTGGAACAATATATGCCTGAAACTCAATCATAATGTCTCTATAACTTTGTAATTTATGGTTTTAATTATAAAACCAGAAATGTATCAGGGATTAGGCTGAATGATTCCCTTTCTTTGAGTGGGGAAAAAACCCTGTCACTGAGGCTTAAAACTGGTGTTTAAAATTTTAATTGTTTTGGTCACTGGGAAATTACAAAGTTATTCATGATTTGGTTTCAGGCATACAAATCTTCAACATTGATCCATTCAGCAGCGTTCACATTCCTTCACCAATGCCCCCTCCCCCAACCCCATTCATTCCCACCCAGAACTGGTGGTTTTTGTTGATGATAGGGATAGGTGCCAGAAGGGGTTATATTGAAGAAAGCTTAATACTTGAAATTGACCTTAAACTATCATCTAAAAGACTAATAATTGTCTAATTAAAAAACTAATAATGGGTGAATATTCTTTCCCATTCTGTGGACTGCTTTTGTATCTTAGTCACTGTATCTTTTGAGGTGCAGAAGCTTTTTAGTTTCATGTAGTCCCATATGTTTATCTTTTCTTCTAGTTGCTTTGTTAGTGATGTTTCACCTTTGAAGATGCCTTTAGCTTCAATGTCGTGGAGGGTTTTTCCTATATTTTCTTCAATGTACTTTATGGATTCAAGTCTGATATTGAGATCTTTAATCCACTTTGATCTGATTTTTGTGCATGGTGTTAGACACAGGTCCAAATTCATTTTTTTTACATGTCGCTGCCCAGTTTTCCCAACACCACTTGTTGAAGAGGCTTTCCTTTCTCCATTTTGGACTCTTTGCACCTTTATCAAAGATTAAATGATCATGTGTTTGAGGTTGGGTGTCAGGATACTCAATTCTATTCCATAGATCCACAGGTCTGTTTTTATTCCAATACCATGCTGTTTTAATTACTACTGCCTTGTAGTACAGTTGAAGTTGGGAAAGGTGATGCCTCCCATCTTCTTTTTCCCGAGGATTGCTTTAGCTATCCTTGGGGGTTTATTGTTCCATACAAATTTCAGGAGCATTTGGTCAATTTCTTTAAAGAATGTCATGGGTATCCTTATAGGGACTGCATTGAATCTGTACAGAGCTCTAGGGAGTATTACCGTTTTGACAATGTTGATTCTCCCCATCCATGAGCAGGGAATATGTTTCCATTTCCTTGTGTCCTCTTTATCTCTTGGAGCAGTGTCTTGTAGTTTTCTTTGTACAGGTCCTTTACACACTTGGTTAAGTGGATTCCTAGGTTATTTGATTTTCTGTGGCACAATTGTGAATGGAATTGTTTCCTTAATATCCCTTTCTTCTCTTTCGTTATTTAGATATAGGAAAGCCCTGACTTACCATCTGATAAGGGGTTAATATCCAGGATATATAAGGCACTGGTAGAACTTTACAAGAAGAAAACAAACAACCCCATCAAAAAATGGGGAGAAGAAATGAACAGAAACTTCAGCAAGGAAGAAATTCGAATGGCCAAAAAACATATGAAAAAATGCTCATCATCACGAATCATCAGAGAGATGCAAATCAAAACAACAGTGAGATATCATTTTACACCACAGAGACTGGCACGTATTCAAAAGAGCAAGAACACAAGTACTGACGTGGATGTGGGGAAAAGGGGACACTCATCCATTGTTGGTGGGAATGCCGGCTGGTACAGCCTTTCTGGAACATTCCTCCAAAGACTAGAAATTGAACTCCCATTTGACCCAGCCATACCACTCCTGGGAATCTACTCTGGGAAACCAAAAATACACAGCGGAAACACCATCCCTACTTTTATGTTCATAGCAGCATTATTCACAATAGCCAGAATCTGGAAGCAACCAGAGTGCCTGAGAATTGATGACTGGATAAAGAAACTTTGGTACATCTATACAATGGAATACTATGCAGCTGTTAGGAAAAACGAAGTTATTAAATTTGCCTATAAATGGATGGACACAGAGAAGATTATGTTGAGTGAAATTAGCCAGAATGAGAGAGACAGATACAGAATGACTGCATTTATTTGCATAACATAAATATATATGTACATATTATGATACCAATATCCAAGGTCAAGTGAAACATATCAGGAGGTCTTGTCAAAGGTGGAAATTATCACAAACGTGTGGGAGTCAGAGGCTAGGTAAGACAGAAAATGGAACAGTGTGCTAACAATTGTCGAGGGTACTAATACCAAATACCAGTACCATAATGCCAAATACCAGTAACATTTATATTAGGTCATTCCCATGACCTAATATAATGGTTTGAGCTCTTTATGTTCCTGGAGCAAGGGGATGCCTTTGGGTTCTACTAGCATGAGACAGGACATAATGGAGATATTTCTGTGCCCGCTCTAGCAAATAGATGATGTAAGATAGTGATAGTGATAGTGACTAATACCAACCTAGAACTGAGCATTAAATAGAGGCAAAAAGATACACATGACAACCCTTTAATGTATGTTCTGTAATCCATAGTCTGAAGGGAAGGAAAAGAGAGAGAAAGGGAAATAAAGAACCTGCCATGGAGGGGGGGCTGGGGAGGGGGAGGGAACTGGGTAGTTGGTGGTGGGAGATGGGCACTGGTCGAGGGATGGGTGCTGAAACACTGTATGACCAAAACCCAAATATGAACTTTTTAATTGTATATTTTTGTAATTGTATATCTCACAGTGGTATAATAAAATACTAAAAAAAACTAATAATGTAGTTGAACTTCCTTTTCCAGGGATCTGATGAGTTGTCTGTTTAACTGTATACATGATTTCATTTGTATCATCTATAAAAATAATACATATTGAGTGTAATTAGCCAGAAGGAAAAGGACAGTATAGAATGACTGCATTTATTTACATGACATAAATATGTGTGTGTGTGTGTGTGTGTGTGTGTGTGGTATGATAAAAATATCCAAGGTTAGGCAAAACATAGATGAGGAGGCTGATCTGCCATAAACATGTGGGAGTCAGAGGTTAGCGAAGACAGAAGGGAACAGTGTGCTAATAATTGTCAAAAATGCTAATACCAGCCTAGAACTGAGCATTGAATATAGTCAAAGGGATACACACGATAACCTTTAAATGTATGTATTGCAATCTACAGTGTGTAAGAGAAGGAAGGTTGTGTGTGTGTGTGTGTGTGTGTGTGTGAGAGAGAGAGAGAGAGAGAGAGAGAGAGAAAGAGAGAAAAGAGATAAAGAACCTGCCATAGAGGCAGGCTAGGGGAGGGGGAGGGAATCCGGGACATTGGTGGTGGGAACTGGGTACTGGTGGAGGGATGGGTGCTGGAACACTGTATGACTGAAACCCAAACATGAACATCTTCATAATGGTATATCTCACGGTGGTATAATAAAATATTTTAAAAATTAAAAAAATACCTGTTACTCACTTAGTACATACTTTGAGTCAGCCACTATACTATGTGTTCCAGGTGCTTTATCTTGTTTAATGTCTGAAATTTATATTTTGTTGGTGAGAAAACTGAAACTTACGCTTAATAAAATGTCCAATTCATCCAGTGTACAAGTGACTGAATAGGAACGCACAGCAGATTAGTCCAAAGACTTACTGTGTTGCCATTCTCTTTAGTCTTTCCGAGACTTCCTGGGAAGCTTCCTGAGGTCTGGAAAATGATTTCTTTAATTTTGTGTGATACATACACCTGAATCACATTAATTGCTTTTAGTTAGGACTTCTTGACACTGCTGCTTCAAAATAATTTGTATTAGTTTCCTGTGACTGCCGTAACATTTCTATTGATGCTGGAAACAGTAGAGATTGATTTCTTACAGCTTTGGAGGACAGAAACCAAGGTCTGAGTAGTGCTGCTCTCCCTCTGGAGGCTCTAGGGAGAGGACTTTCTTGCCTCTTCCAGGTTCTTGTGGCTGTATCACTCCAAGCTCTGTTTCTGTTTTCAAAGGCGACTCTTCTCTGCCTCTTTTTGCTTCATATTTATTGTTGGATTTAGACCCAACTGTGTAATCCAGTATGATCTCACATTAAAATCCTTAATTACATCTGTGAGAACCCCTTTCCCAAATGAGGTCACGTTCACAGGTCTGTGGGTGGGTTAAGATGTGAACATATCTTTTGGGAGGCTACCATTCAGCCTACAGGAGGTCTAATAGTAAAAAATAATTAGAAACAGATGCTGAGAAGGTTTTGACATTTTCTTTCTATTTCCGGTACCAAGTTAGGTTACGCACTCTCCAAGAGCACTTTGTACTCTGACCTCAACATATGAATAGTGAGCATTTGTTTGCAGGGGACTAGGGGTATATAAAGATGTGCTTTAAAGAACTCATAGTATTTAAATGGAGCATCACACTGAAGACTCAGTCTGTCAGGGAGAGCCTGAGATGATTTCCCTGCTCAAGTCTCTTGGTTTGTGTAGCATTTTATTTATATATGTTACCGCATTTATTATGGTTTAGTATAAACTATTAATTTGTGTGATTATCATCCTCATTGAACTAAGAACTGTAGGTGGCATACATTCTTTTCCCCATATTTTCTTCTTTTATTAGAACTTTAATTTTTTTCTTAAAATTTTAATCTACAACACAAAGGAAAAATAGAAAACAATTATTGGAAACTTCATTGTACAAGTGGGGAGAAAGGAGAAGAGTGGAGCTTTTGAGTCTCTCCAGAGGAAGTCACCCCTCGAAATGCTCTCTGCGTTGAGTGTGGGGGGGTGGGGAGAAGAGTAGAGGGGAGATATTGCCCCCCACCGCCAAGTCCAGCCTCCATCTGGAGAAGAGAATAGGTAAATGGTCCGAGGGCCAATGGGGCTGGAGTGGGTAGGGTTTGAAGAGGTCATAGGAAAGAGTCAGCCACAAAGTTCTTGGAGTGGATTCCCTGTGTTTCTTGAGGGAGTGGCCTTGAAGATTATGAAATCTTTCTGAAGAAGTTCATCCGGCTCCCAGACACCACATTCTTGCAGCACTAGTAGTAGTTGTGCATAGTAGTAGACTACACCATGAGCACAGTGCCACAGGGGCTCACAGCCCAGAGTAGGGTGTCTTCAGGATCAGACCAGAGCAGTAAATATTGCTTTAATAGTAAATATTAAAATAAAGGGACGTAATGGAACTAATGAAGAAGTCCAGCCAGGGGCATATAGACTTTTCAATCCTTATCAGGTAATCAAATCTGAACACAGTTATATGAATAGGCCATAAAATATCTCCCAACTGGATTGTGATTTAATCATTAGATTTTTGTTCTTTTGTGCTATATCTAATATATAAACATGAAGTATGTTGAGTTGAATTAAACCAAAACAAATATTGACACCTGAGAGCACAGAGTATTGGGATTTGACAAGTTCTTAACAATAATAAAAACAGCTGACAACATTTATTTACTTAAATCTACTGCAGAAATTCCTAAACAAAAATCATTGAAATAATTTTACTTTATAGAGTCATCTCTGGTCTGGGAGAAAGAACAGTTGTCTTAAATTAGGCTATGCCATGCTCAAACATTGCATTATTTCTTACTATATATATGACCCTTAGAAAATCACCCCTAGGAGCTGGAGTGATAGTTCAGCGGGTAGTCATTAGCCTTGCACTTGGCTGACCTGGGTTTGATTCCCAGTATCCCATATGGCCCTCCAAAACCACAAGAGTAGTTCCTGAGTGCAGAGCTGGGAGTAAGGCCTGAGCGTTACTGGTGTGACTCAAAAAAGCAATACAAAAACACAGAAAATCACCTCTACACCTTTTTTTGTTCTAGACTATGTAGGTAATTTTATTGCTTATTTTCCATAAATACTGTGAAGATTCATTTAGTTTGCTAAAATATCTTAAATATCTTACACATGAAAGATATTATAACTGAATTTTTTTACCCCTTATGAACAATTAAAAACCATTTTAAGAGGTACCGTGTTTTTAATAAGACTAATTAGACACTATTCAGTATTTTCTCTGAAAATGCTGTTGATAATAAAGAAGAGTAAGTTCTTGTATGGTGTGTTCTATTTGAAATGATATTGTCCAGTATTATAGTTCCCATCCCAGATTCGACAGTGAATTAGTAAATGATATATTAATATAGCTCTCAGAATCCAGGAAAATAGGGAATAAATCAAGATCAGTAATAATTTGATTAATCCAGGAAGAAGATGAAAAGGGGCTTGGGTATGTAGTGGCAAATGTTACTTTGGTTTATGGATCCACGTTTGGGAAACTGTGCTCCTGTGGGAATCTAAATATTTGACTTCCATAGTGGTTGTATTAATAAGACCTAGTGGAACCTCTTGCTTAGTATGGGATACCCCTCCCAGAACAAGCTAGGAAAATCTCCAGGATGCCAGCCAGGGCACTGAGGAGAGTTTCCAGGGACTTAGGCTACTGCCACTCCTCTCTCCCTGGAGAAGGAAAAGTGCGGCTTCCACCTCCAGATGGAAGGCCATATGCTCATTAAACATTGTGGGGCCTTTCCTAGTTGTTATTTTAATAAACCTGGTTGTGCTCCTCTATTTCCCTTAGAGGACCTATTGGCAGGCTAGCACTCAAACCTTGAGTTTCCCCTCTGGTTGACCCAGGGACTGTTTAATGAAAGTTCTGCCCCTAGTATTAGTCCTGGCTTAGAAAGCTTGGCTTTCTTGCCATTGTAATGTGTGTTGCAACTCCTAACCTCTGTGGATGAGGCCAACAACAGCAGAGCAGAGTGATGTGGATTTAGAGAAGGTTATGGGGAGATGGCATTATTTTTCAGGAAAAAACAACTGATTTCAGTTTGTGGCTATTCTCTTTAAAGTAGGACAAGACAAAAGGGAAATGATGCTCTAATAATTTCACATTAAAATTTTTAATGTATTTTACATTTTTAATATGTCATTGTTTAAATTAAAAATATTTAGCTTAATTGACTGTCCTTCCTTGGTTTGAGTAGAATTTAAGTAATATTTTATTGTTGTTGAGGATTGAACCCAGGGCCCCATATATGTCAAGCACGTGCTTCCCTGGCCCCTAAATTATTTACAAATAAAGAATTTTGCTGTTTTGGGGCAACACCTGATGGTACTCTGGTTCTGCTCTTAGGGATCATGACTGGCTGTGTTCTGGGGACCATATAGGTAGGGAGCTGGGAATTAAAACAGGGTCGGCTGCTTGCAAGCCAAGTGCCTAACCTACTGTTCTATCGCTCTGGCCCCACAAAAAATAATTAAGAAATTTCTGAGCAGGACTTTAGGTAGAGTTTTTTTTCATATTCTAATTTTCCTGGAAAAAATAACATCCTGAGATTCCTATTGAGTTTTGGGAGCTGTTTAATTTATGCCATAGTGTTCTTAACATCTGGGAAAAGGTTAACAGAAAGCTTTACATTAGGAAGATCAGGATAATCTTCAAATGCATCTGAAGAAAACAAGTCTCCACTCCCCCTCCCCCCCCCCCGTCTCTGTTGCCTCATCCAGAGAAATAGCAGTATCGGAAAAAAAACCTGCTGCTGCCTGTGACCACTATACCCACAGAAAAGGAGTGGAAGAAAAAATACCCATGTGATGGACCAATCATTCCACCCCTGCCATGAGCAGCCTTTTCTAGGAGCCAACTTTTCCCTTGGGTCCTTGGGAAATGCTTAATTTTAATTGACTCAGAGGAGTTCTACTTTGTATTTGAAAACCACTCAGAAATGGGAAGTAAGTTAAAGAGTGACCCCTGGCCCCCACCCCAGATACACATAAACAAATCCAAGGTACTCAACAGCCTTAAAACAGAATCTGAGACCAGGGATTAAGGTTGTGATAGGCTGTGTTTCCCGAAGGCTCCTTAGAAATTAGGTGACCCCTTTCCAATCAGAATGGATGTGTGATGCACTTTGCCCTAGGAGCAACTCAATGTATATATTCCTCTAAATGGGATTCTCCTTCCCCCAACCTGTCTACTCCTCATCCCCGCCCCAGGACTGTCCTGTACCCCCCCTACCCCCACATACACAGCTGATTTATAAACAGCTTTCAAACAATTCAAAGTGTAAGGCAGAGGACATAGTAAGCAGTAGCAGATTTCACTGCCCTGAAATGCTTCTCCTTTTGCAAGGGGTAGGAAAGTCAATGTTTCCCGTTACTGGGTTCCATTTTTCATTTGCTGCCCTCCACGTCTTTGTGTTTCACAGTCCATGGAATCTTGGCTTCAGGATAATAAATGGACCCAAGAGAGAGTTTTATTTTAAGAAATAGAATGATGATCACTCATATTTTAAGTTAATAATAAAATCTGAATGTAATTGGCCAGATCCTCTCTGCAGGAAGCATGTGTCCTCTGGCCAATGTGAGTCTGGCACTTCTGTGGCAAAGGAGAAAGAGGCCACCCTCATGCAGCGAGAGGGTGGGGACCATTTAGGCCTCTTAGGTGGCCAAGAGAAGATTAAACACTGGGCAGTGAGGGCAGGCATAAAGTGTGAATATAGAGGCTGAATTGAAAAGCTGTTTGTAGAATTATGTGACTTGTAGAACAACAGAGGGTGTATCTGGCCTGCATTTTTAAAACCATTCAATCCTATACCTTTACAGGTCCCATCCAAATACCCCCCCACGGCACCCCTAACCCTGTACTCTTTCATAGCAAAGATTTTGAAAGAGTGTCCTAATTAGTCCATTTTTTTTACTTCCCATTTACTCGCTGGTCTACTTCTATTGGGCTTCCATTTCCTTTCCTTCAAAAAGTGCTATCAAGATTACTGATGACTGCCTGGAACATTAAATATAGCCAATAGTTCTTGGAAACAAGAGTTGGTAAGTGATTGAATAAAGAAGATGTAGAATATACAATCCATGAAATAATATATAGCTATTAAATAAAATAAAATCCTGCCATTCGCAATAATATTGATGGATCTAGAGGGAAGCAATCAAAGGGGAGAAAAGTAAAACAGAGAAAGACAAACACCTTATGATTTCACTTATGATATTCAAACAAAAATAATGAACATATGAGGAAAACCAAACGAATCTTAGACTATAAGAATAGAATAGTGGTTACTAACAGGGAAGACGGCAGGAGGTTGGATAACTGAGTAAAAGGCGCCAATTATACAGTGAAAGATTAAAAATCAGATATTTAGCAAGAAATATAAGGTATATAGTATATAGAGATGCAGCTTTATCATGCTGTATCAAGTATTTTTATAAATAATGTTATACATTATTTAAATGAAAATGATTATTAATAACTTGGTTTTATTTTAAACAATCTAAACAATAAGATTTTTAAATTTTTTTTTATTTAAAATAAAATTTTATTTATTTATTTTTTGAAGTAAAACAGGTTTTATTAAGAAGGTTTTAGGGAAGGGAAGGAGGAGGGAAAGTGAGAGAGAGAGTACATATCTCAAGATGGGAGATGCGGGCAACACACGTGCTTGGGCACCACATGTGCCCAGCCACATGGGCACAGGCAGCATGTGTGTCCAGGCAGCATGTGCATGCCAAAAAGAGCTTTTTAGTTATTTTATTTAATCCCTAATGATATTCTGTTGGGCCAGTACTGTACTATCTGTACAGACCCAGATCCTATCTGCAGGAAGTGTGACACATTTTTTAATGTGTCATTGTTCAAATTAAAAAAGAAATTTAGCTTAATTGAATGTCCTTCCTTGGTTTGAGTAGAATTTAAGTAAATTTTTGTTGTTGGGGATTGAACCCAGGGCTCAATTCAATTACTTACTGTTCCTTCATAGTCTAAGGATTGTTCAGGTTGTTCCTTCTTTGTCTAAAGATTGCTGTTATTCTGTTTCTTTTATTTTATCATTTTGGTTTTGGGGGCAACACCTGGCAAAAGCTCAGGGCTTACTCTTAACCAGCCTTGTGCAAGGCAAATATCGCCTCCCCCACCCGCTGTGCCATCTCTTTAGACTCTTCTTATTCTGTTTCACAAAGATCCTTCTATAGTCTCCCCTTCTCATTTCACCTACTCTTTCCAGAGAACCCCAAATGTTTTTTGTAGCTACATCATTCATATGTCAGTTCCCAAATCTGTTTTATTACTCTCATCTACTTTCTTACACTCTCATCCCATATAAAAACCAAACACATCTCAGCAATCCCTCTGCCTGCTTCTCCTCCACCCTTCCAAGTAACCTTCCAACTGCTATCCCTGTGGTCTTATGGGAACCAGAATTGGACTTCCATTCCAGCTGGGTCCCAGTTTCTATGTCCAAACTAGGCTCACCTCCAAGTCTCTTGAACCATATGGCCACATACATAGAACATGTGACAGCTCTCCTCATCACACCTCACATTGCTCCTGTCTCTGGGTGAAGACAGACAAGGAAAGAAAAGAGTGACACCCAGTCTAATTCCTTAGACACTCCCAGGTATGGACTACCCTCAGTATAGCAGAAGCATGGAAAACACAATTGGGGAGACATGAAAATGAATGAAAATTATAATACAGAAGTCTACCAGAACCAACCAACTCTATAAACTCTCAGAGAATAATTTTAGTGACACTGTATTTAAGGATTTTGATGAGCTCAAAGAAATGATGGCACAGGTAGTCAGCAGAACATAAGAAAATATGAGAGTAGAAATGAGAAAACTATAATGAGAAGTGACAGAATGAATAGTATGATAGTTGATATAAAAAAACTCAGTAGAAATCCTTAGCAACAGAATAACAGTGAGCTCCAAGATGAAGTACAGGAAACTTCTAGAATACAACAGAAGATGGAAAAAGTTCTGAAAAGAAATGAACACTACACCAGACAGCTATGGAATAAATTCAAGAAAAACAATATAAGAACCATCAGGGTCCCTGAAGAACAGGAAAGCAAATTTGATTAAGAAAAACTAGTTAAATAAACCATAGATAAGCCATTTTTCAGAATTGATGAGGGCGAACAGCAAGATCCAAGAGAATTAAAGGGTTCCAGTGAAAACAGACCCAAAGAGAAAAACTCTAAGACACATTATAATCAGAATGACAAAAAACCAAAGGCAGACAGAATATTGAAAGCCTCAAGATCGGAATGGAACTTGCATACAAAGGAGAGCCTATAAGATTCATAGCAGTTCCATAAATGATCTCTACAAACCAGAAAAGAATGGTGGGATATAGTACAAAAACTCAATGAATTGAACACCTCACCAAAAATACTCTATCAGGCTATATTATCATTCAGATTTAAAAGAATACACAGCTTCATGAACAAGCAACAGCTTAGGGAATTTGTAACCCTGGAGCAAATTTTGCAAGACGTGTTAAAGGCTTTTTTTTCTTTAGAAAAGACAAGACAAACTTCTCAGCACTTTGCCATTGAATACGGCATTCTCTCATGGCACTATAGTTGATCTTTACTAGATTAAGAAAGATAGGTTTACAAGAGGCTCCTAGAAATAATACATTCCTATAGCAGAGTAGCAGGGTACAAAATCAATACCCAAAAGTCAGTGGCCTTCCTATATGCTAACAGCGAAAGAGAAGAAAGGGACATTAAAGAAACTATCCCATTCACAATTGCGCCGCAGAAAATCAAATACCTAGGAATCAGTTTGACAAAGAATGTAAAGGATCTCTACAAAGAAAACTACAAAACGTTACTTCAGGAAATAAAAGAAGACCTGAGGAAATGGAGACATATTCCCTGCTCATGGATCGGAAGGATTAACGTTATCAAAATGGTAATACTCCCTAGAGCTTTATACAGATTCAATGTGGTCCCTATAAAGATACCCATGATGTTCTTCAAAGAAATTGAACAAACACTCCTGAAATTTGTATGGAATAATAAAACTCCACGAATAGCTAAAGCAATCCTTGGGAAAAAGAAGATGGGAGGTATCACTTTCCCCAACCTCAAGCTCTACTACAGAGCAGTTGTAATTAAGACAGTGTGGTATTGGTATAGAGACCGACCTGTAGACCTATGGAATAGAACTGAGTATCCTGAAATACATTCTCAAATATACAACCACTTAATCTTTGATAAAGGAGCAAAAAAATATTAAGTGGAGCAAAGAAAGCCTCTTCAACAAATGGTGCTGGGAAAACTGGGCAGCTACATGTAAAAAATGAACTTAGACCTCCTTCTAACGCCATGCACAAAAGTCAGATCAAAATGGATTCTAGATCTCAACATCAGACATGAATCTATAAGGTACATCGAAGAAAACATAGGAGAAACGCTCTACGACATCGAAACGAAAAGTATCTTTAAAGATGACACACCACTGACCAAGCAAATGGAAGCAAAGATAAACAAATGGGATTATATAAAACTAAAAGCTTCTGCACCTCAAAAGAAACGGTGACCAAGATACAAAGACAATCCACAGAGTGGGAAAGGATATTCACCCAATACCCATCTGACAAGGGGTTAATATCCAGGATATATCAGGCACTGGTAGCACTCCACAAGAAAAAAACAGCCAACCCCATCAAAAAATGGGGAGAAGAAATGAACAGAAACTTCCAAAAAAGAAGAAATTCGAATGGCCAAAAGGCATATGAAAAAGTGTTCTTCATCTTTAATCATCAGGGAGATGCAAATCAAAACAACAATGAGGTACCATCTCACACCACAGAGACTGGCACACATCCAAAACAGCAAGAACAACCAGTGCTGGCGTGGATGTGGGGAAAAAGGGACTCTGATCCACTGTTGGTGGGAGTGCCGACTGGTCCAGCCCTTTTGGAAAACAATATGGGCATTCCTCCGAAAACTAGATATTGAGCTCCCATTTGATCCAGCAATAGCACTCCTGGGAATATACCCTAGAGACCGAAAAACACATAGCAGAAACACTATCTGTATTTCTTTATTCATCTCTGCGCTATTCACTATAGCTAGAATCTGGAAACAACCTAAATGCCCGAGAACAGAGGACTGGCTAAAGAAACTGTGGTTCATCTACACTATGGAATACTATGCGGCTGTCAGAAAAGATGACATTATGAAATTTACCTGCAAATGGAGGGACATGGAGACTATCATGCTGAGTGAAATTAGTCAGAAGGAAAAGGACAGATATAGAATGACTGCATTCATTAATACCGACATAAATAGATACCAGTGTTTTACTAAATGTGGGAAATGGTGATGGCAGATTAAGACTCACCATTGAATATACACAAAGAGACTTAAGTGATAAACTCTAAATACCTGCAGGGCTAGCCACAATGTGTAAAATAAGAGGCTGAGAGATGCAGAGACAGAGAGAGAGACAGAGAGAGAAAGAGAGGAAACTGGGGTACCTGCTATTAAGGCAGCATGGGGGTGGGCAGGAGGGGGTGGGGTACATTGGTGGTGGAAATGGGGCACTGGTGGAGGGATGGGTGCTGGTATACTGTATTACCAAGAACCAATTATGATCACCTTTGTAATTGTATGTTTCACTGTGGTATAATAAAAAAATAATAATAAAAAAAAAGAAAGATAGGCTTATTCTTAGCTTGCTAAGGATTCTATGTATTTTCACTAATAAATTAATGTCTCATTTATATTGAATGTTCTATGTCTATTTAGTAATGCCAGTTTGAGCAAATCAATGAATAACGGGATGTCAAGTGATCAAGCGATGTCTAGTCAGGTGATTCAGATCACCTTTATATTTTTATATAAAGTTTTATATTTTATAAACTTTATATTTTTAAAAATATAAAGTTTTATTACAGGTCTGGAGAGATAGTAGCTGGTAGTACTGTCTTACACTGGTCTGAGCTCCGGCATCCCATCTGGTCCCCCAAGCACTCCTGAGTGTAGAGCCAGGAATAACTCCTGAGCATTGCTGGGTGTGACCCAAAAAGCAAAAAAAAAAAAAAGAAAAAGTTTTATTATGATCTTTTGTTTACTGATGCTGATACTTAAACATTCTCCAAAATATCTTCTAACATAAGGCCATTATTCCTTTTAAGGATAAACACAATTTTATAGGGCCTATTAAGATTTTCCCTTAAAATTTTTTAAATCATCTTCATTTTTACTAAATTGTGTATTTGTAGGATGCATATATTTCATATAAATTTTAAAATATATCAGAATAGATTGATTCTATTTTATACTATTAATTTTAATAATTTATATACTAAAATAGTTTTTGAAAATTTTCTTATTGATATATAATTTTTTTATTACATATGAACTTATTGATATATAATTCATCAATGCGTAGGTGTCACCACCTCTACAATAACAAAAGGGTCTCTCATATGTGGGATATAAAGAAATATAGTAAGAGAACAACAAGTAGTTGAAATCATTGGAACTGGAGATTTTGTCCATAGAACTGAGCTTTCATGGAAGGGTGGCTGGGAGGAGCCCTTGGGACTCTGGTGGAGGGAAGTGACATGCTGGTGATGGGTAGGGTGTGGAATGGTGTATGCATGAAAAGTACAGTTAACAGTATTGACATCATTACTCCAACAAAAATGGGGCTTAAAAAGGGCCTGGGGCCGGAGCGATAGCACAGCCTTGCATGTAGCCGACCTGAGTTCAATCCCCGGCATCCCATATGGTCCCCCAGTACTACCAGGAGTAATTTCTGAGCGAAGATCCAGGAGTAACCCCCTGAGCATTGCCGGTGTGACCCGAAAAAGAAAAAAAAAAGGCCTGAGGGAGTAAAGGGGTCAGGCACTTGCCTGTATTTGGCTAACATCAGTTTGATCTCTGGCACCCCATAGGGTTCCTCTATCCTGGCAGGAATGCAGAGCCAGGAGTAAGCCATAAACACTGCTGGATGTGCCCTTCTCCCCCCAAAAAGCTTAAAAAACTGAATGTTAAATTACATCACTAATAGTCAAGAATAAAAATGAAATATTCTTACTAAAAACCACAATTTCCCCCACCAAAAAAGGAAATCTTTCTTTTACATGAAATATCCAAAAGCTAATTAAATTTCAACATGCTTAGTCACTCAAGCTTGTTTCTTTCTCTGTCTTAAACATTTTTATTTGTTTGGTAAATGATATTGGTATGATACCTTGAAGCACATAAGCCAGAAAATGTGATATTCTATTAATATTCTGAATGATTGTTCCTTGGAACATGCGACGAAAGAGGCGTCGGTGGCGTTTGTGTCCTTGTCAACACGAACATGGCCATCAACATTGATTCATTTGAATGCATAACAAACCGGATAGGATGATTATACTTGAAGAGATGTGGCCCACTGCCAGCAACTTCTATCTTCATTGTCTATGCACCAACATCCACATACAAGGAAGATGAAATTGAGAAATTCTACATGGAACTGGAGTTCTATAAAAAAAGATCACACCTTCTACAAGATCATAGTCGGTGATTTTAATGCCAAGATAGTATTGAGAAGATCGGCTGAAGAACTCCACATCGGGACCCATGGCCTAAAATGGAACGAACAGGGTGAGAGACTATCTGAGTTCATCATGTCCACCAAGACCATTCATGGGAACTCACAGTTCCAGAAGGCTGAAGCGAAATGTTGGACATGGGAATCTCCTGGTGGACAGTTCCACAAATGAAATTGACCACATCATCTTCAATCGACGGTTTTGTCTGACCGATGTTGCTGTCATTCCCAAATTCCAAACAGGATCAGACCACTGTCTCCTTTGTGCAAAATTCTACTTCCCGCAATGGGGAGAAAAGGCTGCAAAGTTTAAGAAGATAACTCCCAGAATGACTGGGAACTCTTTTGGCACCATTGCACCATTGCAGCAACATGGGAAGATACCATCATTGACAACATCGATGAAGAATACAACCGACTGATTCAGCACCTCCATGATTGTGCGAAGAATACCGAGAGAGAAAGACACAAAAGGACGCCTGTCTTCAGAAACTCTTGAGCTCATTCGCCAACGTGGCAAGGCGCGAGCCTCAGGAGACCAAATGCTAACATCCAAGCTTGCTAAACGGTGCAGAGAAGCAATAAAAGAAGACCTCAAAGACAGAAGAGCAGAAATACTGGAAGATGCAGCAGAAGCCCGGAAAAGTATTCGCACTGCCCCCCAGTCCTTTGCCAACTATAAGACCAAGATGACTGCCCTCCGACGCCCTGATGGATCTATCACATCTTCCAGAAAGGCAATGGAGAAGATTATCCAGGACTTCTACTCAAATCTCTTTGATAGCCACATCCACCTGCCCACATACCAAATTCCACAGGATGGATATGTCATTCCCAACGTCCTCCCTTCTGAAATCCGACATGCCATCTCATCGGTAAAGAAGGGGAACAGCACCAGGCCCAGACAAAGTCAGACCCGAACACCTGAAGAATCTGCCATCGGTACTCATCAATACACTAGCTCGGCTCTTCACACGCTACCTGTCCGAATGCAGGGTCCCCTCCCAATGGAAAACCAGCAGGACAGTTCTACTGTTCAAGAAGGGAGACATTCACGACATCGGCAACTATTGCCCCATCTGCCTGTTGTCTGTCATCTACAAGCTGTTTACACAAGTCATTCTGAACAGGATTGGCAGAACACTAGATGAAGGACAACCATGCGAGCAAGCTGGCTTCCGGAAAGGATTCAACACAATCGACCATATTCACATGGTAACCAAGCTCATTGAGGTTTGTAGGGAGTACAAGATGCTGCTCTGTCTCACGTTCATTGATTTAAAGAAAGCCTTTGATTCTGTGGAGACTGAAGCGGTCATCGAAGCCCTAGCCAAACAGGGTGTTCAAACCCAATACATCAAGATCCTTCGCGAGCTGTATTACGGATTCACCACCAGGATCTCACCATTCTACAAGGAAGTGATCATTGATGTCAAAAAGAGGGGTTCGGCAGGGGTTCCCATTTCACTGAGACTCTTCAGCGCCACCCTCGAGAACATCATGCAACAATTAGAATGAGAAGGAATGGGAGTGAAGATTGATGGTTGGCGACTACACCACCTCCGTTTCGCTGATGACATCGTTCTAATAACACCAAACATTACTCAAGCAGCACAAATGCTGGCTGACTTCGACCAAGAATGTGGAAAGATAGGTCTACAGCTGAATGTAAAGAAAACTATATTTATGAAAAATGAACTAGTTCCAGAGGCCCCATTCACTCTCAATGGAACAGACAATTCTGAATGTAGCAGTTATGTGTACCTAGGTCGAGAAGTCAACATGATGAACGACTTAAAACCTGAGCTGCGCAGGAGGAAGAGAGCGGCATGGAATGCCTTCAAAGGCATCGAAGAAATAGGTAAAAGGACAAAGAACCTCCGGCTCCGGGCATATCTCTTTGACTCCACCGTTCTCCCTGCATTAACATATGGCTTAGAGACCTGGGCCCTATGAAAGCAGGATGAGAATGCTATCCGGGTCTCCCAAAGAGGAATGGAAAGAGCTATGCTTGGAATATCACGCCTCACTCAAGTGAGAGAAGGAATTCAGAGTTCCAACCTCCGTTGCTATTCCAGAATCAGGGACGCTGTCTTGTTTGCCAAGGCATCGAAAATCAGATGGGCTGGACATGTAATGTGATTTGGAGATGACCGCTAGACTAGAGCTGTTACCGACTGGATCCCATGGGATGTCAAAAGATCACATGGCTGCCCACCTACAAGATGGTCAGGCTTCCTTGTCAAGACCCTGAAGGAACGGTTTGAGGCTCTTCATATTCCTGAATCAACCAGATGCCATTGGGCTACATTAACATGTGATAGGGTCCAATGGAAATGTTACAGGCGCCCGCTCGAGCAAATCTATGAATAACGGGATTCAAGTGATCAAGTGATTCTGAATGATTTTTTCCTTATATTGTTCCTCTATGACCTCTTCATAACAGCCAGAACTTACTTGAAAGAATAATTCAATTTCTATTCATCTCTGCTTTAATTTGTCTACTGGTTGTTTATCAAAGTAGAATAAAATCCCAATTTCCTAACCTGTGTATAGGATCTTGTCTGATCGGGCCCTCACCTTTCTCCTTAGCCTTACTCTCACCACTGTCCCTGTTCATGCTGCTCCAGTGACTGACTTTCCATTCTTCACATGCCTCAGGATGTTTTGCTCTCTTGACCTAAACATTTCAAGTCTAGATCACTGTAGGGAATCTTTCTTGTACAAAAAATCTTTTGTATTTTTTTTTTTTTTGTGTTTGGTCTCGAAGGTAACGGTCACAAATAGTTCACTGCTGATCACCCTAATAAGTTCAAAGAGCCTTCTGCTCACCTGACTGTCATTTTGGATTAAACAGTCAACTGAAATGTTCACTCCCTGAAGTTAGCTTGTTTATGGTCTCATGGTCAGTCTTTGCAGAACACAAGCTCAATGGGACCAAGACTATGGTTTTCTTTTTTCTTTTTTTTAGGTCATACCCATTGAACTCAGAGGTTACTCCTGACTCTTCACTCAGGAATTACTCCTGGCGGTGCTTGGGGGACCATATGGGATGCCGGGGATCGAACCCAGGTCGGCCTGTGCAAAGCAAGCACCCTATCCACCATGCTAGCACTTCAGCTCCTAGGACCAGACTTTGATTACCTTTATGTCTCTGATATGTCAAGGATGACTGAAACGTAGTGGGTAATAAACTTATATTAAATGAAAAATAAAAAAAAAGGTTTTTGAGTTTAACCAGACTGCTTGCACAGTTCTCTGAAACACACACACATGCAGACACACACGCACACACTTGCACATTCTGTTTTCTCTGCTGTAGTTGCCTCTTTTTGTTAACTTTTGCTTACCTTCTAGTAGTGGACTTTGCCACCTCCTCTGTGAAGCTGTCTTTGGTCTTCTGATTTTATAGTTATTAGCTCCAATAGTCTCCCCAGTACCCTAGGCTTATAGCATGGGGTACTTTTTTGTTAAGATATTTGTCTGCCTTTTTTAGACAAGTTGTGGCATGAATGATTTTTATTTTCTAGCCTAGTGGGAATCTATTAAAATAGAGTTGTTCAATTTATTTTTCATACTGAATTATTTGGTAAAATACTAAAATAATCTTTGGTAAGTGAATGTCTCACAGGTTTTTTTTCACTTACCACATTTCAAAACACAGAACACAAAAAATTACTTATTAAAAGGACTCATACATCCCATAAGGTTTCCTATAGTTAAAATAACAAAAAAAAGTACTTATTGTTTATTACCACTTGCCACTTGTCTTCCCGTTGTTCATCGATTTGCTGGAGCAGGTACCAGTAACGTCTCCATTTGTTGGGAATGAGATCCATTATTGTTATTGTTTTTGTTTATTACTATTACATATTTGTCATGCATTTATGATACGGATCATCTTACTCAAAATAGCTCTTCAAGGTGTACATGCCGTTACCCTCATTTAAAACGTGCAAACTGAGATGCAGATGTAGTAATCTGTTCAAGTTTGTACAATTAGTAAAACAGAGTTGGGATTTGAATCCACGTCTCTCAACTTCTAAATGCGAACTCTTTCTCAACACCATGCTGCCCCCTATGGGACGAGCCCACATTTCAGAACTGTTTGTTTAAGGTATTAATAGCAAGTGAAAAATCTACATTTTATAAGCTACAGAATTTTAAAAAGATACTTTGCTATTATTTGAGTAGAAAGAGAGTATTAGGCTCACCATCCTGCCTTTGACTTGAAAGCATAAAAGTGCTTTTGTAGAGATTGGTATTAAAATACCCAAAATTTTTTTGGTTAGCATATGTGATGTAAATTCCTAAATTTACAGGTAATTAAGCAATTGTTATGTAAATTCCTGAGAGTAAACTGCTGCGTATTCCAGTTTGTCTGTAAGTTATCTCCTGCACCTATGTCTATGACGAGGCCAGCCAATTATTGCGCTGAGGGTTCTAGTTTAGTCAAGGATTTTTTTCTACGTTACATCCAGGACTTTGGTGGTGGCAGGACTTGGTGTTTCAGAAACTTCCACTATCTAGCTCAGATCTACTATTCCACATACCTGTCAGGCTTTGCATACTAGAGGTTGGCCCGTTCTCTTTCCTTACCTGGTTGCTTTAGCTGACCTGGCGCTTAGCTGGCACTCAGAGCAGTCTCCAATCTGCATTTTGAAGCTTTATCCCTGTGCTATGCCATTTTCCTTGGGGGGCTTTGACTCGAATGGAATAAAACCCTTCCTCTGAACTTTATCATCTAGGTAGACGTGATCACGTGTTTCTCAGGTTTCCTTAGTATCTTATCCCTTCTCAATTCCAATTTTTGTTTGGTTTGGGAGCCACACCTGGCAGTCCTCAGGGCTTCTGGCTCTAATCAGAGATCACTTCTGGTGGTGCTTGGGGACCTATGCAGTGCCAGGGACCAAACCCTGGTTAGTTGCATGCAAAGTAAGTGCCTTACCTGCTATAGATTTAGTCAAGACCCTGCTTCACCCCTCCTCTTAAAAAGACTTCCCACATAGCAGTCTTTCCCTCTGCTTTTCTGGGGTTAATGCTTCAGCACATAGAATCTTACCAGTGGAGAAAGGACAGAGAATCTGTGACTGATATACCAGAACTTTAGAACTGATTGCTTACCACTCACTGCCTTTCTTCTATGCATCTCTGGGGATGGCGATGGGGATGGAAGACAGTCTATATGTGATGACGTAGAGCTGATCTTCTTTAGGTTTTGCTCATCTGAAGGGTCTATCAGCTTAGAGATGGATAAGCCAGAAACTGGTTGTTTGTATCTTGCATACTGTAGAGCATCCATGATCCATCTCATTTCACGCCAAACTTCATCTATTTGCTTTGAATAAATTGGTAAAGGCATTATGTTACCAAAAGTGATTAAAAGGAGTAAGCTTCCCTAAGAAGATGACTCTTTTTCTATGGTATTAGCTTTGAGCCAGAGTGAAATATTTTTCAGTGGGTTTTTTTTATTAAACACTTTATTATACCACCGTGAGATTACAACACTGCTCATGTTTAGAGGTTTCGGTCACATAGTGTTCCAGCACCCCGCCTCCACCAGTGCCCATTTCCCACTACCAATGTCCCCAATTCCCCCCCCCTCCCATAGATGGCAGGTTCTTTATCTCTTTTCTCTCTCCCTCTCTCTCTCTTTTCCTTCTCTTACACATTGTGGGTTGCACTACATACACTTAGAAACCATCATGTGCATTTTTTTGCCTGTATTTAATATTCAGTTCTAGGTTGGTATTAGCCCTTTCAACATTTATTCACACATGTTCCCTTCTCTGTCTTACCTAACCTCTGACTCCCACACGTTTGTGGTAATTTCCACTTTTGGTAAGTCCACCTGATATATTTATGCTATGCAAATAAATGCAGTCATTCTATATCTCTCTCTTTCCTTCTAATTTCACTCAACATGATCCTTTCCATGTCCATCCATTTATGGGCAAATTTCATAACTTCATTTTTCCTAACAGCTGCATAGTATTCCATTGTGTAGATGTACCACAGTCTTTATCCAGTCAACAGTTTTCTGGCATACTGGTTGTTTCCAGGTTCTGGCTATTGTGAATAGTGCTGCTATGAAAATAAAAGTGCTGATGGTGTTTCCGCTGTGTGTTTTTGGCTTCCCAGGGTATATTCCCAGGAGTGGTATGGCTTGGTCAAAAGGGAGCTCAATTTCTAGTCTTTGGAGGAATGTCCATATTGTTTTCCAGAAAGGCTGTACAAATCGACATTCCCACCAACAATGTATGAAAGTCCCCTTTTCCCCGCATTCATGCCAGCACTTGTTGCTTTTACCCTTTTGGAAATGGGCTAGTCTCCCTCACAGGAAGGTTTTGATGATGAGATGAAATAACGAAATTGAAAATGCTTTGCAAAACTGTAGGGTGTATTTCTCATACATTCAAAGTGTTTTGAATTCTGTCAATTTAATTCTGAAGCAAGCAGATGCCATTGGGCTACAGTGGCACGTGAATAGGGTCAAATGGAAACGTTTCTGGTGCCTGTCTGAGTAAATCAATGAATAACGGGATGTCAAGTGATCAAGTGATCAAGTGAATTCTGGTAAATTATTATTTACCAGAATATAAAATATTTCTCATTAGAATATTGTGAGGAAGTTAGAATAATCAGAAAGGTCATGCCCTTTATATCCCTATTTTATAATATAAAATAGGAATTCTTAAATAATAGGAGAAAGAAATGTATTTTAGTTCTTAATGTAAGCTAGTAAAACAAAGCATTATTGAAATACTTTCCTAAGCAGAGATTCTTGAATATACTTAAATAGAAAAGAACTAACTTTACACATGAAATTTCTTACTTTCTTATGCTTAAATTATTCTAATATATAAACCAGATTAAATAAGTCATTGGTAAGTAAGTTAAATATCCTTGTACTTAGATCACTATTTTGATTTCTGGGTTAGCATAGTGATTTTAAACAATATTATAAGGTACAACAGTCGCTTCTCTGAAGTCTATTTGTGAAAAAGTCTCTCTTATGTTTTTGTTTCTATCTCTGTAGACAATATATATATACTTTAAGATATTATTAGGCACTGGTCATGGTCTTTCTAATTATTCTGTCTGTTTTCAAGGAAGGATGAGTCCATGTAGTATGTTTTGCATTTTATTTCACCAGATACTTTTCTAAGTCTCTTTTTAGTCCATATATTTACTCAGTTACTAAAATGAACAGGTTGAATGTCCCTTCTAGTTCTGACACTGGTTTAATTTTGAAGGATATTTGAAAAGTTGGTGTCACTCTACATACATGTAGAAGGTGCCCATTGTATGAATAATTTAAGATTAAGGTGTCTGATTACAGAAATTGCTATTTAGTGCCTTATTTTCAAAAATTTATCTCTAGATTTTTAAAGAATGTACTTAAGTCTGGTGATCTGGAGTAACAGAATGGAGTCTAAAACTGTTGATAGTTTGCCATGTCATGAACTAGTGAAATGGTACTGTGTGTCAATAGCCAATTTACCTCACTTTCTAGTTTTGTCCTGGGTGACAGGACTTGGCAGAGTGTTCATGGCTGTAAAGAAAGAGTGAGATTGTGCTTTCTTAGCTTTATTAGCACAGTGAGGTAAGGAAGAGGTTCAGCAGTGGACAGGCTCAGAAGCAGGAAATGAGTGACTGTGGAGGGAGAAATATAAAGTTCAGTGGGTAAAGTGATAGTGGAAATCTCAGAGGAGAAGAGACTTGGACAAATGGGGCTGTTGCACTCTTCTCTAGCTTTTATAGGTCATACCTCATGCAGCATCCTCTTGTCTCAGGTGTTTTAAAGGCAAAATACAGTGTGACTATGGGCAGCTTTTTGGAGTGCACATTAAGGGCAGGGATTGTGCTTTTTGCATCGTTTTTCTTTGTGAAAAGAACAGGTACTCAATAAATGATTGTTTTGTGATTAATAAATGGTCACCTAATTCTTTACCTCTTTACCTCTAAACAGAGGGTATTATGATGGGAACTTGTAAAGATAAGTGTACTTTAAAACTAAAGGTTTCAGTTATCATACTCACAATCAAAAGTTTTCAGTTATAATAATTACAATCCTGATTATTGTAGCAGTATAATCCTGATTAACTGCGACCTCCCAAAATATATATTCAAGTTCCAACCCCTGAAACTTGTGACTATTGCCTTAGGAGTAAATATTACCTTACATGGCAAACTATGTGATTAAGAATTTGGAGAGGATTTTATTCAAAATTATTTCGGTGGGTTCTGTTTCCAAGGAAAAATGTCCTCATAAAGGCATTCAAGTGGGGCACAGGGAGGTTTGGCAGACAGAGGAGGAGACAGTGTAACCAGGAGGCAAAGACTGAAGTGATGTGGCTACAAGTCAGGGAATGTGGGCAGCTCCCAGGAGGTGGCTATAGAAAACAGCCTCCCTGGAGGCTCCAGAGGGAGAATGGCCTTAAACATCTTGAGTTCAGATTTGATTTTCCAGAACTAGGTGAGAATACATTTCTATTTTTTTCTGGGTTGGGGGTGGTAATTTGCTATAGCAGCCCCTAGGAAATGTACCATTATTAATGATGATCCATTTGTTCTCTTTGGATATGATTATTTCAGTCTTTTTTCTGAGAAAATATTTAGCGTAGAGATGTAAAAATTATGTGTAGAAACAATATTTACTTCTTATTTTTTTTAAGTGATGAAATGAAGAGTTATTAGAGGCCAAATAATTAAAAACATCAGTACAGGGATGCCTGTGGACTGACTTAGTTAAGTAGCTCTAAAAAGAGGTACAATTTTCACCCATTTTTACCTTATACTGTTGATCTAAAAATAACTGACAACATAATCCCTCTGATTTTAAGGTCCAAATTCAGCTTCTAAAGACTTGCTGACATATTTTTTAAAGTGAAAGACCATGAATTCCCTAGGTCTGTTGGTTAAAAGTTCTGCATCCATTTCTCACTCTGCCCTTAAAAAATTTTGGTTTTTGCCCCATAAATCACACTCCTTTCTCTATAGTCAGGCAAGATAATATTTTTTATTAAAATGTAAAGGTGATTGGTTTTCTCACAGCACAGTTACAAGGTGCTTGAGGGGATGATAGATTGGCTATATTTAATGAGCTGTGTTTCTATTACAGCTTAGGAGCATTTGAAGCATTACAGTATATAAATTATAGTCTAATTGCCCTTTAGGCTGTGGCAGCTCCAAATATGCCAAGTTCTAAGTCTCTACATTTTGACATTTCTGCTGCCTATGCTGTCTCTGTAGCATGTATACCTTATCTATGATTTTCTCCACCTTCCCTAGTTCAGCCCACCCCTTGTTGGCTGCACTCCTTGAGATTTTTTTCCTCCGTCACCATATGTACATAGACTCCCTTACTCTTTACAATGTTTAGTTTGTGTAGTGACTTCAACACTGTCTTAGATCTGGGATCTTGCAAATGCTCTCACAGCTGGTGGCTGGTGTTAACTCTGCAGCTCATGGTTATAGGGTGGGCTCAGATGTGGATAACTATGGGTGAGTGGTTGCAATTGGTTTTCATTCTGCTCTCAGAAGGAAAACGTATCTTAGATAAGAAGCCGAGCATAGATCAGGGAAGAGATGATATCATTGTATACAGCCTGTGAGGTGATCCCTGTGGGCTGTGGCAAGGCAGGCCACTGTAGGCAATGGGTGCAGGGAGGAGGCCTGGCAAAGAAGTAAATTTTTGAAGCCTTTGGGAATTGGCTTTTATTCAAGTCTCCATGTACCTGGCTGACTGGCTGGCTAGGAGAGTATGTTGAGGGGGCTCTCAAATTACCTGCTTTGGGAGGTCAGAATAGCTAAACCTTTGAAGAATTCCTTGCCTGGTCTGCCTTGTTCATACAACTTACAAGTAAGATGAAAGGGAGAGAGAAAAAAGACAGTGGAACGCAAAGCTAAGTGTAAAGGAAAGGAGTCAGGAGCCTTCCCTGGAGGTTTTGAGGTATGTGAAGCTTAAGAAAGCCTTGGGGCCGGAGAGATAGTACAGTGGGCAGGGTGTTTGCCTTGCATGAGGCCAATTCGAGTTTGATCCCTGGACTCCTGTATGGTCCCCTCAGCCCATCAAGAGTAAAATCCTGAGCTGGGAACCAGAAGCAAGCTTCCTGAACACAGCTGAGTATAGCAGAATGACAAATAGGAAAAAAAAAGGAAAAGAAAGTTTCAGGGAAGCATCAGAGAAATAAAGCAGACATAGAACCCAAGCTTCTCTAAAAATATTTATGTATTTACAATTATTAAAAAAAGTCATGATATGTTAGCATCAAGCAGGCCGTACAGGTCTCCAAGTCATCTAGTCCAGTTCTCTTCATTTTACATAAAAAGGAAAAGGAGGCCCTGGAAATCAAATATTAATTTGATATACCCAGTATTGAGCCAGAGAGACAACTCATCTGCTGACTAACTTTAGAGGACTGGACACTTCTGTTATGGTTTGGGGGCTGCACTCAACAGTTACGGGATCTTCTCTCAGCAGTGCTTGTGGATCACGCAGTGCCAGGGATCAAATCCAGGGCTCCTGCGTGCAAAGCATGTGGCCCATCCCATTGAGCCATCTCTCAGTCTATTCCTCCTCACAACAGTCGAACTCATCGCTGTAGGCCCAGCTCTGAGAAACCCTTTATGGCTTTTTATTTTTATACTTAGAAATTTAAGTATATTTTTACGTGTTTGGGTTGACACAGAACTTCAAAAAAACAAACTTCTCTTTCGGTACCTACACAGTTTAAAAATAGAATTTGCACGCACTGCTTGTCTACCCCAATGAACTTTAAACTCTTCATGTCTGGAATCGAGTATAATTCAAATTTTTATCTTCCATAAAGTGTCTGACACTTTGGTATTCAAAAGAATTTCTCAAATTGGACTGAGTCTATATCATGGTTACATTTATCAGGGAGGCTCTTGTGTTACACTTATTTTGTGAACTGGGTAGCTGATAGGCAGAAAGACTCTAAGATTTGTCCAATGAATTCTGAAGTAATTTGGGAATAGATCCAGATTCTCTAAACTACCAACCAGTTCCTTTTTCACAAGACTCTGAAGTATCAATGTAAGGCTTCTCCAGACACATCGGGGAACAGCATTTTCTAACCCAGCCACATGTAAATGTGCCAACTCTGCCGAAAGATGGCCAATGCTTGAGCTATCTTAGATCCAACTGGATTTGGAATAACACAAACTGGTGAACTATTTCCTTCTGTTTCTCAGGACATTGATTAACAATTTTACTTTTTGTTGGACCTATCAATGGGCAATTAGGTAGGAATACTATTTGGCGGGGGGGGGGGAAGCTCTGCTTAGCACTATGCCACCAACATTTTAATCATTACTTTTGGCAGTAAGCTTTTTTCCCAATATGGGAAGCTAAGCACAGTGCCTGATAACAGTTCTTAGTAACTGAGTGATCTGCAGCTCTTTCTTCAGCCTTTGTTTTAGAATACAAGTCCCTGAGCTCCACGTTTTAACCAGGGCATGGCCCACTTGCTCACTGTTATCTTTAACTCAGCACTGACTGCTCTTCTTTCTCATGCTTAGTTCTCCTTTCAGCTTTGTCCCTTTCCCCTTATATTTGTATTTATTAAATGTATAGTTTAAGTAATGTCAATCAAATATCAAATCAAATATGACAGTAACAATTATAGACCTCATTCCCATGACCTGATGGAATGGTTTGAGGCTCTTTATGTTCCTGGAGTGAGCAGATACCCTTGGGCTACACTAGCATGTGTACACTGGGTGCTATCAGGTAGTCTTGCACTGTTCACTTAGTTTGATCTCAGAAGAAACAACCCTTACCTGAATGAAGTCTAAAACCTGCTGGTGTCTTTGTTTGGCAGCTGCAACCGCTGTCTGAGATTGCTTCCCTCAGGGACTGTTGAGTATTCAGAGAATCCAGCTCCATAACAGCAGAAAGGCGGCAATACAGACTAATAAATTTCTCCCTGTAGCTGCAAAAATGAACTGGAGAATAGACAAGCAAAATAAAGCATGTTAAGATCTGGTATCAAAATAGAGAAATTCATACCTCAGAGAAAACAAGTCGAATGAAAACATGATTTATTAATCCTATCAGTGGAAAATATTAAGCCATAAATAAATTATAAATGTGCTCTTAAAGGGGCCAGTTGTCTGGTTTTAGTCAGACAGTATTCCCTTTTAAGGTTTACCAAGTCCTGTTAAGGTATGGGGAAGACTGGTTGGCTCAAGCTGCAGTTCATGTTTAGCTCCAGTGTTGTGAAAAATACATATTTGATTGGGAAATTAAGTTTGTTTATCACCTTAAAGGAAAAAAAAAGAGAAGCCAAATAGCAATTTGAAACCTAGCTGATACCCACGTATATCTTGCTTGTTCCTTTCTAAAACCAGAATCCCATTAGATATGAGACATATTTTATTCTGAGAGTCTTTTATCTAACTGGAGAACATCTAGATGGACCTATTATGATGGACTTTGGTTTGCTCTTTCCACCTTTCTTTTTTAATTGTTTCTTTGGAAGGAAGATAGAGCAAGATGGCTCAACAGAGAGAGATCAGATGTGCACGGGAGACTGGATGTGCAGGGGAGACAGGATGTGCACGGGAGACAGGATGAGCACGAGATAGGATGTGCACAGGAGACAGGATGTGCACGAGATAGGATGTGCATGGGAGACAGGATGTGCACGGGAGACAGGATGTGCACAGGAGACAGGATGTGCACGAGATAGGATGTGCACGGGAGACAGGATGTGCATGGAAGACAGGATGTGTACGGGAGACGGGATGTGCACGGGAGATAGGATGTGCACGGAAGACAGGATGTGCACGGGCGTCAGGATGTGCTGATGAGATAGGATGTGCACGGGGAGACAGGACGTGCACGGGAGACAGGATGTGCACGGGAGACAGGATGTGCACGGGAGACAGGATGTGCACGAAAGATAGGAGTGCACGGGAGTCAGGATGTGCTGATGAGACAGGATGTGCAGGGGGAGACAGGATGTGCACGGGAGACAGGATGTGCACGAGATAGGATGTGCATGGGAGACAGGATGTGCACAGGGAGACAGGATGTGCACGAGATAGGATGTGCATGGGAGACAGGATGTGCACGGAAGACAGGAGTGCATGGGAGACAGGATGTGCACAGGAGACAGGATGTGCATGGGAGACAGGAAGTGCATGGGAGACAGGATGTGCACAGGAGACAGGATGTGCATGGGAGACAGGAAGTGCATGGGAGACAGGATGTGCACGAGATAGGATGTGCATGGAAGACAGGATGTGCACGGGAGACAGGATGTGCACGGGAAACAGGATGTGCACGGGAGACAGGATGTGCACGGGGAGACAGGATGTGCACAGGAAACAGGATGTGCACGAGATAGGATGTGCATGGGAGACAGGATGTGCACGGAAGACAGGAGTGCACGGGAGACAGGATGTGCACAGGAGACAGGATGTGCATGGGAGACAGGATGTGCACGAGATAGGATGTGCATGGGAGACAGGATGTGCACGGGAGTCAGGATGTGCTGATGAGACAGGATGTGCACGGAAGACAGGATGTGCACGGGAGACAGCATGTGCATGAGATAGGATGTGCATGGGAGACAGGATGTGCATGGGAGACAGTATGTGCACGGGAGACAGGATGTGCACGGGAGACATGATGTGCACGAAAGATAGGAGTGCACGGGAGTCAGGATGTGCTGATGAGACAGGATGTGCACGGGAGACAGGATGTGCACGGGAGACAGGATGTGCACGGGAGACAGGATGTGCACGGGAGACAGGATGTGCACGGGAGACAGGATGTGCACGGGAGGCAGGATGTGCACGGGAGACAGGATGTGCACGGGAGACAGGATGTGCATGGGAGACAGGATGTGCATGGGAGACAGGATGTGCATGGGAGACAGGATGTGCACGGGAGACAGGATGTGCACGGGAGACAGGATGTGCATGGGAGACAGGAGTGCATGGGAGACAGGGTGTGCACGGGAGACAGGGTGTGCACGGGAGACAGGATGTGCACAGGAGGCAGGATGTGCACGGGAGACAGGATGTGCACGGGAGGCAGGATGTGCACGGGAGACAGGGTGTGCACAGGAGACAGGATGTGCACGGGAGGCAGGATGTGCACGGGAGTCAGGATGTAGTGATGAGACAGGGTGTGCACAGGAGACAGGATGTGCACGGGAGGCAGGATGTGCACGGGAGGCAGGATGTGCACGGGAGTCAGGATGTGCACGAGACAGGATGTGCACGGGAGTCAGGATGTGCACGAGACAGGATGACGATACAGCAAGATGACTCAATGAATCACTGTTTATCTTCAGCTGAGTTGGAGTTCCTCTCTCAAAAGATCATAAAGGGCATCAGAAACAGTCTAATCCTTTTGCCATTGTGGAAAAAGGAAAGAGAACCTGGGTTAGAGGAATATGGGAAAGAAATACTGAACCTCGGTCCAGGCAGCCTGAGGTCGCCAGACTTTCCATACTGCTCTGATGGGCTTTCATGACTCCAGAAGGAGGAAAGCATCCTGATTATGACTGGTGAAGTGCTATTTTCTTCCTGCGCATTGTTGAATTTGGAGACTCACTCTCCCAGAACCTTCCTTACTCTGTGTCCTCCTGACCTGGACCAGTGCATTCCATGCTTTGGAAATTGGGCTGTTATAAGTCAACAAATATGTTGAACCCTTTTTATTCTGGCTTCTTTGGTGAGGAATTCTAGGAAGAACATCTAATTACAACCCTAGGACCCTTTGTTGTTGGCTCCCGAGACCCAGAGCTAGCCATGTAATGAAGCCCAAACCACACTACCTCCACATGGGGCACCTGATCATTTCTACAGTTCACTGAGGAAACCCCGCTCCTCTGCATGTTGAGAGATTTCTGTGGATCTTGTAATTCCCACTGCCTGATTCCTTGAATTTCTTAGGATGAGTCTCAGATGAACAGAAGGGCAACCTGATATGTTTGTATCTCCTTATTTGAAGTATATGAAGAGAAGATTGGGGTGAGGATTTCAGTGGCTCATCTATATTGCAGTGCATTCGTCCTAGGAGGTGTTTCTCCAGTCAGGTAAGCTCAGTCCTGTGTGGATTTCCCCCTCTGGCATCAGTATTTGTTTCCCATATTCCTCTAACCCAAATGCCTGACACTAAGAAGACCTGACTTCATTTAGCTTCTCAGAAAATAAGAAACGACTGAGCACCCTCCAGATGATCTAGTTTTCATGCTGTTTCTTTGCTTAATGACCCCTGTGGAGCATCTTTTTTTTTATTTTTGGGTCATACCCGGCAATGCTCAGGGGTTATTCCTGGCTCTACACTCAGGATTTACTCCTGGCCGTGCTTGGGGGACCATATGGGATGACAGGGAATCAAACCCAGGTCGGCCGCTTGCAAGGCAAACACCTTACCCACATCTTAACTTTAATGAAATCTTTATGGACACTTCCTACCCTCTACACAGAACTAATTTCCTTTACTTTTGCACGCATAAGGTTCATTTAAAAATGTATTAGGATACTCACTCTGCCTTAAGTTTGTTTGACTGCCTTAGCATTACATCATGATATGTTTGAGAACAGAAACCATACCGCTTATTAGTTATGTCCTCAAAGCCTGAGCAATTGCAACTTCTCACTGTTTATTGACTATATGAAGAAACAAATGTTTGCAAAGAGGAAAGAGCATATCTCTACTTCCCTCCTTAATTTTCTTGCTGCTTTGAAAGGTATTTCAGGTCTGTGATATTGACTGGTAGTTTTACAGGAGTCACTACTATTTTTTAGCTTACTCTTGACCCTTGTAGTTCTCCAAATGTGTTTTTATGCCTTTCAAGGAGAGATTATATCCTGTTAGCACTTGACAGATGTCCTCTCCGGGCTGAAAGTGAAGAGAGTGACATGGATCGGGGCCTGCATTTCTAAACCAAGTTCTTAAAAAAATTTCACCTTTTCCCCTCTTTATAAAATATAACTGGGAAGATAGGGAGAGGCACTAAGGAATTTCTTTAAAAGAAACACTATCAGTCCCATCTGAATTCCAAAATGCCAGGGTGTCCACAACTTTCTCTTGTTGTGTCTCCTTGCGGTAGGAGCCTGGATCAGTGGGTGGTCTCAGAGCGCCCACACCACCATGCCACTCACCACAGTGAGCTATGAGGACCTTTCAACTACAGCGCTTCACTTTCCCACTCTGGTGGTTTTCATCCAGAGCCTTTAATGTTGCTTTAACAAATGTTACTTTAACATAGTCTTTTGTGGTTTAGCAATGATACATTTGGTAGCCATCACTGAGGAGGGGAGGATAGACTGGAAGCTTCTAATTTTTTTTCTAATGTGAATCACATGCATTTTACAGACAAAATGGTATAAGTCTACAATAATGCATTATCTGAACCACACGATGTGTCAGTAATTCACAAACTCAGGCTAATTTTCTGCGGCGCTTTCTTTCCCACTTTCTTTTATACAAAAGAGCGACAGAATAAAAAGCAGTTAGCACCAATATACCACGACAAAGTCAGATTGAGTATAGCAGGGTGAGGAGTAGGCTTAGGTATCAGATCAACCTGAATCTGAATCACAGTCCTGCCCATATAACATGCCTATAAGGAAGTTTTCTCAATCTAAGGCAGGAATAATGTCTCTCTAAGATTAAATTATATATATGAATATATATATATATATATATTTTTCTTTTTGGACTGGGCTCTCTTATATGTATAAGTATATATATGTATAAGTATATATACATATATATGAGAGCCCAGTCCAACAAGAGGTATGCATCAGATCCAAACAGACTTTCGTTCACACTTTTGCCCTATACTCCAAGAAAGAATAAAGCATTTAGTACAGAATTAGAACAGTATTCAGAGTAGAACACTCTTCCTAAAGATCTCTAACCCAGTGATTTTTCTAATAATATACTGTAGATTCTTAGGCTATGCAGACTAGTTTGGAAGCAAAGGAATTAACAAAATTTCTTTCTCGGGTAAGTTTAACTACATGATTCTTTGCCAAAGTATCAGAAAGAACCTGGGCATAAAATGCCCTTCTCATGGCGACTGGTAGTGAATGAGTTGACAGTTGGAATTCAGGAATGGTATACTAAATCGTGGGCACTAGGAATGAGGGTTGAGACTGCCATTTCTTAGAAGCCTGTGGCTTCAATTCCATTAGGCTCGCTGCCTGGATATCCCACAGGCACCTCAAAACTCATCATTTGTCAGTGAACTCATCATCTCTCCCTTCCCTAAACCTGTTCTTCCCCTCACATTTCCTGTTTTGGTAGATGGCAGCTATATTAATCTCAGCAGTCCATTCAGCCTCTTTGAATCCTCCATCTTGCCCTAAAGACACTAAGTCAGTCATTGAGTTTTATTAATTTTTAACCTCTAAATCCTTGGGCCTCTATTTTCTCTCTCTACCCACATTGGGCCATATTGATAAGGGTTCTCTCTAGACTAGTCTTCTGTTTCATTGCCTCTAGTCTCGATCCTTTGCTTTCCTTTTCTATAATCCACCTTCTACAGTGCTGTTTAAAAAATCAGTAAGACTGTATTATTCCTTTTAAAATCTTTTAAAGAAAGTTTTGCCTACAAGATAAAAATCTAATTTTTTAAAGGATAGCATAAGTACTCTGTGATTTTGACTTATTTAATTGTTAGCTTCATTTCCTGTGACTTCTTCAGATCCCTCACTCATCTTTCTCAGTGAGCTACTGAGATTGTGCTTAATGGACTGCATTTTTCTCAGGTCTCCAAGCCATTGTGCCTTCTATTCCTTTTGCTTAAAATTATTTTCCTTTCCAGTTCTGTTTTTCCTTTTACTTCCTTTCCTTTTCTGAAGGGTTACTTCTTTTTTTAAAGTGTAGATCAAATCTTATTGCTTTAAGGAATAATGGGATGTCTTTTCTCTGAAATCCTCCAGCCTACTTTTAAAGCAGGGCTTTCCTGGTTTTGCAGCTGTTGATATAGATGTCTCTATCTCCGACTGGATTCTAGACTTCTGCATGTCTGACCCAGAACAGTACTTGGTACATAATGGAAGCTCAGTGAATGTATGTTAAATGAAGGATACAACCAAGCACCAAAATATTAAGCATATATCAGTCTTTAACATTAAAAAAATCCTCACTTAAAAAAATCTTTTGAGTTCATATGGTCTGAACTCCAGAGAAAGAGTAATCAATAAACTTGACTTTCCTTATCTTTGACCTGCTGTCAACTGTGATGGCACAGGGTCATGAAGGTGACCTCCCTTGTGTAGATTAGGCACATTTTCAAGAGGCCACATCGCTTGATAGTTTTGATGGCTTATGATCTTAATTTGCCTTTTGTCTCTGGAAACAGTTTATAAACAATGACCTTTTCCAGTCCTTCAGCATTGCTATATTAATTCAGCATGGTCTATCCTGTCCCTATCCAAAGGGTTACAGTATCCGACCTGGGCAGTGCAAAGGAGAGGGTCTCTGGTAAAATTCTATTGCCCCAGCTCAACCTTGCTTCTAGAGATATCACAATCTCCTCCTATATGATAATCTCTCCGTCCCTCTATCTCTCTCTCCCTTTCTTTCTCCCCGCCTTCTCTTCTACAAGTAACCCTACAAAGGAACACATGAGTTTCCCAGACTACTCTTTATTCCTGGAGACAGAGGACTAAGCTCCTTCACCATTTTGCCCTTGCTAGATCTGTTTAGTCCTGGAATAGGCACAGATGTGTTTTCCATGGCTGGCGAGCAAGTTATTTATGATTCACTCAGGCCACTGGCAGGAACATGGTCACTTTGCCAAATCTCAAATCACTTCAATGAGACAGAGATGTCTTATACGAGTCAGGCTGAAATATAGTGTATTTTTTACTTTTCATAATTTACGTATTCCCATCATTTTCACTTTTAAAGTTTCATTAGAATTTTTATGTTCTTTTGCAATTTTCTGAATTCTGGCTTAATTTTGTGATATTCTCTTTCCCAGAAGTGCTTAGTTTATCTCTTGACCTTTTGCTGTGGATCTATCTGTGGAAGATACATGTCCCTGCTTATAAAAAAAGATATTAAAATTTACTAGCATATTTCTTAGAGGGGCTAAGCAGCTCCCTTTGGTGTTATTAAATGCGTAGTGAGCTGATGTCTAGTGGAGGAAGTATCTATGCTGATCAGCCTCTTGGAGAGCTGTTCGTGAGGATATGGCAGAGTTTGTCTCTTACTAAACTCAACAGTAATTTTTACTAAAGCCTAACAGTATCTTGGAAATCCCTTCTGGTTGTACTGAAGAAAAATAAGCACTATGCTAGACACGTTATCATTTTTGTTATGTGTAACATTTCATCCTGATCCCTAAAAAAGGCTAGTAGAACTGTGTATGTTACTGGAATTAAGCCAAACCGTGTGATATTTGCTGGAAATTTTCATGGTCCTCATAACCCTCACTATTCTCTGACATTCACAATATTGTTTGCTGAATAATCTACTTTATCTCCCCACTAGAATATAAACTTCATGAAAAATACGTTCATTGCTGATTCTTTACTACCTGACAATGGTTAGTACATAGTAGATTAATTAATCAGAATTTGTTTTTTTTTTGTTCTTTTTTTTTTGGGGGGGTCACACCCAGCAATGCTCAGGGGGTTTCTCCTGGCTCTGCACTCAGGAACCACTCCTGGCGGTGCTCGGGGGACCATATGGGATGCCGGGGATCGAACCGGGCCAGCATGAGCTGGCCGCGTGCAAGGCAAACGCCCCTACCGCTGGGCTATCGCTCCAGCCCAATCAGAATTTGTTGATGAAGAAATAAACAACTAAATGGACCGAAGACACTGTAGAATAGGAACTACCATTAGTGTAGGACAAAGTGTGGCTGTCCATAAACAGCCCATGAGTCTTCTTGCAAGCAGGGTAGAGAGAAAATTTTTCAGTGCTTAGATCTCTAAGGGTCTTGAGAATCAATTATGAATGACACTATTATGAATGACACTCACCAAGGCCATTGAGGCCTGGAAAAAAATCTTACAATATAATCATAGACTAACAGCATGTGTACATCTAGCACATTTTGTGTGTCCATTTCATGTTGACTTCCATTTTGTTCTCCAATGGAGTATTTTCCTTAGTTGCTGTCCCTGTCAATTATCTTATTCCTGGAAAATCATTCTGTTCCATAGCTTCAGCTGCTACCAATAGACCCTGGCCAAAATTCTGTGTTTAGTCTTTCCTACATTTCTATTGCCAGTTGAACATGTCTGCTTGGACATTGTATTAGCACCATCTGACTCGAGATAATGAGAGATAAATACATCATTTTCTTCTCCAAATAATTTTTCTCTCTGGAAGTGGTAGAAATGGCTTCATTGACTTTGAGGTAAAACACATGGGAACACACTTGTTGTTTTCTTTTCTCATTTATATAATCGCCCAATATTGTTGACTATTCTTCAAGATACCTTTGTCAATTACTTTGTCTATTCTAACATTGGACTATTATAACCCTGAATGAGCCTTTCCACCTTGCTTTTAGTACATCTTAAACAGATTCCTCTGCTTCAAGATATTGCCAAATGTGGGCCCAACTTGTCTGGACAACTTCATGACCCACTATTTCCTTACTTCATTTCTCTGCATAGCAAAATGGGCCATTTGTTCTTTTTCTGATGCTTTCTATGTTCTTTCATGTCTTTGCTCATTTTTTTTCTTTTTTTTTTTTTTTTTTGCTCATTTTTCAATCCCCTGTCAAGGAGGCTCATATTATTATTCATGTTTTTTTAACATCCTGTTCATTTTTCAGCATTCACAAGTTCTCTTCTAAGGCAGGTTTCAAATAACTTCTTGAAAAGGTGTCTTTTTATCCTCTTCAATATCTACTTAATATTTATGACTTGAGGTATATTCTATCCCATTCAAAATAAGTTATATTATTATTTTCCTTCTAATATCATACTGAAAGCCACTGGAGGCAGAAACTCTGTCCTACTCATCTGTCCTATACTCTCAAAGGTAGACAGTATGCTTATTGACCGGAACTGAAACACCTTGACCCAAACAATATTTCTTAACAGCAGTGCAGTCTTATCTTGATCTGATAATGCTCTTTGTAGTGGGGAACTCATTAAATGGTCATGGTCACATCCACATATAGGCCTTGTGGGAGTGGTATGGTCTATGTTATGAATCACTTGATACAGAAATGGTACCAAAAGGTTAAGTGATTCCAGTGCTGCACAATAGGAGACCTAGGACCTTCAAGTCACAGTCTGCAAGTCTGATTCAAGCCCTTCTTACTGCCTTTCTCTTCTCTGGAAAATAATAGTTGTTCAGCATTTGGGCATCTGTGCTCCTTGGAACTAGGGGAATTGAGAGACTGAAGTCATTTACCGTTGGGGGATAAGTTCAGATTCAGATGCCCAGGTTTCGGAGTAAGACATCAGACTGTTGCCTTGTCTTATTCTAAATCTGGTGGCTGGGAGCAATGCAAAGAGAATCTGTCTCTGCTCTCCCCAGCCAGTTACTCACCCTCCCCAAATCATACAATTCATCTGAATTGAAGGAAACTCTTGCTAATTGCCTCTTATTGGCCTGTTAAGAAATGAAGCATGGGGAATAGACAAAGCCTTTTGCAGTAGGGATCTCTGCAAAATCGGAGAAACTGGGGCATAGAGTATTCACTTCTGAAAGTTAGTGCCTGCTCTTCCACCATTCAGAACCTCACATTCTAATCTCTATATTTGAATCCTGTTAGAACACCTAGATTTCTCAAATAGTCTATTACATTTAGGGCTTATTTAATATTAGAATTTATTTGATAAATAAATATTACTTAGACTTTTTTTCCCTCTAAAGTGATAGATACTCTAATTTTAATTTCATTTTTTCTGTTGGAGTGGGGGGGAGGGGAAGAAAAGTGGGAAGGAGAGAAGCAGTGGGAGAAAAATAAAGAAGAGAGAGGGTGGAGGAGAGAGAGAGGGGAAGGAGAAGAGAGAGAAAGTGGAGGAGGAGAGAGGAGGGAGGAGAGAGGAGGGACCAAGAGAGGCTTTTCACGAAACATCAGTCTTGTATTTCTGTTTTAAGAAGGCAAATGGGAGGCAAGAATTGCAGCCTGATAACTGAACTTTCTGTTTAGATTTCCCTCCTTTCCATTGGGCCTGAGCTAGGCTTCAATAATTATTGCCGAGACACATAGTTTTGGAGCTTTGCTTTCTCTCAGACTTGTACACAGTTCTAGGAAGGGTTGTTGCCAAAGCCATCATGTGATTTATTGACCCTCCACTGGGACAAGGGGGAACAGATATAACTTTGTGATTTTATTATAAGGAGGCTGGGTTAATATTTCTAGGTGAAACAAGCTACTATACCAAGTTCAAACATCTGAAGAGGGAGGTTAAGAAACCCTGAGTGTGGGGTGTAAGGATTATTCTGTCCTGGGGCTGTACAGACGTCGTCTGAGGCAGGGAGCAGGAGAAGAAAGGACACATTGTGACCCATTTCCAACACCTCCCTGTGTGTAGAGGCGGAAGTTCCTTGCCTGCAGAGGGACACGCCGGAGGAAAAATAGGAGAGTTACAACATGGCACTTACATAAACAACACCAAACTGGCATAAAACATCTAACAAAATTACACGACTTCAAGCTTGGAATTTTTATACAACATAAATATTAGGGTTCAGCCCATTTAATAATGCTATATAAAATCAAGATTTAAGGCAGTAATGTTCCACATAAACTCTGAAAACAACATTTATGCTTCTTATAAAAGCAGAAAATGATTGCATTCTGTGGGCTTTTCAAAATGATGAATATAATTACATGAAGCAACAAAAATGGATTGAATTAAAAATCCACTAGTTTCAATTTAAGTTGGTTAAGGGGGGAAAAATGTAGTTTCTGGCCAAGAACTGAAAAAATTTTACAAGTATAAAAAAAAAATGTATGCACTCATAGGCAGTTAGGCAGCCTTCTCCCAACATATATATGTAGCCCGAGTCACCAATGAAATAAGAGCTGCTTCAAACCTGTTAAGCCCAAGAAACCCTTTAATAGTATCTACTGTCACTCGTGGAGCCCACATCCCCCTCCTCCTAAGTACATGGCCACCTTTGTAATAATCTAGTTATTGCCCTGGTTCTTTATGGAATCTTGTGCAATTTATTCTCAATTTGGCTCTTTTGGATTACTCTTACAGAATTTTTAGAATTGCACGACTGACTTGTAGAGTTAGAGCAATACCCCGTGGAAGAACCCTCTTAACCCACCCCCACTGCCTCCTTGGGTCAGAGGCCAATTCATGGTTATCTTTAACCTATTAAAAGAGAGCCAGTCACTGCTATAATGGTCTTCCTGTTTATACACTAAACTTGGTTCATTTGTGTGTGTGTGTGTGTGTGTGTGTGTGTGTGTGTGTGTGTAGGGAATGGTATATGTGCATATGTATGTATTGGTTTGGAGGAGATGATGGACCTAGAGCACTCTTCCAAAAAATTTAACTGGATTAATTTACTAATAAACCTTTGCTATTCCCAGCAAACAATGTTTCTTTCTCTTTTATTTATTTATTTTTTTGTGTATGATGGGGAAGCCCTTAAGTGGTGCCCAGGACACTCAGGAACTCCTTTTGGTGATTCTCTGCCAACTGAGGTAGCAGTTCAAGAAGATGCTTGGGTCCTAAGTGCTGGGGGGTTGTTCAGACCACTGAATGTGTTGCTAGGGGCCTTCAGAGCCCTGCACAAGGGTGCCAGGGTTCATACTGTTTATACAGTGGTTGGTCTCATGAATCTCTGTACTTTATGACTCTGCCCACAGTTTTTCTTAAAGACCTTATTAGTACATGTAGATTTGTATAGTTTTATTTAGATGACATGATAATTTTGACAGTACATTCTCTGTGAAAAGATAGTATGGCATTACCTTGGTGACTGCTATAAATTACACTGACACTTATTCTTAGGTAAATCATTTATATGTTAAACTGTACATCTATGTACTTTTTGCTTATTTTCATTGCTTCATGTTATCCTGAACCCGAGACTTGGCAGACTCATTTAAGATAGGCAAGACAGTAAGTTTTCCTTGCCTGGTCAGGCCAAAGTACGACAGGGACTTTATAAGTGTTTAAAACAGAGGAACTGGAGTAAAGTGGCAGAATTGCAGTCTGCAACCTCTTGCAGTCATCAAATGTAAAATATGTGTGTGTGTGCATAACGGTATTTAAATAAATGAAAATCATATATGTACATAGATGTGTCTGTATAAGCATATGTATAAAAGCCTTTTGAGGTTTTTTTTTCAATATAGTTTCCATTAACGATAAACAGAAGGGAAAAATGGAAAAGACTTGTACCTGGTGTAGAGGTATATTGATCTGCTTAAGGAGAGCTTTCACTGCCATCTGGAGCTCGTAGAAGAACAATTGCATGGGGCAGGCAGAAGTATGATCCACACTTTCCATAGATTCAGAGCCAGAAAGCTTTTGGATCCATTCCCACTCTTCTCTGTATGTTGAGTCAAGTTAAAATTAGAAATACAACAAAAGTTCAGAACACAGCTCAGAACATTTTTAGTGTATAGGTCCAGAATCCTGAATGACCAAGTTTTGGTGGTTAAAACTTGATGTAATTCATGCAATTTTGCAATTCTTTTTTTTTGCCACCCAACTGGAGTTTGAAATGACCTTTTCTAATTTAAGTTTTGTTCACCTATCAAACCACATGTGCCTCAGAGCAGCAGGTCTAATTTGTATGAATCAAGTTTTGAGATTGGACCTTTGAAATAGTTTGTAATAGTTTCCTGATTCTCTTCATTTTTCTTTTCTTAAAGATCCTCACTAAGTTCTAAGACCCTACCACAGGGGCATTTGTTGGTTAATTCAGCAGTTGGGTAACCACAGGACTCTGGTCCAACTCAGGCAACGAACCACATGGCACATTTCAACTCTGGCCTGTTGTAATCGTGGGGACTATTTTGGTTTCTTTCTCCTTCCAAAAGCTTGAGGAGAATCACAAACAGGAATACCAGACAATTCCAATAAAAGGAACGAGGGTACACACATCACTGCTTCTATCCTCCTTTCAAACCAGTCATCTGTGTCTTCATCCTGCATGCTCTATAATCCTTCCTAATGAACTTTTCCAAATGTCACACAGAAGGTAGGGTAGAAAGGATGATGGTGGGAGGAAAGCTCATCTGGTTTGCCCCCCTAGGCTGCTTCTCTTCAAAAGGAGCTTGAAAAGTTCAAGGTAAATGCTTCAGGGCAACACTGCCCCATAGGTATTTTAGCATAAGTTTTTATAAATACAATGGGCAGAGGGTAATGTTTCTCCTTCCTGCTGGCCAGGAGCTGCAGTATGGTCTCTGGAGTCCTATCTAGAGAGGGGAGGAAAGTTGTCCTTTCCAGGTATGGTAAGCAGAGGTGCTGTCTATTTTCCCACCCTTAGGAGGAAACACCCTCCACACTCCTGCGGGCTCTCCCCACTGGGTTATACCAACCTGGACATCATTGTGTGATTCAAAAAACAAAACTGATTATGGTATGAACTTTAAAAGAAGTATTTAACCAGAAAGCACTCTAAATCAGCTATCAAACTTTCTGTTTTTAAGATCTCTTTTATTTCCCCATTGGAAAACATGATGGAAAAACCTATCCCTTTGTCCCAATAAGAAAAGAAAAACTTAAAATTTTTTTTACTAAGACATGCTGTTGCCTTAACGAATAGTTGAAATCTTTGCAAATCTATTTGGGAACTAAATTTTTCCCCTCTCATCACTAATATTGAACCAAACAAGGGGTTTCTGACTAGCATAAGTATGTACAAAACCTAGAGGACCACATTACTAACATAGCAGCTGTAATCAAATTAGGGAAATAAATTACCAGTAGAAATACCATGAAATATCTACCACTAATCAGTTTAGTCAATGAAGATGAGGGGGATGAAACTGGCAGAGTAAAGGCTAATGGGACCTTTTGTGAAAGTGAAACTTGGACCTGTGGTAAAGGGAAATTCATTGGTATAACCATTTAAGGATAGAATTTAAGTCTTAAGACACAAATCTAGAAAATGAATGAAAGTAACCATTGTTGACTCAACCCACAAATAACGCATTAACCCCTTGGGAAAACTGAAGAGATAACAAATATTGATTGTAGAAGTGACCACCAGATGGCAGACTTAAAACCTCCGTATAGTTGATAAGTGAAAAGAAATAGGATGATTGGATAGTGAATTCTTTAATATACCGTCACCATCATTGTCCCTGCCCTGCCATCATCATCATCATCATCATCATCATCATCATCATCATCATCTTTAAGTCATCAAGAAGTTGTTGGCAAACATTATGAAACATTATAATTAATTTTCGCTATTTTAGTGACCTCATTTCAAATGACCAATTTAGTCCCCTTTGTTTAAGCAAAAGTGTAACTAGAATTTGGGGGTCTAATTGGTATGTGCTTCTTGAAACCTGATGAGATCAAGAGGCTTCTTTTCTTATTGATTTCTCATTTTTCCCCATGTTGAGCACAATTCAGTTCATTATAGTAGAATTTCAGAGGGCTAGTTGTAAAGCTGAGTCAGATTACCAAGATTGGGCAACTTTCCCAAAGCTAACAGAGTAATTCACCATAATGCCAAACCAGAGAGTAGTTTCCAGAAGCTCAGGCCTTGTTACTTCTTTTCTTCCCTAGGGAATCATAAAGCGTATAGAAAACATACGGGGATCCTCGGGCCAGAAAGTTAGAGAGAGAAGGATAAGAGACATGGGGTCCTTTAAGATCAAGAGGACATCTATTGTTCAACCAGAATCCATCTCTGTAAGAGACATTAAAAATGACTTTTTTTAGGTTATAAAAAGGTTATCAAAAATATCAGTGTTGAGAGAAATGGCATCCAACAAAACCAAGGAAGTCAGCAGGGGAAGGGAGTGGTGAAGATAAGGGATGGTGAGAAAGGCCCTATGGATAGTGGCGAAGGAATGGTCCGATAGACACGGGTAGTAGGTATGATACAGTCTTTCCTCCTTTAAATGGCATTATTCCCTCCACCATCTCATACCGTAAATCCTCCTTATCCTAATGTTAAAGCCCAGCTCGACTTCTGCCCTACTGTCTGGCCCTTGAGACCATTCCACCATAGGAACTATGCCAGAAAGTACCATGTCCATTTTCCTCCAGTTCATCAAACTCATTACTGAAGCTATTGTTTTATCACAAAAAATGCAGCTTCCTGAGAACTTACTTGGAAATATTAAAGTTTTCACGAATCTTTACATGACAGAGAATGTTGGGCAATTTCTGGGTAACAAGAACTTTGATCTGATCCACAGAGCTACAGAGCTTTAGGTAACCCAGATATAGTCCAGGAGAAAGACGCTGATGACTCCTTTTGTGATAGGAGAGAATATCCTGTGGGGTTAAAACAAAAAGAAAAAAGTATCTCAAAAGGCAGTCTCCAGACTTATCCCTTTATTAGATGGGCCATGTTATGAATCAAAGGAGATTCAGGTAAGAATTAGGGAACCAGACATCCCGATTAATGTTGAGGACATGGTGTTACAGTTAGACTTACCTTCAGAGACAGGAAATCAATCATTACTTTACTCTGCATGCATAGCTCTCGTAGGTTTCTGTTCTAGGTGTAAGTGTGGAGATTGTGACAGGGAAAGGGGACCAGAGATGGGAATAGGTACTAGAGAAAACTATCATTCATCAGTAATTTCTCTATTTGGAGTATTTATTATATACTGGAGAAAATCAGAAAATTTCCAGTATAAAAGTAGTATGGGAGTTTCATTATTTCAGGAGAATTAGTATCAGAAAAATTCTCTTAAAAGGGGACACTCATCCATTGTTGGTGGGAATGTCGACTGGTACAACCTTTCTGGAAAACAATATGGACATTCCTCCAAAGACTAGAAATTGAACTCCCATTTGACCCAGCCATACCACTCCTGGGAATATACCCTGGGAAGCCAAAAATATGCAGTGGAAACACCATCCCTACTTTTATGTTCATAGCAGCATTATTCACAATAGCCAGAATCTGGAAACAACCAGAGTGTCCGAGAATCGATGACTGGATAAAGAACCTCTTGTACATCTACACAATGGAATACTATGCAGCTGTTAGGAAAAATGAAGTTATGAAATTTGCCTATAAATGGATGGACATGGAGAGGATCATGTTGAGTGAAATTAGCCAGAAGGAGAGAGACATATACAGAATGACTGCATTTATTTGCATGACATAAATATATATGTACATATTATGATACTAATATCCAAGGTCAAGTGACACATGTATCAGGAGGTCTTGTCAAAGGTGGAAATTATCACAAACATGTGGGAATCAGAGGCTAGGTAAGACAGAGAATGGAACAGTGTGCCAATAATTGTCGAAAGTGCTAATACCAACCTAAACTGAGCATTAAATAGAGGCAAAAAGATACACATGACATCATTTTAATGTATGTATTGTAATCCACAATGTTGAAGGGAAGGAAAAGAGAGATAGAAAGAGAAAGAAATAAAGAACCTGGCATAGAGGCAGGCTGGGGAGAGGGGAGGGAATAGGGGACTTTGGTGGTGGGAAATGGGCACTGGTGGAGGGATGGGTGCTGGAACACTGTATGACCGAAACCCAAATATGAAATATTATGAACATCTTTGTAATTGTGTATCTCACGGTGGTATAATAAAATATTTAAAAAAAAAGAAAAATTCTCTTAATTGACTCCATTTAAAATAGGATAATATTTATATAGCAAGTAAGGAAAAATCTGAATGATACTTTGTCTTGAAAAATGAAACAAAATAATAGAAATTGATCCATTTATTTGTTAACATCTAAATAGTAGTTACAATAATTTATAACTTCTAAGAATAAAGACTCAATTTGGCTTATTTTTTTAGACTGAATTGTATAGTATTACTCCTCATATTTGACTTTCATGATGTGACTATGAAAAGCCTAGTTTTTACAAGAGTTTTTGAAATATTTATATATTTGTTCTTGACATCTTTTTATATTCAAGTTGTTTGCTCATTATTCTTTTTTGTCTTGTATTCTTCAATTAACTCTCTAACATTGACAGACTCTCATTGACCAATACCTTTGCAGGTGATTTGATTAGATTTCCATATCATCTTCATCAGCCTCATAACTTTGCATATTTTAACATTTAAAAATTACCCACAAAAGGTTTACATTAAATTTGAGTTATTACATAGTCAAATCACAGATCTTCCACTGGCTATAGAAATTGAATGAAATGAAAATTTACAATAGGAAGTGCCAGCCTACTAGTCATAGAGAGATACTGGAGTGGGTCTTGTTTTTTGGATGTGATCAGTTCTCTAGTGGGTTATTTGTATGGCCACTTTTTATTTTCCTATAGGACTGCAGGGACTGGGTTAATGAAAATTGAAAATAAAGATACTTACTTCCTCCCATATCTATATCAATACTTTTTATTAGTTTTCCCCCTAGAATACAGTTTTTAGGGTGTGTGAATTTTCCTATGGGGAAACTGAAGTCCACACCTCAATTTTATGCTCTTTAAACATTTTTACAGAGTGGAGATAAAAATATAAACTGAAGTGTGACTATTCAGGATGATGCCCCATTCACTCTCAACAGAACAAACATCTCTGAATGCAGCAGTTATGTGAATCTAGGTTGAGAACTCAACATGATGAACGACCTAAAACCTGAGCTGTGCAGGAGGGAAGAGAGCAGTGTGGAACACCTTCAAGAACATCGAAGAAATAGCTAAAAGGACAAAGAATCTCCGGCTCTAGGCACATCTCTTCAACTCCACCATTCTTCCTGCATTAACATGTACCTCAGAGACCTGGGTCCTTCGAAAGCAGGATGAGAATGCTATTCAGCTCTCCCAAAGAGGAATCGAAAGAGCTATGCTTGGAATATCACGTCTCACTCAAGTGAGAGAAGGAATCCGGACTTCTGACCTCCGTCGATAACCGAGAATCAGGGATGCTGTCTTGTTTGCCAAGGCGTCGAAAATCAGATGGGCTGGACATGTAATACGACTTGGAGATGACCGCTGGACAAGAGCCGTTACCGATTGGATTCCATGGGACGTCAAAAGATCATGTGGCCGCCCACCTACAAGATGGTCAGACTTCTTCGTCAAGACCCTGAATGAACGGTTTGAGGTTCTTCGTTTTCCTGGAGCAAGCAGATGCCATTGGGCTACACTGTCATGTGATAGGGTCAAATGGAAACGTTACTGGCACCTGCTTGAGCAAATCGATGAATAACAGGATATCTATTGATCAAGTGACTGTTCAGGAAAATGATTTGACTACAATGGAAGGATTTCTAGGGGACAGAGTTTAGCCTGATTTTCAGAGTAGGAAAAATAGGGGCCCAATTATAACCCTACAATTAAATTTAAGGAAGGAAATGGAAGAAAAAAAACACTTAAGCACAGACAGTATTCTATATGGATCAGAGAGGAATGAGGCCTTCATTGGCCACTAGACTCTGAAGGAGTGATTCCTGCTCTGTAGAATTGATCATTTGCCACATCTAGTTTATGTGTTTGTGTTTTGACTCCTCTGTCCCATTTGTTATCAAACACACTGAGTTCACGCACTACAGGAGAGATTTTGAATTCAGGTGAACATTCCTGCTTTTGAAAGGTTCAAGAAAGATACCAGTGAACAAATTATTACATTATGCTTAAACAAGTTTTATAATAGAAGTGGGTAACAGAGGAAGGAATACTTTATCTTTTCCCTTATGCTCTCTTGAATTAGACTAATAATTAATGGTGGACTGATTTATTTTATTTTTCTTTGTTTTGGAGGGTTTCCGGTGACACCTGGCCATGCTTAGGGGCTATTCCTGGCTCTGGGATCAGGAGTGGCACCTGAATGAGCTCAAGGAACCATACGTGGTCTCTGGGATTCGGGGCCTTCCACATGTAAGGCAAGTGCCTTAAACCCTGAACTATCTCCCAGGACCTGAAAAAATTAAAAAAAGATTTTTTGTATTGCTTTGTGTGCTTAGTTACTCCTTGTAATATTTCTGCACAGAATCTCTATCCCAATGTAATTTTTGCCCCCCATCTCCCATGTGGAAATCAGACTAGATCCATAAAACGAATACAAGAGGGAGAAATAAAAATAGTCACAACTAGGAGGAAGAATAAACTAGCCTTACAGGAAAAATGTTAATGAAATTTTCAGTTATCCGACCAAAAAAGCAGACTTGAAAAACACTTTCATGATCAAGAAGGAAGGGTACTGATAAGGCTGAATTTGTAAATGTCTTCTATTTTAGAATAGATCATAGATAATTAGTCGATGGAGAAAGTTCAGGTGGAATTTTGATAAATGAAAAGGTAATTAAAGAGAACAATTCATGAGAGAAATAAATTTAACTATTCATATCAGCAGAATTTGATATGCACTTTAGAGCCCCAAGCTACACAGTCAAATGTAGTTATAAACCCCATCACTTATTTTTTGAGAAGTTAAGCAATTCCCTAAATATTAGAATATGGCAAATATACTTACTTTTGAAAGGCGAAAGGTAGAAACACAGGATAGCCCTACTAATTAACGTTTGCCAGCTTGCTGAACTTAGGGGAAAACAACAAAGAAACATCAAATTATCACTTTTTTTTTGTCATCCAGGGAATCTAAAGGCCCTTAAACAGGAGTTAGTGTGGTTTTTGAAGGGGTGACACAGACAGTTTTAATTTCTGTCAACAAAAGAATAGGACCTGCAGGTTGAAAGAAGTCTCTTGCTTAGTGATACACTAGGAAATTTGGAAAAAGTAGACTCTTGACCATATTACTTTTTGAAGCTGAGTATCTCGGTTGAAGATTTGTGGATGATGAAGATAGTGTGGGAACTGCAGACATAAAGAATGATGGCTCAGTAGGAAGTGGTTCTGAGGGCCGGCCTGGTCTATTCACTTTATTTATTGATGTTCGAGACAAAGAAATGAATATGTGTATCAAATTCATGGATCCCAGATTTGGTGTGGTTTTGATTTTCTGGAAAAAAAGCAATAAGACTCTGATGACCCGATGTATTGGAAAAATAAGCCTATCATAATTAGGGTTGAAACCTAATAAGAGAATGTGCTTGGAAAGACCCAAATTCAGTCCAAATACAGGATGCGTTTGAGTATAAGAGAAAAACATGTCAGGGTCAGAAGTGACCACAAATAGAATGTGAGTTAGGAACATACCGTGGTTATGTAAAAACCAACACCATTCTGGGATGGAGTAATTCACTTTCATTAAATTAAAAAAATAAATTATTACCGAGTATCTCTCTTGCTTTCACATAGTCATTTATTCGCTATTAGTCAGAATGTTTCTGGAGCCTGAGAAATCCATGGGAAGAGAATGAAACTGTCCCAGTCACAAAATCTGAGAACTAGAAAGGCCTCTTTGACCAGATCAAATGCCTCTGGGTTCATGGATAGCCTCACTTACCTCTAGTCCACATTTCTAGCCTCTTCCACAACAGCCCTTTTGCATCTATCTCCAATCAAAATGGGTAGCTTTGTATTTCCCCCACACATAACCCAATTTTTGTTGATTTTCTTTTTGACTGATTAATAGATTTAGCTCATTCTACCAACTTTATTTGAGCACCTGCTTATGTGTCAAGCATTATGAGACAATATTAATGGCCTCAACAGGAATTGCATGTGATCTTCCTTTCATGAAACTTCATGGTAGGGTACAGAGAAACATGTTATTAAATAATGTGATATAGGACACAAGAAATGTGTAAGATTCATTGTTGACCTAAGGAAGGGAGAATCTATTATCTCTATTTTCTGCTTCATTTCTTTACCATGCCACTATTAAATTCTCTTAGTTAATGACCAACTTACTTCCTCCCACCCTCCCTTCGTCCTCCCCCTCCATTTTCCTCTTCCATCTTCCTTTATCCCTCCCTCCTTTCTTTTCTTTCATCCCTCCCTTATCCCTCCTCTCCCTCCCTCCCTGCCTCTCTTTCTCTTTCTCTTTCCCCATGGTGAACTTAACTTACCCTTCATGGCTCAGTCAAATGTCACCTCTTCTACAATGCCTTGCCTGATATTTCCAGGTAGAATTAATAGCTGCTTTGTCTATGTTCCCATAGTACACTGTTTGTACTTCTATCAGGCTCTGGTTTAATTCTGCCTTGTATTTTACCTTGATTTGTTTACAAGTCTGTCTACCTCCCTTGACTGAACTCCTTGAGAGCAGGGATCTTGACTAATTCATTTGTTTTTCCTTATAGCACCTAGAAGCGTTCCTGGCACCTAGACAGTGCTGAAATAATGTTTATTAAATATGAAATGAGAGGCCCAGAAGGTAGAGAGGTAGAGGGGCCTGGGGCTAGACCTCTGGGAAAATATGCTGAGCCGATGTAGTGACCAGGAGAATATCAGACTACTCTTCACTGGTTGAGTATCTTAGGAGTTAGTTGTTTTTTCTAGCTACAGAGTTTTTGCTTTGTTGGAGAGAGAATGGGACTAAATTGTCCAGGGGTAGTAAACCTCATAAAACTGTCAGTGGTTTTGTGGGCCCTAAAATATATGAACTGTGATGAATTACGATTTTATGAATTATCTTCTAACATTTGAAATAATATGATTTTTACCCCCAACCTTGGATTTTCAACTTCCCTTTAAAATTCGCTCACTCTAGATTACTGTAACCCATGCTCATTAGATATTATTCACCAATTTCTCTTCCTACTGTTCATGGAATCATTCATCTACTTTCTGTATATGGCCTCTGGATATTTATACAAACAGAATCATATAATAATGGTATGTTGTTTCTAGTTTATTTCACTTTTCATTGTTTTCAAGGTTTACCCTTTATATATAAACACTTTATTCATTTTCATGACTGCATAATAATGTTCTATTATATAGAAATAAACACATTTTATTAATAATTTCAGTCCTGAAGTTGTTTTATTCTTTGGATATCATGAATAATTATGATTATTGAACAAATATTTTGTGTGACCCTAATTTTTCCTTATGACTAGCCCAATTGGAAACTAAGCTGTTTCCACTGACTGGCACAATTCCTTTAGTCTTTGAACTCCATGTTAATACTGCTTGCAGATAGTAAGAGCTAGACAAAGTCAGAAAAGTTTAGAAAGGCAGATTGTAGACATCTCAAGTATAAGAGAGAGTCCTTGGGCTCTTTAGGTGACAAGCAGTGCTGGAGAAGAATGTGATGGGAAGCCCAGTTTCATCATAAGGCCAGGTGCCATCACTTTTCTGATCCTGAGGACAGTAAGTGGTTTGTAGCCCTGAACTGTGGGAATTACACTGCTGTTTTGGGCAACCATCGAGGAATTATCTCTATTTTCATATTGAGTTGGTGGAGCCAACTTGTGACTTAAGTCTAGGAATGTTTGGGCACCTCGTAGTTTTATTCCCCATTTCCTTTCCAGTTTTAGACCTGTATGGAAAGGAGGGAAGAGAGAAAAAAAATCAGGTGGGGAAGGATAAGGGAGAGTGGGTGGGGGTGGGTAGGAATGACATCAGGCAGGAATGTGCCAGTCAGCGGGGGTAAATTTTCCACTTGGATCTGTGTGGAAACCTGATCTTGCCTCTATTTTTGGTTTCCTTCTCTAACAACCTTACGCCAGATTGGAATTTTTTCTGCACCTGTAACACATTTTTAATGTAATAAGTCTAGAGAAACTAGGCATTATATCATGCTGGGGGCTGTGCTGTGTTTCTAGGAGCAAAAGGTAGCTCAGGCCCAAGTTTATCCCTATAGGGGATTAGTGTATTAGTCACCCTGTAAAAGCTCAATTTATTATGATTTTCAAATATTTCTTTTAGCACTTGCTTATAAAAGGTGAAGAGGGAGCCACACATATGTCTGTTCTCAGCCTCCACTTTTACACACACACACACACACACACACACACACACACACACACACACACACCCTCTTATCAATTTCATATGAACCCAAATTCCAGAAAATCAAATCCAGAAGTATTGGCTTTGACCAATTAGCTTATCATTGCTACATTGGAATTTGTTCTGGTTATGGAAAGTGCACGTACTGGAAAGGCAAGGTTATTGTATCAGCTACCCAATGAGAAGAAGTTAGATATTCTAGTTTTTTAAGATGATTTGAGGACATGATGGGGCCAAACTTGGATCTGACTTGTTTAGATGGGACAGAATTTTTTCCTTTTCCATCTTTTTGGATTGGCTATCTTGTAGGTGTGCCATTGTTTGCAGAGGGCTCAAGGTACATAGTGCTGTGAACTTTTCCACATAACTAGAGAGTTATATATTATATATCTTTATTATTGTTTTAAGAAGAAAAAATGGGTAAAAGGAAATGGTTTGAGGCCTGTTTTAATATATAAAAAATGTGGGCACAGTGCTGGGCTCAGAAGAGGAAGATATGGAACTTATCCCAATTGTGGCATCTAGATTGAGTCTGGATCTAAGTTGCCTGAGTTTTTAATTTGTATGACTGGTTTTCATTTCCTTTTCACTTTTTGGGTCATACTTGGCAATACTCAGGGGTTACTCCTGGATCTGCACTCAGGAACTACTCCTTGTGGTGCTTGGGATTGAACCCGGGTTAGCCACATGCAAGTCAAAAGCCCTCCCCGCTGTACTGTTACTTCAACCTCAAGGATAACTGGTTTTCAAGAAAAGTCTTTTATCTGTAAATTTCTGTTTTTCCCTCACTAAAAGCCTTACAATCAAAAAATCTGTGTTCAAGTTTTAGTTCTGTCACTTTCTAGTTGTCTACTGAAGAATAATCCAGGATTGGTGGGGCCTGAGCTTAATGTATTTTGGGGTCTTCATTAAGGAAGCGAACACAAAATTATGAACTGTAAAATGTAAAAGAGCCTTTGAAGGGCTTGTGCCAATGAAGACCTGAATAATTCTAAAGTCTCATTAGCTTCACTGAATCTGCCTCTGTGTGTGGCCATATGTCACTTCATATCTTTGAACCTAAGTTATTTCATTCCTAAAATGGATTCAATCATGCCAATCTATCCCAAGGGAGTATTGTGGAGGACAAGCAAGAATAAATATGTGCCAATGATGCACACATGAAACTTATATAATGTTATATAATGCAAAGTTACTTCAATAAAAGTAAGTCTTAGAAGTATGTGTAAGAAGTTTGTTCAAACATATAAGCATATATATACATATATATATATAGTTTAGAAATTTATTATTATGGTCCATTCAAGTCTTGGTTTAATGTTTTGATTATACTATCTAAAGCCTTACTCAAGCATTTTTCTCAGTGTTCCTCAGTGGTTTATTAGTCAGTAAATTTTTAAAATGCCTACTACTTGATGAATTCTAGATCTTAAAATGAGAAATAAGGGCCCCCGGTGGCACCCCCCCCCCCGGGGCTGCCCCCCTCCCCCCCCCCCCCCCCCCCCCCCCCCGGCCGGCCCCCCCCCCCCCCCCCCCCCCCCCCCCCCCCCCCCCGTCCCCCACCCATAAAATGAGAAATAAAAAGTGGTTTCTAAATATTCTGTATCTATGGAATATATGCAATGATCAATGTCTCTGGTCTTTCTCCCTCATTACTGCTTGTGTAAGTGGCTCTTGGTATATTTCAATAGGGCCTAATTAAGCCTGCTGGGGGCTCGAAGTTTATTAGAAAACTGAAAAGACTACATACCTGGATGGTTATCAGTAAAATGTCTAAGGCTGTAGGCTCCTCTGGTGTTGACAGAGACTTTCTCTGACTTTGCAGTTTTGAGATCTGCATCCATTTGCCATTAAAAGATGAATAGAGCATCTCCACCTCTCTGATGGTGACTATGAGGATGTTTCCATGCCGGTCCTTAATGGGTTCATAGTAAACTCTTCCCAAGTTGTGTGTTCCAAGTAAATTCTAGAAACAAAAGATTTTTGGTAGCTTAGATGACAAACACAGCAACCCAACCGTGAACAGTTATTGGATGTTTCAGAGAAGGCTTTTTAGTTTTTAAAGCAGATTGAAACCTAGAATATGTGGCTTAACAGAAGCTTAAAGGAAATATCCCCACCATAAGCTTACAAAGATTATAGCAAGAGGCACAAAAAATAATTTTTTTAAAGCAAATGCAGTATCTGTAAATATCCCTCTCCCGCATAGAAACACAAGCACATAAACCTCAGCTACTAGCACTTGAAGAGAATCCCAGATGTTTTAAAGAAAAATGCCTGATATTTCAAGTATGCTACTTGTGGAGTTTTCAAGAGATCTACAGTAAGCTGGTATGAAGTGGGGTTGTATAAAATGGAAGAAGTGAATTGACAATGTAGCACTGTGTACAGGTCCCCAAATGACTGCATATTCCTTTCAAGATATTTTAATTGGGAGTTTGGCCTGGTTTGACTTAAGTACACTTTAGGAGGTTCTATTAATTAAGCATTTTGTTAAAATTGTTCATAAACTAGGTCAATTGAGGCAAACGATACTTTCAGAAAGGGGAGGAAAGAAAAGGATGGCATATTGAATGTGTAGGACCCTGAAAGACACTTTACAAATATGCAGGTTGGATGATTTCTAACTCAGAGCACCACACTAACAGAACAAGCAACTCATTTGTTTTGGATACCTTTGGTTTGTTTCAAGTATAAATCATCTCTGGGCTGTTACTTTTGTGAGTCACATAAGTGTTGCTGATAACCTTTAAGCAAGAGAGCAAAAGTTGAACTGGATTTATGGAAATAACAGCGATGACGTAGAAATGAATGGGTCAGTCAGTCAACATCTATATCTATGTTCTGCTAAAGGTAGAAGATAATGAAAAGTCTTCCATATTTTTCCTCATAAGTATTAGACACATAAGAAAGACATTTATCAAAAGGCATTTAACATATTAAAATTCATTGGTCAGCACTGACACTTCCATTTGGCAGGCCTCTGGGATTCAATGACCTATATTATTCAGAGCATTCCAAAAAACTGACTTCTAAATCAAAGAGAAATCACTGGTGGAAATCTTAGTCCAGCCCTTTGTAATACTATAAAATGAGAGTTTTATAGAGGCAGTTTTCTGCAAAGAAACACTGGCCAAATAAGCAGTAGCTTTCTGGCAAACTGCAAATTTAAAAAATTTTTAAAAGTCTTATTTATAGCACATGCGAATTTCTGTAGCGTAAACAGTCCCACCATAGCCTGTTTCAAACTACCAAGGATTTGACAGCAGGCTTTCCAAATTCCTGAATATGTAGCAGTTGGAACTCCTTAGCCAGTACATGCTGGCTCCAGTACTCCAACACTTTTAAGCCTATACTTAAATTGGTGTTTCGTTACACAACAATATCTACCTGATACTCATTAACTCTTAGATTTCTGAAAATTATTTATCCCCATGGCCCTGAGTTCTATTATCTAAAATTAAGGGCCCTCAGAATTCACTTAGCTTCTACTTTAATCTTAACATCATGGAGTGAGGACTAAGCTTCTGGACATTCATTACCATTTAAATCAGTTTTACATATGCTGGAGAATGTGGTTAATCTTCCAAAATTGTAATATTCCCTAGTGGTTTAACAAGTAGGCTTGTCACTTATCTTTGCAAGAACAAATAAATGAAATCACTTGATCACTTGATCACTTGAATCCAGTTATTCATCAATTTGCTCGAGCGGTCGCCAGTAGCATTTCCATTGGACCCTATCACGTGCCAATGTAGCCCAATGGAATCTGGTTGATTTAGGAATATGAAGAGCCTCAAACCGTTCCTTCAGGGTCTTGACAAGGAAGTCTGACCATCTTGTAGGTGGGCGGCTATGTGATCTTTTGACATCCCGTGGGATCCAGTCGGTAACAGCTCTAGTCCAGCGGTCATCTCCAAATCGCATTACATGTCTAGCCCATCTGATTTTCGATGCCTTGGCAAACGAGACAACGTCCCTGATTTTGGAACAGCGATGGAGATCGGAACTCTGGATTCCTTCTCTCACTTGAGTGAGGCATGATATTCCAAGCATAGCTCTTTTGATTCCTCTCTGGGATACCCAAATAGCATCCTCATCCTGCTTTCGTAGGGCCCAGGTCTCTGAGGTACATGTTAATGCAGGGAGAACGGTGGAGTCAAAGAGATGTGCCCGGAGCTGGAGGTTCTTTGTCCTTTTAGCTATTTCTTCGATGCCTTTGAAGACATTCCATGCCGCTCTCTTCCTCCTGCACAGCTCAGGTTTTAGGTCGTTCATCATGTTGACTTCTCGACCTAGGTACACATAACTGCTGCATTCAGAGATGTTTGTTCCATTGAGAGTGAATGGGGCCTCTGGAACTAGTTCATTTTTCATAAACATAGTTTTCTTTAGATTCAGCTGTAGACCTATCTTTCCACATTCTCGGTCAAAGTCAGCCAGCATTTGTGCTGCTTGGCTAATGTTTGGTGTTATTAGAATGATGTCATCAGCGAAGCGGAGGTGGTGTAGTCGCCGACCATCTATCTTCACTCCCATTCCTTCCTATTCTAATTGTTGTATGATGTTCTTGAGGGTGGCGCTGAAGAGTCTCAGTTAAATGGTATCACCTTGCCAAACCCCTCTTTTGACATCAATGATCACTTCTTTGTAGAATGGTGAGATCCTGATGGTGAATCCGTAATACAGATCACGAAGGATCTTTATGTATTGGGTTTGAACACCCTGTTTGGTAGGGCTTCCATGACTGCTTCGGTCTCCATAGAATCAAAGGCTTTCTTTAAATCAATGAACGTGAGATAGAGCGGCATCTTGTACTCCCTACAAACCTCAATGAGCTTGGTTACTGTGTGTATATGGTCGATTGTGCTGAATCCTTTCCGGAAGCCTGCTTGCTCGCATGGTTGTCCTTCATCTAGTGTTCTGCCAATCCTGTTCAGGATGACTCATGTAAACAGCTTGTAGATGGCAGACAACAGGCAGATGGGGCAATAGTTGCCGATGTTGTGAATGTCTCCCTTCTTGAACAGTAGAACTGTCCTGCTGGTTTTCCATTGGGAGGGCACTTTGCATTTGGACAGGTAGCGTGTGAAGAGCCGAGCTAGTGTATTGTTGAGTACCGACGGCAGATTCTTCAGGTGTTAGGGTCTGACTTTGTCTGGGCCTGGTGCTGTTCCCTTCTTTACTGATGAAATGGCATGTCGGATTTCAGAAGGGAGAATGTTGGGAATGACATATCCATCCTGTGGAATTTGGTATGTGGGCAGGTGGATGTGGCTATCAAAGAGATCTGAGTCAGGATATCATTCTGGCTCACACAGTTTCAAGACTCAGCCTAGATTTCATCTTTCTCTGGGAAGACTTTACTAATTATCTTTAGTAAAATATACTATTCTTTTGTTTCATTTGCAAATTTCTTTTTTTTAATTTTTTATTTTTACAATTACAAAGACATGCAATTAAAAAGTTCATATTTGGGTTTTGGTCATACAGTGTTCCAGCACCCATCCCGCCACCAGTGCCCATCTCCCACCACCAACGTCCCCGGTTCCCTCTCCCATCCCCCAGCCCGCCCCATGGCAGGTTATTTCTTTCCCTTTCTCTCTCTTTCTATTTTCCTTCCCTTCCAGACTATGGATTACAGAACATACATTAAAGGGTTGTCATGTGTATCCTTTTGCCTCTATTTAATGCTCAGTTCTAGGTTGACATTAGTACCCTCGACAATTGTTAGCACGCTGTTCCATTTTCTGTCTTACCTGGCCTCTTACTCCCACACGTTTGTGATAATTTCCACCTTTGACAAGACCTCCTGATATATGTTTCACTTGACCTTGGATATTGGTATCATAATATGTACATATATATTTATGCTATGCAAATAAATGCAGTCATTCTGTATCTGTCTCTCTCCTTCTGGCTAATTTCGCTCAACATAATCTTCTCCATGTCCATCCATTTATAGACAAATTTCATAACTTCAATTTTCCTAAGAGCTGCGGAGTATTCCATTGTGTAGATGTACCAAAGCTTTTTTATCCAGTCATCGATTTTCGGGCACTCTGGTTGCTTCCAGATTCTGGCTATTGTGAATAATGCTGCTATGAACATAAAAGTAGGGATGGTGTTTCCGCTGCGTATTTTTGGTTTCCCAGAGTAGATTCCCAGGAGTGGTATGGCTGGGTCAAATGGGAGTTCAATTAAAAAAATTCTAGTCTTTGGAGGAATGTCCATATTGTTTTCCAGAAAGGCTGTACCAGCCGGCATTCCCACCAACAATGGATGAGTGTCCCCTTTTCCCCACATCCACGCCAGCACTTGTTGTTCTTGCTCTTTTGAATATGTGCCAGTCTCTGTGGTGTAAAGTGGTATCTCATTGTTGTTTTGATTTGCATCTCTCTGATGATTAGTGATGATGAGCATTTTTTCATATGTTTTTTTTGCCATTCGAATTTCTTCCTTGCTGAAGTTTCTGTTCATTTCTTCTCCCCATTTTTTGGATGGGGTTGTTTGTTTTCTTCTTGCAAAGTTCTACCAGTGCCTGATATATCCTGGATATTAACCCCTTATTAGATGGGTATTGGGTGAATATTCTTTCCCATCCTGTGGACTGCTTTTGTATCTTAGTCACTGCTTTGAGGTGCAGAAGCTTTTTAGTTTCATGTAGTCCCATATGTTTATCTTTTCTTCTAGTTGCTTTGTTAGTGATGTTTCACCTTTGAAGATGCCTTTCGCTTCAATGTCGTGGAGGGTTTTTCCTATATTTTCTTCAATGTACTTTTATGGATTCAAGTCTGATATTGAGATCTTTAGTCCATTTTGATCTGATTTTTGTGCATGGTGTTAGACACAGGTCCAAATTCATTTTTTTTACATGTCGCTGCCCAGTTTTCCCAACACCACTTGTTGATGAGGCTTTCCTTACTCCATTTTAGACTCGTTGCACCTTTATCAAAGATTAAATGATCATGTGTTTGAGGTTGGGTGTCAGGATACTCAATTCTATTCCATAGGTCCACAGGTCTGTTTTTGTTCCAATACCATGCTGTTTTAATTACTACTGCCTTTTAGTACAGTTTGAAGTTGGGAAAGGTGATGCCTCCCATCTTCTTTTTCCTGAGGATTGCTTTAGCTATCCTTGGGGGTTTATTGTTCCATACACATTTCAGGAGCATTTGGTCAATTTCTTTGAAGAATGTCATGGGTATCCTTACAGGGACTGCATTGAATCTGTACAGAGCTCTAGGGAGTATTACCATTTTGACAATGTTGATTCTCCCCATCCATGAGCAGGGAATATGTTTCCATTTCCTTGTGTCCTCTTTTATCTCTTGGAGCAGTGTCTTGTAGTTTTCTTTGTACAGGTCCTTTACACACTTGGGTAAGTTGATTCCTAGGTATTTGTTTTCTGTGGCACAATTGTGAATGGAATCGTTTCCTTAATATCCCTTTCTTCTCTTTCGTTATTTGTATATAGGAAAGCCACTGACTTTTGGGTGTTGATTTTGTATCCTGCCACTCTACTATATGCGTCTATTGTTTCTAGGAGTTTTTTGGTAGAGAGTTTAGGGTTCTCTAGGTATAATATCATGTCATCTGCAAATAATCATAGCTTGACTTCTTCCTTGCCTATCTGGATGCCCTTTTATGTCCTTTTTCTTCTCTGATTGCTATGGCAAGTACTTCCAGTACTATATTGAATAAAAGAGGTGAGAGTGGGTCATTTGCAAATTTCTATCTCAGAATGACTCTGGTCTTACTGCATATATTGATGGACCTGTGAGCATTTTATTTCTAAAAAGTTAAATAATAATAAATACATTTATTTTATAAATATATAATAAATAAAATAATAATAAAATTATCATAGTGACTGTTTTATTTCTATACCTCTGAGTTCCTTGCATAGGGCCTGGCATATTTTATATATATCACTTGTCTTCCTGTTCATCTATTTGCTTGAGCGGGTGTCAGTAAGTGTCCATTCATTGGGAATGAGGTCCATTATTGTTACTGTTTTTGGTATATCAAATACACCACAGATAGCTTGCCAGGCTCTGCTGTGCCTCTGGGTTCATCCCAGGGGGCCCAATCATGTTATGCTCAATAACTTATTAAACAAATTAATATTATTACTAAGATACAGAAAACTATGATTTACTTTAGATCAAAGTTGGGGGGATAGTCAAGTGAGATGGCCATTTCATTTAAACCTTGTTATTACAGAGTTTTTAATAAGTGGCTCATTATCAGTATATTGACTAATGGGCTAAACAACAAAATATTAAATGTCTTCATGAAAGCTTCATTAATATCAAACAGACCCAATATTTATAGTTGAATAATTTGAAAAGATAAATTGCAACTTACGCATCAAGGGCAGGGGTGGGGATGGGGACATGGAATTCATGTTCTTTAGCTGTTCTGAAGGAAAACAAAAAGAAACAAAACATGCCAGGCTAATGAAGACCTGTCATGCTATCTGTTCAAGGATCAGAGATTCTGAGAACTCTGAGGATCCTATAAGGTAAAGAGGAATAAAAGTAACTTGATGACACATCTAGGTTACGGTCAGAACAAATCACAGGGATGTTCATAAGTCCTAAACAGACACAATATTTAGATATTTTTTATTCAACTATTAGTGACCCAACACATTGGAGGAATCCAGGACAAAGAGAGTAAGGCCAGAAAAAGAAGAGTAAAATTTGAGGAAGTCCCCTCTAATAAATAATGTAAAATATTTATAATCATATAAATTTTATAGCATGTATAAACAACATGATATCTACCTTACTAATAGTCTATTTTTTGTTTTTGGGGTCATACCTTGTAGTACTCAGGGTTTACTCCTGGCTCTGCACTCAGGCATCATTCCTGGTAGAGCTAAAGGGATTATATGGTGTACCAGGGATAGAACTGGAGTTGGCCATATGCAAGGCAAACACCTTAGCTTTTGTATTATCTCTCTGCCTCAAATATTTTAATGCAAACCAATCTACACTATGAGGGTTTTGCCATTTAAAGGTTTTTTCATCAAATACTGTCTTATTTCCTGCATTGGTAATATTAACTAATAAATTATTACCAACATCCATATTATTACTAATATTCACTGTATCACTGTATCACTGTCTTCCCATTGTTCAATTTGCTTGAGTGGGCACCTTACTAATATTAATAATGTAAAACTATTTAGATTCATTACACCTTTATAATATAAGAATGTAAAATCATTATGAACATTAATACAATAAAATTATTACTAAATTAATAGATGATGCAAATTAATATTATAAAGCCAACTGATGAGCATTCATGAATATTTACATAAATTAATAATCAATATGTCAGTTAATATTTACTTTCTGCTAAGAGAAATTTAAGGCCACTTCAAATGATACAAAACTGACCTTTCCCTTTTCTTTGAAAACTACGATGTGGATACTTTCTTTTATTTGAAATTCCTGTTTGAGTTATATAAATGAACATACAAGAAGATGAGAAAAGACTATAGGTTACTGAATCATACCGACATGAATTTGAATTTAGATTTTCTTTCTATTTGTATTCCTACTGGACAAGTTATTTAACTTTCTTGGATTCCATTTTGTCATCAGAAAAAAGGATGTATCCTTTTGACCCAAATAGCATCTTCTTGTTAGGTGTGGTAAGGAGCACATAAAATACATTTTGTAAAACTTGAAGCACACTACCTGGGACCGACTAAGTGAAATAAATGAAGGTGGTCATTTTACAGTTTCTAGTTGTTTTACATAATAAAGAACCATACTATGGAGTGGAAACTGGAAATGAAATGCAGCATTTGATATGCACTATCATGAAGCACTCAGGTCTTCACAGGGAGAAAGACAGCAGCAAAGACCTTAATAGCCAAGGAATCGACTCTAGCCCACTCTTGAAAGACTACAGGTCAGAAAATGACCTGGTCATTCTCTGGTGGTCATTCTACCAGAATCTCTTACTCTGACCACTCTGGCTTCAAAGTATGGAGAAAGGATGGGAGGGTGTGAAGTCTGGAGCAGAAGGATGCCATTGGAGGCTTTATATAAGGGTGGAGTCTTTGGATAGAGGCAGTGAGGCTGCAAAGGGGAGGAGGAAGGCATGACAACGCAGAGGCAGATCAACCGCATTTGTGCACGGCTGGTGCCAGTCAGGCCGCCTCGAATGCACTTTCACTTTCTCCAAACCCTGAAAATGTGCTTATCAGAACACTGTGAAGATTAGTAGATGTACAACATGCCGTATTAGTCAAGAAATAGAAACTATGACCTATCAACATCCTCAAATTAGCTTTTCTGACAGTTTTTTAATACTGTATCTTCTATTTCAGTCCTCAAAAAAAAAATAAAGTATGTTCGATATTCCTAGACATTTCACTGACTAGTTGAGCAAACATTTTAGGCAGCAGGTTCCACTAAAATGATGAATGAGACTCCTGTTATTGAAGTCAATAAATAGCAATGTAGAGAAAGAAAAGAATTCATCTGAGTGCTCTGGCCTTTAAGCGGCTCTGTAAGAGTCGACTAGTAAGAATTAGGAGAATGGTCACTATTCAGGGCTGCTGGGAACTCTAGCATGAAATGCATTTATATGACACTTTTCCTTTTGGTTAGAATATTCTTATGTGAACTTGGGTTTGTCTGGAAAACTGTATTTATTTACTCATCTAGTACTTTCCAAGGGTCTGCTATATGCCTAGTATGGGGAATGTTACGAAATCAATGCAGACAGGTTTCTTGAGCTCAGGGTCTCACAGTCCAATCAAGCAAAAGAAATAATACACAAATAACTGACCAATGGCATTATGACCAGCGGTCTATATGAAGAATAAAAGATGTGAGAAATATTCTTTTATAAGAAAATCATTACTTAGGGGATGAGACAAAGACTCCTGAGAAGGATAAACATTAAACAGACCTGAAGCATATTTAGGAAACAGCAAGGAAAAGAAGTAGAGAGATTCTAAGCAGAAACAGAAATAGCATGTGAACTAGCAAAGGAATCTGAGAAAGGCAAGCTTGGAAATTAGAAAACAGTCTGGGAACGGAGTCATGGAAGGCAAGGAATGGGAGATTTTAAAGAGGAGAGTTGGATCAAGTTTATCAAACACTGATGAACTGTTAGTTGTAAACAGCATTTAAAAGTGCACACTGGAGGAACAGAATTGAGAGCACACAGACAAACCCTCAGATAAAAAGGTCAGTTAACTTATAAACAAACTGGGTGAATGAAATGGAGCCAGGAAGATCTCTTCAATTAATGGTGATGCTGGGAAAATGGGTTTGGTACATGCCAAAAAAAAAAAAAAAAAGAAAGAAAAGAAAGAAAATAATCTGTTGCTGGTAAATGGCTTGCCTTGCATGAGGCCAACCCAGATTCAACCTGGGTCAAATGATCCCCTAAGCCCTCCAGGAGTGATCCTTGAGCACAGAGCCAGGGATAATCCCTGAGAAAAGTCCAGTGTGGCTCCAAAACAAAAACCAAAACCAAACAAAAAAAAATCTGGACATCAATCTCATACCACACACAAAAGTTAATTCAAAATCGGGGTAAAGACCTTAATATTCATACACCTGAATTCATAAAAGAAATTGAGGAAACATAAGCTAATTTTTCATTGATATCAACTTCAAAGGTGTGATTCAATGTCATTTGCAAAGAAACAAAAACAAAAACAACTGGGACATCAAACTAAAATGTTTCTTCACCATGAAAGAACTGCTTATTAGAATAAAGAGATCCTGCCGAATGGGAGGAAATATTTGCTCATCACACCTGACAAAGGACTAATATCCAAGATTTAAAAGCACTCATAAAATGGAACAATAAAGAATAAAAATACAAAAAAATGGAGTGAGAAACTGAATGGACTCTTACTCCAAGATGTATAGATGATCAATGGGTATGTGAAAAGTGTTCTTGATTGATAAATTATAGACCTCATTCCCATGACCTGATGGAATGGTTTGAGGCTCTTTATGTTCCTGGAGCAAGCAGGTGACCTTGGGCTCTACTTGCATGAGACAGGTCATATGGAGATGTTACTGGTGCCCGCTCGAGCAAATCGATGATGAACGGGAAGACAGTGATACAGTGATACAGTTCTTGATTATTATCAAGGAAATGCAAGTAAAAATGACAATGAGCAATATATCAGAATGTGGCATATATCAGAATGTCTGGAAACACCAAATGCTTGTGGAGATGTGGTAAAAAAAAACCCTCATTTATTGGTGAGAATATTCTCTGGCTCAGCCTTTCTTGAAAATACTATAAAGACACCTCAAAAAATTTAGGATTGATCTTCCTATTGATAAGAAGTAGACTATTCTTATCTACTAGATGATAAGAAGTAGAATCAGCTACTTCTTATCATTTATCTACTAGATGATAAGAAGTAGAATCATCTACATCTTATCATCTACGCCTAAAGCACTAAAACTTTAATTCAGAACACTAAAACATTAATTCTAAAAAATATTTTCATTTCTTTGTTCTCACTAATCAAAATCTGGAAACAGCTCAAGTACCCAAGAACAGATTTTTGGGTAAGAAATTTATATATATATATATATATATATACATATATACATATATATATACATATATACATATGTATACAAAATGAAATACTACTCAGCTATAAGAAAAGATGAACTCATGTAGTTAATTGCAACTGGGATGGAGCTGTAGACTATCATGCTCAGAAAAAATGAGCCAAAGGGAGAATGACACAGAGCAAATAATCTCTCTTCATATAAAGAAACATAGTAGAGGAGTAAACAATGGCTACTGACATCAGACCCTGAGAGGCAACTTATTGAATTGAATTAATTTAATCAGGAGTTGAGAGGGATCTAAAAGATCTTGTGGAGGATCTAATACTCTGGTGATAAGTATGGTGACAAAATTTTAACATTAACAATATTGTGAATCATGATGCCTTAATAAAAAGCATCCATTGGAGAAGTTATAGATATAGCTCAGTGGTAGAGTGCGCATATGGACTCTACTACTCCATGTATGTGGAGGTCCTGGGTTTGATCCTGCTCTGAGTGTGTGTGTGTATGTGTGTGCATTGAACTTAATGAGACAGAGAGAGATGGATCCCGGCTTTCTGTGGCCTGAACCAAACAACATTGGGGAACTCTATTGATGCAGGAAATACAGAATTATAAATATGAGAATTGAATATAAATTCTTATAAACATAATTATAAGAATAAAGAGAATATTTAGAATGCAAAGTGGAATCTCCTCAATTAGTACTTAGAATTCTGGTCACTGAACTCCCTGAGATTTCCTCAGGCAGTTTACCAGAAATACTTCTTAATGGAACCTAGTTAAAAACAACAACAACAACAACAACAACAACAACAACAACAGAAAAAACCACTTCCAAGGTGACAGGAACTCATGGAAGTGAGGTAGCCAATGTCATGAAGAGGACTGAGAACCAGATGGGAAAAGAGGAAATCGATGGAGAAGAATGATGGTAACTCTTCTTAGTAGCTGAGTTAAAGAAGAGAAGAGAAACAGTTTGGTAGTGGAAGAGGCTGTGGGGTTGAGGAAGGCATTTGATGGAAGGCTGTACTGCCTAGACTTGAGAATAGTAATGTAAGGAGAGAATCCCTTTACATGTGTACCTCAGAGCACATGTAAAGGGAAAAACCTTTGTGGGAGGAGTCAGACTATGTATTGGAAAGGGAAGGAAGAAAGAGTAGGTGGAGTCAGTAAAGGAGGGTTTGAAATTTGGTGTTGGAAAAATAGTCAATTCGTTTTTATTTTTGAAACAAATTTTATAGTGGAGTTATCTGGGTGTGGGAAAGGAAAGGGAGAAGAGGGAGAATAAAGAAGGCCTTCACTATTTACTGTACAGTGGATCCTCAACTTATTTGGCCTACTGTCCCCTTTTCAGAATGAAAATTACTTAGTGCTCCTTCCCTTTGGAAATCTTCCTTCTTTAAGCAAACAAAGTATATACACACAGGTGCTACCCTTTCCCCCAGATCATTCCAGACCACTTTGGGAAATATTGGCATAGAAGGTAAATTTAGTGGAGAAATGAAATGGGACCACTAGGCAACATTATGTGGGAACTATAATCATAAATTAAAAAAAACCCAGTCAGTCTTCTTTTGTGATTTTTATGTAGCAATATGAAACTACTTCTGTGTTAAATTCATTGAGTCTTGGGATTTTTTTGCCTAAAAAATAATATAGAGGAATAGAGTGCCCAGAAATTTCTAATATTTTCTAGGGAGTAATTATGATGGATAAAGGAAGCTAAGCATTATAAAAGTGGTGAGGTCAATGAATCAAAGATCAAGGAAATCAAAAGATATTGTATTGGAAATATTTGAGGTCTATTTACTTTTATGGTTTCCTTAGTCCCTGAGTATCTATCTGTACTGGCTTATGTTAGGGGTGATATTTCTTATACTACGAACAGCAGACAAAAATGTTCAAAAGAATCTTCAAAGTTACAATAAAGAGCCCCACTAGAGACAAAGGGAGCATCCTGGAAATGAACCTTATTCTAAGAAAGGACTGGTGAAGTACCACAACTTGACCCAATAAAGCTGGTCAGTGATGAAAGGAGGGGGGTGCTTTGACTTCAGCACAGTCATCATGGCCCATGTCCAAGAACTTCTCCTGGAGTTGACAGAGAAGATTCTGTAACCAAGAATTCAATGAAATGCAAAGTATTATTTGCTAAACTCTTTGAAGATAATGAGGACACCAACAGTAAGCTTCTGCAATATGGTACAGTGGAGTATAGGATGGAAAGAGTAAGAGTTACCTTTCAGAATTAATTATAATAGGAAGGTAAATTTTGCTGTGGGAAGTTGAATTGTTATTGTATAGCTCAAGAAATGATGTTCTTATAATTGTAAATGGAGGTGGAGCCAAAGTATTGCTATGAAGATATGTTTTCATGATGTTATTTTTGTGGCTTGACTGGTATGTCCTAGATGACATAGTTTACATAGTGTCATGTAATGTGTGTTTCTGGTTTTCATGTAACTGACAACTTTGTAGGTAGATCCCTATCACTGAAAGAAGCTCAACAATTTCTTGGAGACCCCAAGTCCATGTAGTTAAGAACTTCAAAATCAGGTAGTACTAAAAATGAATAGAAAAGTCAGAAGAGTTTAATTGAATTTAATGTCTATTAAAAAAGAGAAAAATAAAGAATTCCATTTCAATGTTTTATTTTTTTCCCCTAGAAGAAGCTCAGTGATCTATTAAGTTTCCTGTATGGTTTAGGACCCTGCTCAGTAATCTATATAGTTTCCTGTATGGTTTAGGACCCTGATCCTATTGAATAGATAGAATGGGAGGATGAATAAACGCAAGATTAAAAGTAAGATTTTAAATTTTCAATGTAAGCGAAAAAAATTTTAATTTCCTATTTTTTTTTCTGAAAGCAAAAAAGCTAAGAAACTCCTCGAAATGTCCATTTCCCTCTACTTACAGATACATAGGATGCCAGAACAACAAGGATGTTTCACATGAGATGAATTGAATAATATCACTTCTAGAATAAAATTTCTTTACAATTAGTTCAGTCCTAGACTCTGAGACACCCTGTTCCTTGTCCAGGAGACTCTGCCACCCCCCAGCCCCCAATCCCGCAAAGCACAGGTACCCTAAGTGGGCAGCCATAAAGCTCAAAACGTTCAGGAAACCTTTATATCTTTAGGTATCTCAAAGATGAATTAGCCCGCCTTTTTCCTCTTTCCCAGGTAGAACTAAGACTAACCAAATTTGTTCTGAAATTCCCTGGGGGTCTGGGTTGAAAGTTGGCCCCTCACCTGTAGCTGGGCTGCTGCTGCGAGCATCTTCTGCCGAAGTTTGGAGGACTGTGGATGAGGACATGGAGATCGGTACACTCTGTCTCAACCACCTTATATCTTCCCACATACAAGACAGCTGCAAAAGAAGACACGAGGTCATATCATCGTCCAAGCCAGAACATGATTTAGGTTGTGGCATCAAAGCAAAGCAGGGAGAAGGAAACCTGACCCCTGATGTTTGTTCTCCAGGCCATTTTCAGATACATGTGAAACAACTTTTTGATCTCTGTCCAATTGGAAAAGATCTGAATGTTAATGAAACAGTCAGATCCACATTTTAGTCTTTGCCAAATGATCCCATAATTCAGAGTAGTGGAGACACAATCTGACAGGATGCAAACTTCTTTGCTTTGAAAATGTAGTGTAGATGCTACTTTGGTGTTTTTTATGACATAGGTCATATCAGGGCTGAAAGAGACCTTTGGGATAATTTATTTCTGCCCCAATACTTTGATCATTAGAGACCCCTCAACTAAGGTTTCAGAGATTTATGTGCAGTAACACTGGCACAAAGTAGGGGAAAATGAAGTCAGAACTTAGTATACCTTTGTGAACCACAGAAAATCTTGTGTTATGGAACTGGTGTGAGAGTCATCTATTTCAACAATTGGTATTTGATCTTCATTGGTGACTAGCATATTGTCTTTGTAATAAAATATAATGGCTATGTAGAGTCCCCTAAAAAGAAAAAGAAAACAAGAAAAAATGTATCCTCAATGGTCTCTGCTATGAAACCTGAGTCATGGAGGAAAATACACTTGAACAAGACAAAAAGTACTTTAAAATATATCTATAAGCACAATACTGCTAAATATCATAAGTTCACTGGCTAGACGTTACAGAAATTACTTTGTTGCTCAAGTTCTCAGGAAAAGAAGCAGACTTCACATATTTTTTAATAGCAAAGAGAGACATTTCTACCACGTTTCTACTCAGAACCAAATCCATGTGGTTCCTTAGAAGTTCAGACTTGCCTGAAAAACAACATAGGACCCACCGTTTTAAGGTCTTAACAAACTTGTTTGAGGAATGAAATAGATGTTTCAGGCTCCTTGAGACTGACTGCTTGCGACCGGTGGTTTGTAATTTTGAACTTTCTGGAACACAGGGAAAAAAATACAGTGTAAGTTCCATTGGTAGAACCATCTTCCCAGTATGTTCTTCCCAGCTCCCTCTCATCTTCTCCTTGTCCCCTCAGTGTCATATATTCCATGTCTTAGGTAGGGATTCAGTTGATTCATTCCCACAAGAAGCTCATATTTTGAGATGCCAGCAGCTGCTAAATTCAGTTAATGAACAGGTCCTTTAAAATGTTGGAGGTGAATAATATATAATAATACTCCAGGGGAAACCGCTAAGTGTTTGGTTTATACTGTCGGGTAAGTGATTTATTATAAGGTGGGGAAAAAAAGAAATAGAATTAGGTCTTTCCCTCCCCATATGGACTTTTAATATTCACAAGCATTTCAATGCTGGTTCAGCTTTTCTTGTTGCTGGTTATATTTTGTTAAGAGTTTTATTTATTTTTTCTTTTTGGTCACACCAGCAATGCTCAGGGGTTACTCCTGGCTCTGTACTCAGGAATTACTCCTGAAGGTGTTCAGGGGACCATATGGGATGCTGAGGATCCAACCCAGATTAGCCGCATACAAAGCAAATGCCCTCCCCGCTGTACTATCACTCCGGCCCCTTTATTAAGTGTTTTAAATTACGGAAAAAAATAGAAATACTTTATAGAAAGTTTACAGAAAAAAATTAAAAACAACATTCCTTTTCCAGTCACCCATGTTATCTTAACACTTTTGTACATTTTTATTATCTTAGAGTATCCCCCAATTTCTATGTTCACTTGTAAAAAATAGCTGTTGGTAGAGGTATGATTATTCATATTATTCAGAAGAGACTGAGATAAAAACTTAAAATGAATTATACCAGATTTGAAAATGAAACTTTTTTTTTTAAAAATGAAACATTTTTAAATGAAAAAAATGTTTCATTTAAAAAATGTTTTCATTTCATTATCTTAAGAAAAACTGAGATATTCATTCATGAAACAGATATTAGGATACTACTGTGTGCAAAAGTTCTGTGACTCCAACAGAGAGCAACTCATTAATTGTTTCTGTTCAGCAATTCTATTTAAAACATGGAGCTCTCACTGACGAAAAAAAAGTAGGAGACTTCTCAAAATAATAGTCTCACTGAACAGTTCTCCATTGGACTAAATTAGATGATCACTAATGTTCTTACCTTTGAGGTAATGAATGAAAGCTGGGATTGCTGGGGTTTTCACCCAACTCGTAGAACTATCACAGGACAGGAAAACTCAGTACAGATCACTATTGATAGGCGCGTAAACCTAGAGAAATGGCTCATGGCTAAAATCCTGGATAAGACCCTGCCTGTGAGCCTAGAGAAGTTGCTGGGAATTCAGTGACTGACAAAAGCTTCAGGCCAGTTTCATGCTTATGCTGGCATTGGTTACCCCTGATAGAACAAAGCAAAAGTATTTTTTTCTGACTTGCATCAATTTGGCTAGTCATATCCTTCTTGAAAATGATGCTGTTAGGATGTCTGGTTACAGGCAGCATATTAAGTATATTCATTATATATCACTCTCCCCAAACCTCACTAAAAACCGGAGAATGAGATTAAGAGGAAAAGTACATAAAACTATAAAGAGGAAAAGATGGGAAAGGAAACAATAACAAGTGAATCTGGGTAACTGGAAAGCAGATGGGCAGATGGATTTAGCAGATTTGCGAAAGATGAATCCTAAGCCAACAGTAGAGAAAGCTGAGAAGTAACCGATTCACCCCATGGGCACCATACACTGATGAAAGCCAGGGATGGGGTGGGGGGGAGCAGTGGGGGCAGATGTGAAGTCAAAATCGGGGGATTTGTTCATGTCTATTTAAAAGGCACGTAGACTTCTAGATTTTCACCCCAACCCTCCAGAGCTAGATAAATAGTTAAAGCTAGCTGAAAGAAAATGAGTGGTGGCTTCTCTGTAAAGCAAAAACTCAAGTCTCTAGAGTGGGATATACAGGGTGCATATGAAAAGCAAGAGGAGGTGGGACGATAATAAAACATTGATGGATTAAATGTCAGTTTCCATACAGAGTAGCTTTCCATTGGCCTTTTAAAACATGGGTATTTGAATTGTACTACCCTCCTGGCAGGACACTGGTGGAAACATTGCCGAGACTTCGCTAGCCTATAAGAGTACAACTAAAGCCCCCAACATCAGCTTCACTGGCTTCCTGAAGAAAAGATCTTCCCAGACCACTCTACAATGAGGCTGGTAAGAGAAGAGCCCTGTCCACGCTCCCATCTCTTGAATCTGAACAAACAACTGAGGATCACTAGGCAGTTGCGAAAGCATCAGAGATACAAGAGACAGGCTGAAAACAAAGAAATGAGAGAACAAATGAAAGGAAACACTGTGCTAATCAGGGAACATGTACAATGAAATGAAATCTATCATTAAAATCCTGAAAGAAGAAAATACATTACCTTATACTAAATAGGAGAGTATAAGAAACATTCAGAGAATGGAAGAGTGTTGGAAATGAAAAATGACTATTCAAAACCTTAAAAACTCAATAAAAGGTTTTGAAAATAAATGTGGGGAATTATCTAAGAAAGCAGAGCACAAGGGCACAAACAGGGAAATAAGAAGGAGCAAAATAACTAAAGAGCTAGTCTAGGAGGTTCAACGTCTGAGTAACAAGAGCTGTCAGAGGAGAGCAGAGAAAAAGGGGACAAAACAAAGAATTTGAGAAAATATCGCATAATTGAAGGATATATATATATATTTCCATATTAAGAGAGTTTAACAAGTGCCCAGTGTAGCAGCTAAAAATAGACTCTGGACAAAGGCATACATTAGTGAAATTTCAGGATATTAAATTAAAAAGAAATTGTAAGCCATCCAGGGTTTTAGATAAGACCTCTGGAATCAGAATGTCATCAGACTTCATTGAAAATCAGAAAGCAGTGAACAGTTCCTTCAGAGACTGAAGGCAAATGACTTAATGTGTGAGTTCTATACTTATATTTCTCTTACATAAATATGAAATAGAGTACATAAATCTTCAGAAAGACAGCATGCCAAAGAATTTTTTTTCTCAACCTTAGGAAATAAATAGAATGGAAACTCCACCAATGTGAAGGACTAGCCAAGAAAAATGAAGACATGAAATACAAAAAGAAGAAATCCAATATTTAAGAATGGCTAGAAGACACCTCAATATGGTAGTGAAAGGGGATGCAAGGTGACAGCTGGGCGCAGACACCAAGGCAGCCGGTCATTGGTCCAGCCCAATGCAGCCCCGATAGGGTGCTTTAAGAAGACATAGTTTAAACAACACTAATGTATTTGGCGAATATGAGAGAAAAGAAATGAAATCAGACAGTAGCTTGGGAATTAATTAATCAGTTATAATCAGAAAATAAACACATGCATAATAAATATGGTAAGTTAATTATACAGAAAATGAAAAGGTATCCAGGAAAGGAAAATAATCATGAAATTTATGTGGTCATAATTTAAGCAGCAACTACTGAAATGATGGCACTACTGAAATGCCACTATTAAAATGATGGCAGGAATATGTAAGGAGGATAAGGGAGAAACACATTGTAAACACAAGTAAGAGAAGAAGAGGATTAAAAAGGAGAGAAAAATAATGTCTTCCTTAGTGATATCATTATTTGAAATGGGAAAAACAGTCAAAACTTAGCGATATAAATATTTTACTCCAAATAGGAAATATCAAAATAATCAAAAGGATTGGATTTGGGGAAAAAGGCAGATGGCAATTTTGTTTTACTTCTTTTTAATAGAAAAACTCCTTTAATTGCTATTTTTTTGAGTCATTCAATTCTTAAATACTGGGTGGCAAGTATATGTGATTTTTGTCTGTATTCCACAGATGAGCAGACTGAAGTGGAGCAAGGATATGGAACTTGCTCAAGGTCACACAGTTTGTAAATGTCTAGCCTGGATGTGAATGCAGGTAGTCTAACTTAAGAGTATAAATTCATAAAAAAATAAAGGTTACACTAAAGATGTTCATCTAAAAATTTAAAAGATAACAGAAATGCAACTAAACTGGGAAAGGGGACTGAGTAAGTGATAAATAGCAGAGATTTCCTTCATTTTGGTTCCATGCTAGAACTGCACTCCATGGTATCCTTGCAGGTAGGTGGGGCTCTGTGGACCCATTCTGGACAATGGATTTTGAGTGAAATGACCTATATAAAGTTTTGCCCATAAAAAGATGTTCAAAAGGCCCTCTTCATGGGCCTGGAGAGATAGTACAGTGTTGGGTGGCATGTCCTACTTTAAGCTTCAGCTACACTTAGCTTGCAGCCCGTCCCTCCTCTGCTAGGGAGGCTTTGATTCAGTTCTGGCACTTGTAAAAGCCAAAAGGCTACCTGAAGTGCTGCATTTCAATAGAGTTCTTTACTAGTAGTCATCTTTAGATAGCCCAGCCCATAATGGGCTGGGCTGTGAAGTTCTGCAGGATTTCTAACTATAAAATAAGCTGGGAAAAGAGATAAGGCCCTTTTCGTCATTTTGGCTTCCCTTGGTGTTTCCTCTCTCCGTCCTCTCCGTTCTCTGTTGAGCCTTAACACGTGGTGGCTGCCATCTTGGCCTACACATGGCCAGGGCCCAGCTGGGAATGCAGAGTCCAGAGTTTTTCCTGTTCTTGGATTGTATATCAGAACCTGTAGTAAAGCCTTTTAAAACTGCTCCAGGGCCGGAGCGATAGCCCAGCGGGTAGGGCGTTTGCCTTACAGCGGCCGGCCTATGCTGGCCTGGGTTCGATCCCGGCATCCCATATGGTCCCCTGAGCACCGCCAGGAGTAATTCCTGAGCAAAGAGCCAGGAGTAACCCCTGAGCATCGCCGGGTGTGACCCAAAAAGTAAAAAAAAATAAAATAAAATAAAATAAAACTGCTCCAGATTCCTGAGTTTTCATCCATTCCCTGTCGGCTCCGGAGGTAGAAGGAAACTTCGCTTCCTGGTATTGTTGGGGTCCCCAGTGGCTCCCTGGCAGTACAGAGACTAAGGAGGTTGTCTTGCACACTTTCTTTTTTTCGCTTTTTTGGGTCACACCCGGCAATGCTCAGGGGTTTCTCCTGGCTCTGCACTCAGGAATTACTCCTGGCGGTGCTCGGGGACCATATGAGATGCTGGGGATCGAACCCGCTGGGCTATTGCTCGGCCCCATGTCTTGCACACTTTTAGTTTGATCCCAGCACCACCTATGGTACCCTGAGCACTACCAGGAGTCATCTTTGAGCTCAGCTTTGAGGTCCAACAAAAGTAAAAACGGAGGCCCTTTTCCTCCTTCCACTGGGTACTAACGAATTATTTATATTGACAGAGAATAACAACACAGATGACCAATAGTAAGAAGTCTTATTAAATATGGGAGAAATATTTGAGGGTGGGTACTGTTGTTTACACTTAATACTAATCCATTTTTATTTAATAATATACTTACTGATGATAATTTTTATCTAATAATTTTAGATAAAAATTAATTTTTATCTAATAATTTTTATCTAATAGTTTTAATAATATACTTACTAATAATAATTTATAGAAAACAAATAATATTTGTTTTCTATATACTTAGAGCTTTTTGGTCTTACTTTCTACTTTACAATTTTCTCTCATACTTAGGTGTGAGAGAAAATTTATTCTTTCATATGCTTGGCCATATGCTTGCGCCACGTGGTTCATCAATAAATGCTCGAGTTTTGAAGTGACTATAAGACTATCCCACCCGCACGGCAGAGCCTGGCAAGCTACCTGTGTCATATTTGACATGCCAAATACCAGTAACAATTATAGACCTCATTCCCATGACCTGATGGAATGGTTTGAGGCTCTTTATGTTCCTGGAGTGACAGATGCCCTTGGGCTATCTCGCATGTGCCAGGACATATTGGGATGTTACTGATGCCTGCTCGTGTAATCGATGATCTACGGGAAGTCAAGTGATCGAGTGATGTGGTTACTACAGCATCAAATAGCTCATTTTGACTGATATGTCAAGGTCTAATCTGACTTTTCTTTTGATAGTATCTTTGCCTCATTTAAGGCTGGATTTCTGGGCTATGATCACAATGATTCTTAGCTTTTAGGAATATAGATTACAGGAAATGAATTTTATTCATATGGTATGTCTAGTGCCTGTCAATTATTAAATGTGTGGATTAATGTTTGCCAGGCCAGAGTGATAGAACAGTGGGTAGGGCATTTACCTTGCACTAGGCCAACCCAGGTTCGATCCCTGGCATCCCATATGGTCCCCTGAGCACCTCCAGGAGTAATTCCTGAGTGGAGGTCCAGGAGTGGCCCTGAGCATCACCATGTGTAACCCGAAGAGTAAAAAAATGTTTTTCCATTAAAAAACTGGATGATAATAGAAATTTACTATGCTAAATAGAATTGGCTTCATATGTATCTCTATATATCTATCACTTGATCACTTGATCACTTGAATCCCGTTATTCATCGATTTGCTCGGTGGGCGCCAGTAACATTTCCATTGGACTCTATTACGTGCCAACGTAGCCCAATGGCATCTGGTTGATTCAGGAATATGAAGAGCCTCAAATCGTTAACATATCTATAATGTTAGCTATATGAGTAATAAAGGTTAGTCAACTTATTTTTTCAATTTTTATCTCAGTACCGATCAAACAGATTAACTATGGACAGTTCTTTATCCAATATAAAGGAATCATTGTAGGTTTTGTATCTCCATTCAGGGAGGAGAAGGAATCTTTTGTGACTCTGTATTTTAAATAGGCTATGTATTTTCTGAGTGTACCAGGCTCATTACAATTTTTATGCATTAATTCTAGGACTCATAGCCAAGTGCTAAGGATAGAGAGCAGCCTTATTCTTCATTTGGAAGAAAATTAAGCTAGTTTTTTGAAGTGTTTATACAATGTTAGGTAAGTTTACTCATTAAATTTAATTTCCATAACAATCCTTAAAGAAATACCACTTTTGGGGTTGGAGGCGATAGTCCAGTGGGTAGGATGGTTGCCTTGTCGGCTGGCCTGGGTTCGATTCCCGTCATCCCACATGATACCCCGCGGACTGCCAGGAGTAATTCCTGAGTGCAGAGCCAGGGAATAGCCCCTGAACATCACCGAGTGTGACCCAAAAAAGAAAAAGAAAGACCACTTTCTAGTTTCTTTTTCTTTTTTGGGTCACACCCAGTGATGCACAGGGATTACTCCTGGCTCTGTACTCAGAAATTATTTCTGGTGGTGCTTGGGGGACCATATGGGATGCTGGGGATCAAACCTGGGTCGGCTGCATGCAAGGCAAGTGCCCTATCCCTTACCCTATTGCTCCAGTCTCAACACCACTTTTTTTAATTAAATATTTTATTATACCACCGTGAGATATACAGTTACAACGTTGTTCATGTTTAGAGGTTTCAGTCACATAGTGTTCCAGCTCCATCCATAGAGCTCCATCCAAGAGAAAACCTGATCTTCCCCCTTTAAGTTTCATCAGTAAATGCTCGGGTTGAGAGCCTTCTACTGAGACTATACCACCTACACGGTAAAGCCTGGCAAGCTACCGTGTTTTATTTACTTTTTATGCCAAAGACTAGTAACTATTATGGACCTCAGTTCCATGACCTGAAGAATGGTTTCGGGCTCCTCCTGTCCCTGTAGCAAGTAGATGCCCTTGGGTTGCACTTGCTTGTGACAGGACTAATGGAGATGTTACTGGTGCCCACTCGAGCAAATCGATGAACAATGGGAAGACAGTGACAGTGACAGTGAGTGTTCCAGCACCCCACCCTCCACCAGTGCCCATTTCCCACCACCAATGTCCCCAATTCCCTCCTCCCTCCCATAGCCTGCCTAAATGGCAGGTTCTTTATCTCTTTTCTCTCTCCCTCTTTCTCTTTTCCTTCTCTTTATATGCACTAAATACACTTTGAGGCCATCATGTGCATTTTTTTGCCTGTATTTAATGCTCAGTTCTAGGTTGGTATTAGCCCTTTCGACATTTATTCACACATGTTCCCTTCTCTGTCTTACCTAACCTCTGACTCCCACACATTTGCGCTAATTTCCACTTTTGGTAAGACCTCCTAATCCACGTTTCGCCTGACACTGGATTTTGGTGTTATAATATGTATATATATATATATATATATATATATATATATATGTCATGCAAATAAATGCAGTCATTCTATGTCTCTCTCTTTCCTTCTGACTAATTTCACTCAACATGATCCTTTCCATGTCCATCCATTTATAGGCACATTTCATAACTTCATTTTTCCTAACAGCTGCACAGTATTCCATTGTGTAGATGTATCACAGTTTCTTTATCCAGTCATCAGTTCTCAGGCATACTGGTTGTTTCCAGGTTCTGGCTATTGTGAATACTGCTGCTATGAAAATAAAAGTGAGAATTGTGTTTCCACTGTGCCAACACCACTTTTCTAATGAGCAAGTTCAGAATCAGAGTGGTTGGATATTTTTCTCAGGAACACACAACTATGTGGTAGAACTAGGATTTGAAAGAGTTATTTATTTTCTGTTTGTAAAACTTTCAATAGATCAGGCTGAGAATTTAATTCAGTGGTAGAGCCCTTCCTTGATTTGCAAAGGCAAGGCCCTGGTTTCTCTCTCTCTTTTTAAAAAAGGCAAATATTTATGTCTCCAATAAACCATAGCATCTAAATGTAACTGAATATTTTAACTAGTTTTTTTGGTAGTTTTTTTAAATATGTTTGCAATACCTGATTATCTTCATTGATCCTTTTCAACTAAGAGTTAGCTTTAATTTATTGCATTTCTTGGTCTAAAGTTACTTCTTGTATTCTGGCATACTATAGATCAGTGTTTTCTGAAGTATGTGTTTTGAAACAGTAATTTTGTGAAAAAGTTAAAAATGGCCAAATAAGATTGGAAAATACATGATTAATAAAATTCAAAGTGTCTAATATATAATATTTTAATGTACATTGTATATTTTTTAAAAAGGCTTGCATAATAAAACATTTTATGAGGGAAAATTATTCTTTGCAGTATATTTTGAATATCCAGAGAGTACATGTCGATATAAAAAATAGTCTTCTTTTTTCGGGAAAGTTCTACCTTTAAATAAGACATTTGCTAATGTCCTATTTAAATGTTTCCTGATATTATATTCTGATTTACTTGAATGTATATGGTTACATGTATATAAGTTGAATGGAAATTGTAGAAATAATTGTTTAATAAATTGTTTAGAAAATAAATTGTTTCTTCCTTGTTAGCAAGCAACCCAATATTAATGGAAAGAACATCTAAGCTCTTAGGTAATATGAAAAAAAATCCTTCATTCTCATGAGTAGTTTTAATTTTCCCCCTTTGACTTAAACCAAACACAGTGGCTTATAATTTTTTGTTTATTTGATTTGGGGCCACATCCAGAGGTATACTTAGTGCTTATTCCTGGCTCTGTCCTTAAGGATCACTCCTGGAGGGTGGGGTGGGAGGGCTTAGGGATCATATGAGGTGCTGAGGATCAAATCTAGGCTGGCTACATGCAAGGAAAACATACTACCCTCTGTACTATCCTTCTGACTCATAAGACTTTAAAAATAATCTAATTGTTTCATTTTTATTTTTGTGCCATATCTGGCAGTGCTCAGGGGCTACTCTGAGTTCTGTACTTGGATGTTGCTCCCAGAGTACTTGGTGTTCATGTGGTGCTGGGGATCAAATTCAGGTTTCCTATCTACAAAGTGTGCACTCAGCCCATTGAGCTATCTCTCAAGTTCCCTATTGCTTTATTGCCTTTGCCTGCATATGAGAACTAATAGGGAGAGGGAAGATGAAGAGTCAAATTGGAGAAAGGGTTTCTATAACCTTGACCTGGTAAAATAGGCTTTGAATAACTGACAACTAAGTTGACAACTAATAACTGACAACTAAGACTTTGGTCAATGAAAGCAAGACAACCTGGTCTAAGTAGTTTTCCTAACAATCTGGGAATTGATGCTTGTTTCCTTCTCAAGCTTTATCCATGCATATTTACATCTAATGGATCACTTTCTAAAAGAACATTGCTTTTGTTTCTTTTGGGGACACACCCGTGGTGTTCTTGCTCCTGGCTATGTGCCAGGGGCGCTATTGATAGTGCTTGGGGACTAGCTCTAGAACCCTAAGTGAAATTGTTTTCTTGCAAACACTTGATCTCATTTCTACCCATACAAATTCTGGAGGCTTTGGTGTTTGTACATTCATGGGGAACAGCTATTTGCTAATGTTAATTCCAATTTTTTTTACCTGGTTTAAATCCAACTAAGATATCTTAGTTTTGTGTGCATATGTGTGCGTGAGGTGGGGGTAGAGGATTAGGAGGTATTGTGTTCAGGCAATGCTGGGGTGGGGTAGGTGGCAAGCTTATGTGGTGCTGGGAGTCAAACCAGTATTAGCAGTGTACAAAGCAAGAGACTTAACATGTTGACACCAGTGTGTACCACGGATGGCTCACACATTTTATCTTATGATAATAAAAATGATAATAATAAATAACTGTCAATAATGGGCAACAAAAAGAAGAAATGGAAATGGTTACTGCTGCCAAAATTCCATATTATATTTAGTTTGGCGCTATCGGACAATCAGAGCATCATTAATGAAGCTGCCAGATGGTGAAGAAGCACAAGTTGCAATGTCCCTGCCGTATAACTCTGTACTATCATCCCCAACATGGCTTCATTCCATCCATGTATTTTTTAGTTCTAACTGTCCTGAGAGCAACCTAAATACAGTGAGCGCACAACAATTGGAGAACCAGCATGGAAGAAACTTGGAGAATGGAGATTTTTAATGGAGACTTTCCAAGTAAAACAAAGCACCTGCTCTACCAATCATTAACCATATCAGAAACCAGACTCTTTCCCATCTCACAAACTCTAGTAGAAGATAAGCTTTGGAAAGTTTCTTAGAGATTTCTGGGGTAGTTGGTGAGGTCTATGATGTGTACCACTGAAGGAGAGGAATGCCACATCTTATAAGAAGTACAACAGTATGACTGTTGCATAACCCATCGCTCTGTACAAATAATCCCCAAGCTTGATGAATTAACACACGCACTGTCCCTCATGATTCTATGGACTGACTCAGCTGGTTGTGATTTGGATTCTGCCAGTTAGTCATATGTCAGTAGGATTGGAGTCCCATAAAGGTTTCACTGGACTAGATGTCTGAGATGGCTCATTTGTCTGATAGCCATTTGATGCTGGCTGCAACACCTATCTCTCCATGTGACTTGGGCTTCTCATAGCATGGCAGCTGGCTTCTAAGAGGTCATATATATATGTATATTGAATTACTGATCATTTCCCTTAGTACCTGTAATCTTTCTGCCCCCTCAAGGTGTTGCAGGTGTGGCTGCAGTACCTGGCTGCATCGGCAGGTGACAGACAGGAGACAGGCTTGTCTAGACCCAGGGCTCTGCCCCATGGACCCTGGATGGTTGGTGGTCTGACACAGAAAAAGACTGGTGACCCAGAGCCATGGAAGAGCCTGGCAAGCTACCCATGATGTATTCAATATGCCAAAAACAGTAACAAAAATGAATCTCATTCCCAACGAATGGAGACATTACTGGTGCCCGCTCAAGCAAATCGATGAACAATGGGAAGACAAGCGATAAGTGACAAGATCAGCTGATGAGGTCTAGAGGTGGCATGCTTAGCTTTCTCTTCATCAGCAGTACTAAGGAAGATCAAAATCCAGAGTGAGAGAAGTTCTGTGCCCAATCTTGATTCAAGGTGCAAGACACAAATGAGGTATGACAGGGAGATGACTCCAACAGAAGATACTAGATAGAGCAGTGGATTGTAAATATTGCTTTAAATATCCACACAGGTATGCTATTGTTGTTGCTGTCATAACTTTTTGTATATTTTCCTGGGATTCTCAGAGAATTCACATAGGGAGTGAGAAGTTGGAGGATGAGTACCCTAAAGTTCCAGCCCACCAAAGCACCTGGAAAGAAACTATTCAGAGGAATGAGAATTATGGCAACTGCTGTTTCCTTTGTGTTTGTTTTCAAATGGTATGGAGAGAGGATGGGGGGATAAAAGGAAAGGAGGGCAGTTATTTCTGAAGAGTTAAAGCAAGATAGTGCAGCAAAGTGATTCCAGATGTACAAATATTAATATCTCCCTCTCCCGATGAATGAGAAGGTATGACCCAGTTAGGAAACTGCTAAAATTACCGGCGCCACCGAGACCTCAGTTGATGGCCCGGCGCAGATTTTTATCCTTACCCGACAACTATAATGCTGATGAAGGGCTCGGACCTGCTGCAGCAGACCTTCCAAGACTTCGTTCTGTCCCTTGTGTCTAGGCTCTCTGTCATCATAGTCTTTCCAGTCTATTGAACAAAAGAAACAAACAGTGAACTTTGAATGCAGGGGAGGCTTCTTCCCTGCTTTGCCTTGGGAGACAAGTTGTGCTCAGACTACCCACAAACTGAGGCTAAGCAACCAATGCTTGCACAGCTATTAAGCAAGGCCAAGGGTTTGGGAACTGCCATTGTTCAGCACCCTGTGCAAAACAGTAATTGTGGTTGTTTGTCTGTGAAGGGCAGTTTTAGAGAAAGAGAAAATGGTAATTGGAAGCCAGAAGAAAATAGGAAACTGGGGAGTCCACCTCTCCCGCAGGCCCCCCCTCCTTACCCTCCTTTTAAGCATCCTACATCCTAATCAGTTCTCTGGTCACCTCTCCACCCAGCACCCCAAGTCTCAACTGGATTTTCGCAGTAGGAAAGAAAGGGGTTGAGAATGTGTAGACTAGATGAAATCCACAGTCCCAATGCTTTTATTGTAGGTTTCACACTTTTGGCCCAATTGACATTTCTTTCCAAGGAAGGAGCCCACGTCAGATGCCAAGAAATGGAAATCTACATTTTGCTCTAATGAATGTCTGCTTTGGTTAGCTGGCACAGCAACTCCTGCACATACTCTGAGCCACCAACCACCCTGTCTGCTCAGTCTCTAAATATACAGTATTAGCTTACACGGCACATTTAAATTGCAATATCCACTGAGATTTCTTTCTCCCTTCTATTTTCATTCCATCTAGCTATAATGCTATCAAGAGTAATAAGCCGTATGGGACTAATGTCAAGATTGTAATTCTACTGTCTCTGACTCTGGATTTTTTTTTAGCAGGTCATTTCATAGTTCATCCCTTTTTCCTTCTATTCCTCCCCATGCAAATTCAGTTTTTATTTTCTGAACTTTTCAGAAAGAATAACGTAAAGAGTTTCTTGGTGGAAATTCTTTCTCTAGAACGCTAGTCATTATTTCCCAGAAAAATCCAGTTAGTTCCTGAGTGTATCTGAGGCTGAAATTCCAGTTGACCAACTTTCAAATTCTCTCTCCCTAGATTTATTTTGAAATAGGGAGTTTCCCTGTTCAGAAACTTAAGCAGATGCCTTGGTAGTTAGAGTGAGACAAAAGCGACCCATGCAGGCCAATTTGATAGAACTCACAGGTTTGGGGGCTAGATACACCTGGGTGTGATTTCTGGATCTTCAGATTCCCAGCTCAGTGTCTGTATACTGGCAAGTTACAAGGAAGAGACATCTCTTCCACGTAATGTGAGTATCGTTAGGATTAACTGAGAGGGCTGTTAGATATCGGCCATGATGTTACGTGGCAGTGGTCATGTAAACAACTGTAAAAGAAGGGGATTCACTGATGGAATGTTAACTCCCTGAATAATGAAAATGGAAATATCCTTTGTCACCGTATCAGATATTTCTCGCGGAAGAAGGAGGCTTCCGAAATTTTTCTTTCTCTTCTTTATTTCCCACCCTCCAAGAACTATTTTCCATGGACTTCTTAGAAAGTAGACACTCCAGTAATGTACCGTTCATCTTGCTGGTGGTGTAACGAGGACTCTAAGACGGCCTGAGGACCTTGCATAGAGTCTCATTGCATTATACTGAGCACAAGTTTTTGTTTGTATTTCCTTTCAGTCAGGAGGGTCAGAACTTGGTTGGATTTTTGAGTAGTGTGGTTTAGTGGTGTCTACTATGGGGACAGGGAATTGGCATAGTACCTTTTGTACACTAGATTCCTTGTGAGCAGGAACTAGGATTTAATTTATTCTTGCCTCAGGTTTATTATTCTCTATAAAGTGTTTTTTTTCTTTTTGGGTCACACCCTGCAATGCTCAGGGGTTATTCCTGGCTCTTCGCTCAGGAATTACTCCTGGTGGTGCTCGGGGACCATATGGGATGCCGGGATCGAACCCCGGTCGGCACATGCAAGGCAAATGCCCTACCCGCTGTGCTATCGCTCCAGCCCCTAAAGTTTGTGTGTGTGTGTGTGTGTGTGTGTGTGTGTGTGTGTTAAAAACTTTGTATGGGAACCATGTCCAGTGATGCTCAGGGCTTACTCCTGGCTCTCTTCTCTCCCACTTATACTCAAGACTTCAGGGAGCTGGTGATCAAACTGGAATTGAGTCTCTGCAAGGCAAATGCCTTAACCCTTGTACTATGTCTGAAGCCCCCAACACATATTGTATTTGAGGTTTAACAGAAAAGTTATGTAAAGTACCAATCTGGGTTATAGGAGGTACTCATTAAATGCTGAGGCATTAGGAACAGAAGCATGATGGAATAGAAAAGGGCTTTTACTGGGAAATTTGGAAATCTTTGATGAAAAAAACTTCAGGCTGCTCTTAGATTTTCTGCAATGTCCCCTGTGTCTGGGAATAAAGAATACAAGTTGCTCTTATAGATACTTAAAAGGCTATTATGTGTTTATTCTCTGAAGTACTCATGATAAGAACAATAACATTGTTTCTTGCATAAGACTCCTGGGTGGCTCCCGGACCCTGAACATGCTAATAATTCTTAATAAGTGCTAATACTGCCATCAATGCAAGGGGAGATGAAATGGACCTGGCTTCCTCAATAGAGCTCTATTTATTACATCAGAGACTAGCTCAAGTTGATGACTTTATGATACATTAGAAAATTGCTAATGCTAAATTGCAGCTAAAGAGAGCATTGGACACGATGCCAAAGTTTTTGGAAAGAATGAGTTTTTCTCAGAGATGTTTGGAAGGCTCTGACGACTACATAAAATAGGAGACTTCAGGGATGAGGGAGAAAATTGAAAATATATTAAGAAATCAGGAATCTGACAGGAATAAACTTAGTGTGGTAGGAAAGAGCACATTGTGCCACATAATACCGCTCACTGTTCTGGTAATGAGACACTTGCTTTGCAACACAATGCAGAGCTTACATTCACTGGCCATATCAGGGCTTTCCTGATCGTAACTGAGACAAGCCTGTCTGGGTCCTTTTCTCTTATTATGTACTATACCATATAACATAACTCTATAAAAACACATTAAGGCCTTTTGTAAAAAATAGAAAAAAGTTTTTATAGCTTACTGGAACATATTACCAACTTTCCAATTACCCTCACATGTTAGAATACATTGTCCTCTAGTAAACATCTAAATACTGATACAAGTTACATCACAATGTCATAATGTTTATAAACAGAAACAGTGTTTTTTTTTTTTAAATATTGCTCTTTCCAAGTGACAGGGCATGTCTATAATAATGTTAACAGCATGTTAGGATTTCTATTCTTTACCAGATATCCCTGCTAATAAAATGTGTCATTTAATTTAATTTTTGTCTTTTTAGGCCACACCTGCGATGCTCAGGGATTACTCCTGGCTCTGCACTCAGGAATTACTCCTCGGTAATTATGGTCAAGGGTTCATGTGGGATGCTGGGGATAGAACTTGGATCAGTTAGTTGTGTGCAAGGCAAACGCCCTTCCTGCTGTGCTATCCTTCTAGCACCCTCAAGGTGTCATGTTAGAAGAAAGCATTGCCAATTACAACTTTAATTACCAAGTTAGAAGTGACTGTTTCCTACCCTGGACAACTTACTTGTAATTCTGGAGAGAACTCATCACATGGTCTGTGAGGGAAAATATCTGAATAGAACTTGCAGATTATAGAACTAGAACATCTGACATTTGTAATTTATAAGACAATGTTCTCATTATGTGAATAAGATTGTATATGGGGCATACATTAGGAGTAGGTTTCTCTTGTTCCGCCATCAAGTTTACTGAGACGGCATTTTCTTTTGGTCTCTCTCCACATCCAGCAATGCACACTCTTCTCTCCTCGCCTTTAAATGAGAGTCTGAACTGTCAAACATGCAAGTCTGAACTGGTCAAACTCTTGCAGCGGTAACTAGTGTGAGAAGTGCCAAGCTCTGCTCCTTCTGGCTAATTTCACTCAATATGATCCTATCCATGTCCATTCATTTGTAGGCAAATTTCATAACTTCACCACACTCTGGTGAAAGTATATTCACCAGTGCTTCCCCATTTGACCAGGCATAGGTAAGGTTGTCCACTTTCACCAGTACTATTCACCGTCATGCTGGAAGTCATAGGTGCAGCAATAAGACAAGGGTCAGGTAGGGTGGACAAAAGACTCAAGTTGGAAAGTAAAAAAATAGTCATTACTATTTGCAGACAGTATGACAATAAGACATAGAAAATGCAAAAGATTCCACCCCAAAACTATTAGAACCATGACAAAGCAATCAAGTGATAGGCCACAAAATGAAATTCAACTGCATTTTGATATCCAAATGATGAAGCGGATATTTGATATTCAAATGATGTATACATACAAAATTATATCCCATTTACAATAACAGGAAATGGAGAAATAGTACACTGAGTATGGTGTATATGTATATGTAGCCAACCTAGGATTGAATTCCTGGCACAATTCCTAAGTACTGCCAGGAGTGAACCCTGAGCACAAAGCTAGGAATAAGTCCTGAACACTGTAGGTATGCGCCCCCCAAAAAAAAAAAAAAAAAAAGAAAAGTGCCAAGCTCTGAGGCTGACAAATTAACCAAGAACCAGCAAGTCCTTCACGGAAATTACCTCCTTGGGTAGAGTCAGAGAGCTAGACCATACCATAGAATTCTTGGGCCACCAATGTCAGAGCTCTTGTAAAAATTCTGAGGTTACCAATATTTGATAATTTAGTGACCCTTGTTTTATTTGGGTATCTATATCATTGAAAACTTACCAGAAGTAGACACTTGGAAGATTATAGCATAAGCTTCTAAGGGAACCACTCTCATGCAAGTCTGAACTGGTCAAGCTCAGCCACCTACCAGAACTGGACACAGTTTCTCTGACTCTCAATTTCCTTATTATAGAGACTTTAAGTACTTCCATATTTTGTGATGTTGGGCTCTCTGACTCAAGCTTCTTTCTGCACATTGTCAATAAAATAGTTCTAGGAAAAAAAGCCACTTCAGTAGGTATATTACACACACTCAAAGTCACAACAAGTTCTTAGAGAAAGGTGAAACATAGAATTTTTAGTTTTAATATTGAGTATGATGTAGCTGATAATGGTGGTGACTTTTACTCAGGAGACGAACAGTGAGAGAAGACTGATTTGAAGATTGAGATTCTAAATGTGCCCATAATATGCTGCTTGTTCTGGAGTTGGCCCTGGGTACTTCTAGGAAAATATATAAATATCGAGAAAAGAAAAGTAAGGAGTTCAGAATCTAAAAATTCAAATGTCCAGTGTTATGTGAAAAATCATTTTTATATAAAATTAATGCTGAAAGAATTTCCTCCACACAATTAATGTTTTTATAAAAATGTCAATTGTTTTGACATTTTGCTTTATAGTATGATGATGTATACTTCTCTTAACCATAAAGTTAATGTTAGATATATGTTCTCAGCACACTTGCTAGCTTAGTAAACCAGTATATAACTGAATATATGTACATTTTTATTTGCATCTGTCTCCTTAGGTTAGTTGTTTGATGTGTAACTATGGAGCACAAAGAAATATGTGTTTTTGTGATGGCTGATGTGGCATGGCAAACCGAGTTCCACAAAGAGTAAAGCATTAGCAATCTCACAAGAAGTGTATGATAACATTTTTAAACTATCACAATTAGGAAAGACTTTTTAATTACAGTACAATTCAGAGCAATTGGTTCATTATGGGAAAAATCAATCATATTGTTTGTTTGGAGATACTTCTGCCTAGTTAATAAAGAATTACCCAACAAGCCAGGCTAGTCCTAATCTTGAAATCAGAGAAGGCTTTCATTGCTTTTTGGTAGCCACTAAGAGATATTATGTAAACTGCACTTGTGGACTACAGAATTTGGCAAAGACCCTAATATTTAAGGGAAGTCTGTCTCTGTAGCTAATGTCAAAGATAAGATTTTGCTCAATTTCATTTTCTCAGATTGAAGGGGGTGGGCTGAGGAGGGGACAATGGGAGATAAAAGGGGTGGTCTGCGGTCTCAGCGAGCCGTTCCTCCTGTGGCCTGACACAGGAAAGCCCCATGAAAGGGCGCAATCTGCCTCCTTCTCCAGATACTGAACTGCAACTCAGCGTCCTTACATCACTTCTGAAGGCCACACAGCTAACAAAAGGTATAAAGGGGGAACAAATTCAATTCCTTCTCCTTTCATTCTTTTGAGTTGCCATCCAGGGAAACAGTTTTGCAGAGCAGACATTCCTTATGTGGCCCGGCATCTACCCTGAGGAGGTCTTGTTAGTTCCAAGTGGCAGGGAGGGAAGGACAATGACATTGCAAGGAGAGGGTAGAGCAGGAACTCGAGGACAGGTACAGAGCCATGACTTACTAGACGGAGAGGCACAGGCTGGTGTCGTGGTCTGAGCAGGTCCCCATCCTTTCATGTTGTAAGCTGAGACTTGAACAAAATACTGCTGACCCTACAAAGTATTGAAATAGAAAGAGCCATCACGAGTATGTTTCGGTCACTTGTACCCTAGTGACCAAAAAAGATCTGTAAAGTTTGAAGAACTCATTGTTCCTTTGAGAAACACACTATTTGAGCTGTCTAGCTTTTCTTCATCATTGTTTGTACTTGATAGTCAACAAATTTCTTATACGCTTAGCTGTTTTTGTTTCTCCTCCTAATCGGAATAGTCTATTCCTTCAGTCCCTCAGTGTCTAGCCTCTAAAATTATTCGTTTATCTAAAAAAAATTGAACCCCTTATTTTGAAGTACTGTGATTTACAATACTGTCAATGTTGGTGATAGTTTCATGCATACATTATTATTATTTTATTTTTTTTGCTTTTTTGGGTCACACCCGGCAATGCTCAGGGGTTTCTCCTGGCTCTGCACTCAGGAATTACTCCTGGCGGTGCTCGGGGGACCATATGGGATGCCGGGGATAGAACCCAGGCTGGCACAGGCTGGCCGCGTGCAAGGCAAATGCCCTACCCGCTGGGCTATCACTCCGGCCCCTCATGCAAACATTATTTAACATGACACATCCACAGCTAATTTTTAAGGATCTGCAAAGTTCTTACCTTCACTTCTTTCAGGGGCAATCATTATAACCACAGTTACCTTTTTAGACAGTCAACTTGCTTTTGTAAAAGTAAGTTAAACAAAAAAAATTCAAATTAGTTTGTGAAAGGTCTTCTTTTTTAGTGCTGCATAGTATTTTTCAATGTCTTAAAATATTCTCATTATGTAGCATGTTTTTATGCCCATAATATGCTGCCTGTTAATGGGCATTTTGATTGTTTCTACATTATATGCCACAATAAACAATGCTGAAATAAATAGTCTTAACTCAGCTACCCAGCATTAAAAAAATCTTTAAAGTTTCTTCAACTTGAAAGCCTTTATGAAAACAATGGCTTATAATCCTTAATGTCTTATCACATGAAGAATTAAGAAGTTGTTTTCCTCTCCCTTTAATATTGAAAAGTCTTTTTTGTATGGTGAGGCTAGGGCTGTGCTTAAGCAGTAGTGCATGTCTTGAGAATGCAAGACCTTGGATTTGATCCCCAGCACTGGATGACCTCCCCTTCCTCAGCATATATGGTATAATCCTGGGCTCTTACTACTATGGGAAGTGGTCTTGTGCCCTCGTCATTTTGTATGGTTTCATATTTTTGCTTTGAGGAATTTTTTTCCTGATGCAACCAAAGGGGGCTACAAAGAAGCCAGAATTTGATAAAATATGCCTGTAAAATATTGTAAAATGGTGTTTGAAGTGAAAAAAAATAAAGGCAGATTTTCATAGATCCTTTGCTAGGGATTTAATAAAATTGGACCTACTATATTATAAAGTTAATATTTTTAGCATTAAAAATGGTTTTCTATGTATCCTCAGGGCTATGGGGATTCTGCAGAAGTGTAAATCTACCTCTAAGCTTTTATATGATTAGGAGAGTGTCTGCATTACTCCGATTGGATGACAAAGTGGAAAAACTTAAGCCCTATAAAAATTAGTTCAAATATTAGAGTAAGTCTCCACGGAGAGAGAGTTTTCATTTTTATCACCAATATCACTTTTTCTTCTAAGCAATGGAAACTCCCTAAAGGTCTCTTCTGGCTCTCTTCCATCTAATATTAATGACACAGGGCTGGGAATCAGTCTCCTGTTGATAGCATCTCTAGGGTCCACCCTCTTGGTTGTTTGGGGTTGTCTGCCCTGGGAGTCCATAGTTTTGGTCCCTGGTGTAGATATATGATTAGGACTAAAAAGTCAAGATTCTGTGGTGATGACCCAACCACTAAGAATTCTATTATAATTAGCTGGTCCAAACTTGAAGAGCTGCAGCCCAATATAGTGTTTTAACACTGGAGTTTAGGATTAAACTCTATATATAACTATTTTAATTGACTAACCTTTTAGAAAAACAATAAGGAAAGTTTTTTCTCTACTTTTCATATCTGATGGTGAGAAGTATGTAAGATAATATTATATAATAAGATAATAATTGTTTGAGTCGAGCCCCCTAAACATACAGGATTGATTTAAATTTACTCAAACAAATGGTATGAAAAACAAGATTTGCTAATTGCTTTTATTTTTTCCACTCTGCACATCCTACAAGTAATTAATGTTGGAGTTTAGATCGGTTAAACAAATAAGCAAAATTTGTGCCAGTTTTTCATTCACAGTTTAAAATGGTTCAGGTTACTGAGAAACAAAGTACCACATATAGTTTCGTTTTTGTGAAAGCAGATTTAGATGATTTTTTTTTTTTTAATCAAGGGAAAAGGATTTCTCTCAGGAAATTGTGTGACTCCAATTGATGACTGATCTCAACTGAGGCTGTGGGGGTGAGGCTTAGATGAGGTTGTTATTTTTACCATAAGACAGGGAGTCAAAATTGGATCTCTCGGAGCCTTTGATGCCTGCCCTCCCCCCCCACCCCCAACCCGAAGATTAGACTCTGATCCAGAAAGCAGCAGCTTTCAAGACTTGTATGAGGCCCTTTCTTTTTCTGATCTCTGCAGAACATGGCAGCTTACAAAGTGGTTCATGCTGTCTGCTCACTCCTCTGTGAGGTTCAGATTATGGATACCAGACATATCATGCTTAACGAGTGGCAGTTGTTGCTGGAGGCCTGGGCGTTGGCTGCCGCTTCCAGAGTAGGCATTTGCTACCAAAATCCCAGCACAAGCATCGGGCACAGAGCAATGGGAAGTCTAAAAAGGAGGAGCCAGCATTTACCCTTGTAAGTCCAGTGATTGTACATCTCAGTGTCTGTAGGTTTTCCATGATAATCTCTCCAGCCAAAGGACAAAAGTTTTTAGACATGCTCCATTCCACTAGAAAGAGAGAGGGAAGAGAGGGAGGGAGTGGAGAGAGTGAAGAGGAGAAAGGAGAGAGAGGGAGGAAGAAGGGAGAAGGAAAAGAGGAGGAGAGGGAGGTAGAGGGGTGGAGGGAGGAGAGGGGGAGTTGGACGGAGTGTGGGAAGGGAGGGGGTGAGAGGGGGGAAAGGGAATGGGAGAGAAAATGAAATTCAGTCACATATCAAAAAGAATCATGGAAATACAACTCTCTCCAAAACAGTAAGTTTATCATTTTGCTAATCATGGCACATCTTCATAATTCTCTCTCCTTGGAATGATAAGTCCACTTTCAGGTTCACAATTATTTTTCAAAACAAGAATAAAAAGTTATTCAACTGTGATAACTATACCTAAAACATGCTTATGCTAAGCGCTAGTGAAAATATGTATACAGACATACTCATGTTCAAGCACATGACACGTAAATAGTTCTTTATGTGGACAAGATAAATCAGTTAAGCATGTGAGGACTGAAGAGGATGTTAGTATTTTACATCATATTTGCTCCCCAAGTCTACTCCCACATTCTACTGCAAATGGCATTCTTATCTCAGATCAGGACATCTCCCTTCACTTCCCCTTATGCCACCCTCACCAGCATGTTTTCTCTTCTGTTATTGCCTTGTAGACTGCTTCCTTGGCTTTCTTTCTCCTTTCTGATACCTACTAGACTTTCCATTGCTTCTTTTCACCCCGTGTATCTGGGATGTGTGGTTGACCTTTCCAGTGCTGTTTCCCCTCAATCCCCAACATTTCCAAATTGAGTATTTCCTGTAAAAAAATCAAAGTTCTAACACCCAAGTTCTAAAAGATCCCATCTTACCATGAGACCATTTTTAATATTGGTTAAAAACCACAGTCAGGAGGAATAAATTGTGAATCATTAGTAACGTGTCTAAAGTGATAATTTTACATGGCAGAATATAAGACCTGCCTAAAGGAAGTAGACAAAAAATTCATATGGAAGACAATACCTGCATATTTAAAAACTCATGAAAACAAGCTGTAGTTATTTTATTTTTTAAACCATTTTTACTTAGGTACTGGGATTTATGCCCCTTGAGGTGTTGCAAGTGTGGCTGTGTCGGCAGGTAGCAGACAGGAGACAGGCTTGTCTAGACCCAGGGCTCTGCCCCATGGGCCCTGGATGGTTGATGATCTAACACAGAAAAAGACTGGCTCTGGGATGAACCCAGAGCCACAGCAGAGCCTGGCAAGCTACCCAAGGTGTATTCGATATGCCAAAAACAATAACAATAATGAACTTCATTCTTAACAAATGGAGGCGTTACTGGCTTCCACTAGAGCAAATCGATGAACAATAGGAAGACAACTGACAAGTGACTGGGATTTATAATATTGTTATTCATACTTTTCATGGATGCATCACTCCGTCACCCCACCCACCACCAGTCCACTTCCCTCTACCAGTGTCCTCCCTCCATCCCACCATGCCAGCTCAGTTCTACAGACAAAACCTTTAGTCCCTATAACTCTATTTGTTATTCTTTTAGTATGCTTCTTTTGTACTTTATATTTGGGATAGGTCTCTCTCTTTAAAAAAAATTGTGGTAATACAGCTAAACCAGAATTCCACAAAATAATAAATCAATGATAAAGTAATTTTTTTCAAAAAATATCTTTTTTTACAGGTATGTAAATTTAAGAAATGAACATCTAGAATAATTCTGCACTAATACATTCTAGGATTTACATGCTACAGATAAATCTTTCAAATATAAAATTAGTAAGAGTGAAGAGTTAAGAAAAAATTAAGGGGGAGAACCTAAATAAGGCCTATAGAAGTACAAAAAGTGTGTTTTATCCTCAGAAAGGGAAGATTGGCTTCCTGTGAGCAAATATTATATTATAGATAATAGTACAATATAAGTCCCCTTGGATCTTAGTGCCTTTATTTCTCAACTCTGAGAAATTCTTATCAATGATTTCTTTAGCTATTGTTTCTGCCTCTCCTGTCTCCAAACCGCACTTTCTAGGCTCTCCCTGGTAGCTCCTCTCTAGCTTTGCGCAGTTCCCGGAGGTTTGAGTTTTGGCTTCTTTGGACTCCACATGTTTGCCCCAAATTGTGATCTAACTTACTTTTATGGCTCCAACAGTGCCTCCCCAAACCATAATTCTAGGCTTGACTCCCTCTGGAACTCCTAACTTCTTGCAAATCTCCACTGGAGTATCCCCTAAACACTTTTCTTGCCAGAATGTTTCTCTTGTTTTCTCTTTTGTCTCTTCATTTTAGCACTGTCTTAGACCCAGTCACTCAAGTCCCAATCTCAGATCATTGCAGACTTCTCTTTCCTCCCAACTTCTCAAATTAAGTTGATCACTAAACCCAGAACTTTTAAAACATTTCCCATAAAACTCTACCCCTATATTCTACAGAACTTAAAAAAAAACTAAGCACACAAAAAATAATAAGCACCAAAACACTTTCTTTTTCACCATGGAGATAATATTATTTTATAGGAATCATCTCCTAGAGTCTCTTATCTTTGAAGTTCTCAAAAATATTATAAAACCTGAATTAGAATAAAATTATTATGGTTGGGTATTAACCTAAATTCTGGCCTACACATTTTATAAAATAATTTATATCTATGGGCACTTTGATGTGTTATGCATGTATCATTGTGTATTTCCTCTCCCAATCCAAATGTTTCATTCTGGTTATGAGTTACTAGCTCTTACCAAACCCAAGTCTCTGAAAGTCAAATTGAATAAGGATTGTAAATAGAGAATAACACTGCATATAATTCTACCAAAAAATGAACAAACAGAAAGTATTGAGCGTGTTCACATGAAAATCAGTAAACATGCAGGGACATACAGAAACAGTAGAAAAGGGGGAAAACTTTGTATAGCAAAATATCTGCTTGTCACTGAGACAGCCAAAATGACAGGTGTGACGGCGCTCCTTGAGTCTGGCTGAGATTCGGGATTTTTGATTCCAGGTTAAGGATTCAAGGTGACTTCCCGAAAGAGAGAGCTAGGGATTAATGGGAACAATACCAGATCTGGTGGCAAGAAATAACAAAAAGAATGCACGAAAATACAGTCTTTAAAATTTCTGAAGAAACTATGTTTGAATAAAGATTATGTTCTATTTAAATGTGTTTTGCAAAGCATATTTAAATGTGGGAAAGATCGCTTCTTGGATAAAACAAGGCAAAACAAAAAGAAACAGGATTATAAAATTTGGTCCTCACATGGAAGCTTAGAGGAAGGGTTAAGTATTTAAATTCACTAGATCTTACTATACCTTGGGCTTCAAAAGGGAAGGGATTGAGAAAGAGAAGATTCTTCTGGAAGAAAACAAAGTCTCTATGTTGGAATAACCAATTTATTCTATGGAAATCAGAATTATTCCCCTCCCTATATTTCTTTGGATTGGTGGATGCTTTTGACTTTGCACTTACAATTTTTGGTGTGCGTGGAAAGCCACACTCAGGAGTGCTCAGAGTTTACTCCTGGTTCTGTGCTCAGGAATCGTTCTTAGCATTGCTCAGGGAATCATATGCATTGGAGAGTTGGACAGAAATATCTCTATACTAATCACATTATGCTATCTCTCTGGCCCAATATAATTTTAGGATAAAGATCAAGACAGTTCTTTCTCCTTAGGTCTGAGAAGTATACGGAAGGTTTTATCAGAGATAGAAGTTAAATTTTGGCAAAAAGACACTAGACAAAATTTAGGTTTTTGTGCTTCTTAAAATTTGGCTCTGGCTGAAATTATGATCTAATATGTGTGTGTGTGTGTGTGTGTGTATTAAGTAACTATGAACTATTTAGGGTGATGCTCTGTATTTTTAACAAGTATTTCACTTTTTAAATATAAGCTGGATGGAGTTCTGATGAGAGGGAGGTCCAGATGTGGAAAATGGTGGCCCTAATGAAGTGAGGGGGGTCATCTGGCTTCTTGCGAGGTTCTGCTGGGGTGGCGGGCCAGGGTTAGAACCCACCATCCTTCCCGGTGCCTCGTGAGCGGCTGGACACAGGGGAGAGCTGGTAGCAGCTCTGCCCCATGTCTGTGAGTCTCCATCCAGCAGACGAGCCTATCACTGCCCAGATCATCGACACCCACCCTGCAGCAGTTTTTTTTTTTTCAATCCGTCCCAGGTCTGCTGATCCAGAGACTCACAGACATGGGGCAGAGCTGCTACCAGCTCTCCCTGTGCCCAGCCGCTCACAAGGCACCCGGGAGGGATGGTGTGTTCTAGTCCTGGCCCGCCACCCCAGCAGAGCCTCGCAACAAGCCAGAAGACCCCCACTCCATGAGGGCCGCCATTTTCCACATCTGGACCTCCCTCTCATCAGAACTCCATCCAGCAGATGAGCCTATCACAGCCGGGGTCATCGACACCCACCCTGCAACAGTTTTTTTTTTCAATTTGGCCCAGGTATGCTGATCCAGAGACTAGCAGACATGGGGGCAGAGCTGCTACCAGCTCTCCCTGTGCCCAGCTACTCACGAGGTGCCTGGGAGGGATGGCGGGTTCTAGCCCTGGCCCGCCACTCCAGCAGAGCCTCGCAATAGGCCAGACGACCCCCCCACCCACCACTCCATGAGGGCTGCCATTTTCCACATCTGGACCTCCCTCTCGTCAGAACTCCATCAAGCAGACGAGCCTATGTTCATCAATAAATGCTGTATTTAGAGGTGACTACAAGAGTATGCCACCTGCACAGCAAGTCTGGCAAGCTGCCCGTGTCATATTTGATATGCCAAATACCAGTAACAATTATGTTAGCTCATTCCCATTACCTAATATAATGATTTGAGACTTTTTATGTTCCTGGAGCGAGCAGATGCCCTTGGGCTCTACTAGCATGAGACAGGACATATGGAGATGTTACTGGTGCCCGCTCGAGCAAATTGATGACGAATGGGAAGATAGTGACAGTGATAGTGAAATCTAAGCTCTAGAAACATGGAGACATTTAGGCAGGAAAGTTCTAATTGACTACTCTTGTCCTCTGATGACAGCTTCATAAAGCACAGGTCAAAATATGAGTTAAGAAGAGCTTCTAAAGATGTGACCTTGTCACTTAAATCCTACAGTATGTGGAAAATGTCCCAGAATCAGTGACAGGAGTAGAAAATTTACAGCCACATGTGTTAGGGTACACAAGCAAAGAACATGGTCTGAAGCTCAGGTGAGTTTCAAGACTCGGGTGTGGGTTGTCTGCTTAAAATATCATGTTCTTAACTGACAGCACTCATGCTGCAGGGCAGTTTTTTGAGAGGTGAAAATTACACAAAAGAAAAGGCACAAAAATAGCATTGTATCAATGCATAATTTTCATATGATTGATTTTTTTTAAAGAACCCATTGTAGGGCTCTCCTAATGTCTGAAAAAATGGTTCAAAGGCCAGAATTGATTCATTATGTTCATATATATAGAAACTGTAAAAATTAGACTCTTGCCTTTTTAGCCAGGCTTTATCCAAATCCTTCGCTTGGGACTTACAGTACTTGATTGCTTATGTTGTTGTTTTTCTCTTCGGGTATGTTTTCCTCTTGCCCCAATCTTCTTCCCTTTCATTCAAGCAGGCTGGTGTAAGCCCTTTCCACAGTTTTTCCTCATTTTCCAAAGGAAGCTCTATGCCAGTTTCCCCAAAGCAATTTTTGTTTATTTGTTTTGTTGGGCCACACCCGGCTGTGCTCAAGGCTTACTCATGGCTCTGCACTCAGGGATCACTCCTGATGATTCGGGGGACCATATGGGGAAACTTATCTGCTGTACTATCTCTTCAGCACCAGAAATTTTTATATATCTTTAACATTGCACTTGCTTTGCTATTTTTTGTATTTCTTTTTTTTTTTAAAAGAGATTTCTCCCTTTTATACTCTGCAAACTCTTTGAAGACAACAATCATTGTGGATTAATACTTCCAAAACTCTTGTCATAGCACTTGGTGTTGTGTGGATGACTCTAGAAATATTAAGTGAATTAAATACTTTCAACTTTGGAATGCTTGAAAGTCTAAGGTAGACAAAAATTTGATGCTGGTACATAAAGGATATGAAAAGTGTCAGAATAGAAAAATTACAATCAAAATGTGAACAGAAGCTGTTTCAGCTGCACAGTTGAGATGGAAACTAACTCCTGGCTTCTAGATTCCCAGAAGCCCTGACTCCTCACTACCCATACTGCTTCCCACCCTCCCCCTAAAAAACAAGAGCTTATTTCCTATTTATTATCAGCACTTCTATGGAACCGAAACAGCACTCCGACTGGCCACACTCACCCCGGCGCCTTAGCTAATGAATGGAATTTGGCTAGACTGCCCAGCCCAGCACCAGCATATTATGAAATCTTCCCTGATCCATCTAATTGTTCAGTTTCTAACCTTTCAGGCCAACCATAGCACAAGAAGAAGAATGAGGGAGAGAGGGACGTGCCATGAAACCCCGAGAGAGATCAAATACGGTTATTTCTAGAGATGAGAAGATGAGTCTTGCTGAAGCATGAACCCGCGCAACACTTGTGGGTTTTAAATTGGGAACTGACGTGAAAACTCGGGATCTGGAAATCCTGTCCTGTTTAGCCCTGGCAAAATATGAGGCTGGAGTTGCTTGCATTTAAAAAATTTTTTTTTTTTTACTTTAAATTCCCTTGGTAGTCCTAGGAGCAGGGGCATGCATTACTTTCAAACAAGACTCTTTATTGTTTGCATAGCACACAGATCTTCCAGTTAATTAGAAAAACATTTTTTTCCCAAATTAAATTTCCCTAGAAAAACAATGATTTAAATTAAGGGCAAACTTTTTCCCCCTCCCTCTTCTTTTGGTTACCAGTAAAGCCTACTGCACCCTCAGCTTCAAGAACATTAGAAGCTATGTTGGAATGGAAGGCTGTATGAATTTATTTATTGTCATATTCTGCCACCCATAAATATAAACTGTGCCATCAGCACATGCTGTCTCCTGTCACAGTTTCAGCTGCCCAATGATTGAGTTACATCAGCGACACACAGGGAAACAGGGGATCTGAATGTTATGAGTTTCAGAGTACAGAAGTACTGCGAGTTACTAACCCCCAAATGAGCTCTATATCTGATCTATTTATTTCTTTATTCTTCCTACTAGGTCATTCTATTACTGCTTTGCTAGGAATTTATCCTTTCTCTTGGTACCCTTGACTTTCTAAACAAAAGAGATTATTCCCCTTCCTCTGTGTGTGTTTGTGTTTGTGTGTGTGTGTGTGTGTGATTCTTATTACTATGATCAGTTCTTTTCCCAAGCTGCGCACTGAGTGTTTATTGTGTATCTGCCCATCAGTCTTCAGCAGCCCAGTGGTGGCCAGTCCACTGTCTCCAGTGAAATTCCAGGAGCCTTCCTTTGTCACTTTAACAGACTCCCTTCAAACAGTCACCCTTCACTGATTTCTTCAGTTTGGTGATAAGGAACTCCTGAACAACCCACACTAGGGCAGCTATGGCAAGCTGATGTAAACCCCAAGCACTAGATCACACCGACATCACTTTCTTCCACTTTCTTCCTTCACTTTTACTTCTATATTCCTTAGCAGATTCACCCCCTGGTTTTGCTAAAACATTACATGAAGAATTGGGAAGGTTTTAGTTTTGGTATTCGCCACCTTCCCATCCCTCCCCCTGCCCACCCCAGGCAAATATTGCAAAAATCTAATTGTTATGTCACATCACAGCCTAGGCGGTGTGATAGAAAGGCTTTCAGAAATCATACAGATTGGAAGATGGAGGAAATTTAGAGCTTTGCCCCAATCTGTGCTTAAAAGGATAAGCGAGGGGATGCTGGAGTTGACCCATATGGCTCAAGAGGGTTGATGGTTAAAATAACAAGAATCACTTGATGACTTCACTTGAATCCCGTTATTCATCCATTTGCTTCGAGCGGGCGCCGGTAACATTTCCATTGGACCCTATCACGTGCCAATGTAGCCCAATGGTATCTGGTTGATTCAGGAATACGAAGAGCCTCGAACCGTTCCTTCAGGGTCTTGACAAGGAAGTCTAACCATCTTGTAGGTGGGCGGCCACGTGATCTTTTGATATTCCTTGGGATCCAGTCGCTAACGGCTCTAGTCCAGCGGTTGTCTCCAAATCGCATTACATGTCCAGCCCATCTGATTTTCGATGCCTTGGCAAACGAGACAGCGTCCCTGATTCTGGAACAACAATGGAGGTCAGAACTCTGGATTCCTTCTCTCACTTGAGTGAGGCGTGATAGTCCAAGCATAGCTCTTTTTGATTCCTCTCTGGGAGACCCGAATAGCATTCTCATCCTGCTTTCGTAGGGCCCAGGTCTCTGAGGCGTATGTTAATGCAGGGAGAAGGGTGGAGACAAAGAGATGTGCCCGGAGCTGGAGGTTCTTTGTCCTTTTAGCTATTTCTTCGATGCCTTTGAAGGCATTCCATGCCGCTCTCTTCCTCCTGAGCAGCTCAGGTTTTAGGTTGTTCATCATGCTGACTTCTCGACCTAGGTACACATAACTGCTGCATTCAGAGATGTTTGTTCCATTGAGAGTGAATGGGGCCTCTGGAACTAGTTCATTTTTCATAAACATAGTTTTCTTCAGATTCAGCTGTAGACCTATCTTTCCACATTCTCGGTTGAAGTCAGCCAGCATTTGTGCCGTATGGTGTTATTAGAACAATGTCATCAGCAAAGCGGAGGTGGTATAGTTGCTGACCATCTATCTTCACTCCCGTTCCTTCCCATTCTAATTGTCACATGATGTTCTCAAGGGTGGCGCTGAAGAGTTTTGGTGAAATGGTATCACCCTGTCGAACCCCTCTTTTGACATCAATGATCACTTCTTTGTAGAATGGTGAGATCCTGGTGGTGAATCCATAATACAGCTCACGAAGGATCTTGATGTATTGGGTTTGAACACCCTGTTTGGCTAGGGCTTCAATGACTGCTTCAGTCTCCACAGAATCAAAGGCTTTCTTTAAATTATTTTTAGCTCCTCAGTGATAGAAAATTGGAATTTAGGCCAGATTTGATTTATGGAATTATATGCTGATAAATGGTCTAGTCATCCCACAAAATAACAAAATTCCTGTTTTATAGCACTTGATGTAAATATTCCACCATGATCAATTTCAGGCTACCAGTGTGATGCCACTGAACAATCTGGGGGACATGCAGAGAGGCATGGGGCTGGATCTATAGCCCAGCGGGTAGGGCATTTGCCTTGCACGCAGCCAACCTGTGCCGACCCTGGTTCGATCCCCGCCATCCCATATGGTCCCCCAAGCACGCCCAGGAGTAATTCCTGAGCGCAGAGCCAGGAGTAGCCCCTGAGCATTGCCGGGTATGACCCCAAAAAGCAAAAATAAATATATGTATTCAAGCCCAGGAATGCTTGAGCCACAGACACAGATACACCCGGCAGAGCAGAAACCAACTTTCCCGTTGCTAGGCGGCTGCGCACAATTTACCTCCAAATTACCATGAATAGTCTACCCACCCCTCTGAGAGAGCCCCACAAGGTAATGAGAGTATAGCGCCCGCACAGCAGAGCCTGGCAAGCTGTCTGATGCGTGTTCAATATGCCAAAACCAGTATCAAAAATGTTTATTTTCCTGACAATTTAAAGAAAGCCTAAAATAACAAGAATATGTAAGTAAATTGGTGACTAAATAGTCATCATTAAAAATTAAATTGTAGGAACCAGGGAGATAGCTCAGTGATCAGGGGCATATACCTTACATGTTCTGGACCCAAGTGGAATCCCAGGACTACATGTTCCTCCAAGCATTTCTGGGTGTATTCCTGGAGTCCCTTGGGCATTGCTGGGATGGCCCTGGTAGCTCCTGGATCAGCCAGGCTGAGCAGTGTGGCATCATTACTGCATGATGAGAATACATACAATGGTATGCCTCTCCGCATGTCCCCAGGCTGTTCAGTGGCATCACACTGGTAGCCTGAAATTGATCATGGTGGAATATTACATCAAGTGCCATAAAACAGGAATTTTTTATTTTGTGGGATGACTAGACCATTTATCAGCATATAATTCCATCAATCAAATCTGGCCCAAATTCCAATTTTATATCACTGAGGAGCTAAAAATAATCCTTACATTTTTTTAGAGGACTGGAAAAACACAGACAGGTGAGCGCTTGCACGCACAAATACACACACACATGTGTGCAAAACACAGGCATGCCAAATAGAATCTGTGACAGAGACCTTACGTAGCCCAAAGCATAATATATTTAATCTCTGGCACTTTATAGGAAAATAGTTAATAATGTAGATTGAATAAAAATTATTTCTGTGGCTTTTATGTTTGTGACTTGTCACTTGTCTTCCAGTTGTTCACGATTTGCTGGAGTGGGCACCAGTAGCATCTCCAGTCGTTGGGAATGAGGTCCATTATTACTACTGTTTTTGGCATATGGAATACACCACAGGTAGCTTGCCAGGCTCTGCTGTGGCTCTGGGTTCATCCTAGGGGGCCCAGATTTTTTCTGTCAGACCATCAACCATCCAACCATCCAGGGCCCAGAGGGCAGAGCTGGATGTGGCCCCAAAAAGGCAAAAAAATATTAAACTTTAAAAATCCAAAGCACTTTTCAGTACTTTGGCTTTTTAATACTTAATGTATCTAGCACACAAAAATCTAGGAAGTAGAAGTGATCATTGAATACAGGCAAAAAGATACAAATGATAACTTCTAAGTGTATGTATTGCGATCCACAGTGTGTAAGAGAAGGAAGAGAGAAGAGAGAGAGAGAGAGAGAGAGAGAGAGAAAGAGAAAGAAAGACATAAAGAACTTGCCATAGAGGCAGGGAGGTTGGGAGGGAGGGAAGTGGGGATTGGTGGTGGGAAATGGGCACTGGTGGAGGGATGGATGCTGGAACACTGTATGGCTGAAACCCAAACATAAACATCTTTGTAATTGTATAGCTCACAGTGGTATAATAAAAATATTTTTAAAAAATCAAGGAAGTATTATTTCAGAATTTGAAAACTATTTTCTGTTTCAACAAAACCATCAACATTATTGGTGAATGAGTGAAGTTTCAATGTGAGTTTTTGTTATATAGTTTTTGTTTCATTTTCTTAAAGTAAATGGAAATATCAACCAATACATATATTCTAACTGTACTAACTTGTTCACTGTAGCTGTAGGTTGATATCAAACTCAAGCACTTGATAAAAGCATCTTGGGAGAATTGATAAGTCATAAAAATTTATAATAAAGACTATTTTTAACTACTATGTGCTAATATGCTCTCTGTTGCAAAATGTATAGCAGTGTATGTATACATATAAGTACATAAAGTATATAAAAACCTAGAAAACATATATGAATATATGCACCTATGTAGTTTATATGTATAATATACACCAATAAATTCCCCAGAGAGTCACTTACCTAGAAATTACCATCACCCTACTGGAAAAATTCTAGGTGATTGCTCAGACTTCAAGTGTTGATATATCCTGACTAGGATTTTGTAGTGTATGGCAGGTACAGATCTTTCTTGCATAATTCTGGTAACATTCTATTACCAGGAGAATTACATGCTACACAAGCCCCTTTAGGAGGTAGACAGAGCACAGCAAAGGAATCTGGGCAGAAGTTGATTTACTAAACAGTCACCATGTGGGAGGTCTTCCAGTGGCCAGGCACAAGGCACAGGACAGTACAGGTGTCCAGGCTTCCTGCGCCAGTTCTTGTCGGAAGCCAAGACTAGCCCAGAAGCTGGCACAGCCACAGTGTGCAGGGTGGCTGTCCATGAACTTGATTAAAATAAAGATGGCAGAGTCAGGAGCCAACCAACAGAAACCTAGATAGGGCCTGATGTATGTCAGAGTATACCAGTCCTTTGCTCCAGTGGGTCTGGAAGAATGGATTATTGGGGATTCATTATTATTATAGTCTTAAAGTTATATTATTTATATTTTGCCCTTTTTCATGATGATTGTATTTTATTTCATGATTATCTAGGTTTTGTGAATGATACTTTTTAGGAAACCACGGAACTGAAAACAGGCATGCTGCTCATTAATATACAAGTATCTGGTTTTTCCTTTTCCTTGGATTGCTGCCATAATCTTGAATTATGAAATGTGCAAAAGATATATCCACTTGTATTACACTCCTTTTTAAGAGATACTGTCCAGATGATGTTCTTTGTTCATAAAAAGAAGTACAAGCTTTTCAAAGGTTGCAATGGACCTAGCACTCAGACTGGAGATCAAGTGACAAGAGACCTGAAGTCTGGCTCTGAGGCTCAGTCACTCTCCTCTGAGAATGGGCAATGTCTGACGCCACTACTGAATGCTGAGATTTTTGTTTTGTTTCCAGTAGGACTGATGTCCCTCTTGCCTATAGGAGAGAGAGTGCTGGCAAGCTGTCATGCTTCTTAAGGCTACAACTCAGAGAAACACAAATCAGCAGTCTGATTTACACACACACACACACACACACACACACACACGATTCAAGATGTGAGGCCAAGTCATAGTTTTCTGAATTCTCTTGGGCCCTTATGGAATTAAAATAAGCATCCACAGGGGCAAAAGCAGACACATTCTAATTTTTCTGCCAGACAGGAGTGTTCCTGAAAAGGGACACTCAGAAAAGGGCTCTGACTATTTGGGGTTTTCTTCATTTTCCATACTACACCCATTTTAAACAATCCCATTTTCCCTCTTCTAACTTGAACAAATGAAGCTCCTTAAGGACAGAACCCATGCCGTAATGATATTTGTCTACACACTCCACTCTCTCCTGTAGAGGCATGGAGTAGCTACTGAGATCAAACAGATCTGACTTACATGTAGACGTGGATAACGGGGTTGAGGGCAATCTTCACAGTTCTGTTTTCCCTGCTGTAATCGGCAAACTAATGACTTCTTTGCTCAACATTTCACCTAATATCTGAGCTCTATTTTGTACTACCCCTTACATTTTCTCTGTACTCCAGGAAAGGAAAACTAATAGTGAAAATATGCTTGCCTATTTTTTTATTACTGATAATTCGCACAATATTCTTGCAAGATAGGTGATACCATTCATTCAATAATTCACATTTAATAGATAATAGAATTGAGAAGTGTTAGTCATATCTGTGAGATGTCAAATCTCACCTGTAAGTCATGGATGCTGGGGTAAAAATCTCAAACCCTTGTCCTGGCTTAGAAGACAGGGTCTTCTCTATCTTCTAGTTCAGTTTCATATCCTCATCTTATTTCATTTTCTCTCTGGTATTTAGATCCTTAAGTATGTGAGGTTTTCTCTGCCACATATTTTATTTTGCTGGAAATCTTCCTCCTTTCTCAGTTTCATATTATTATCCATTATTTTTCCCCTTGATAGTGTAAATGTCACTTTTGCATTTAAGTCTTCTTTTATCTCAAGGTCACACTAAGTCCCTTTATTTCTCCCAGAATACCAACTATCATTCCTGATAGCACAGAAATTACCTATTGAGGACATGAGAGGACATATAGAGTGAATAGTTGTTAGGAAATTACATGTAACTATTAGGAAATTGATACAATTAATTATAGAATTTTATAATAAAACAAGAGTATACATTTATTATATTAATAATTAATATAATTAGCAAATTATATTGATTATTAATAAAATTAACACTAGAGCACACAATAGACTTATAAATGCTAGAATTATATTATTTATCAACTACACTGTGGACATGGGGCGACATGGGGCAGAGCTGTTGCTTGCTCTCCCTGTGCACAGCCGTTCATGAGGCAGTCGGGAGGCATGGCGGGTTCTAGCCCTGGCCCACCACCTCGGCAGAACCTCACAACAAACCAGACCACCCCCCTCACTCCACGGGCGCCGCCATTTTCCACTTTTTGGACTTCCCTCTCGTCAGAACTCCACCCAGCAGACCAGCCCATCACAGCCAGGCTCGGCGCGGCGCAAGCGGCCGTGCGGTTCATCAATAAATGCTTTATTTGGAGGTGTTTAAAAGAGTTTGCCTCCCGCTCGGCAAGCCTGGCAAGCTTCTTGTGCTGTATTTGATATGCCAAATTCCAGTAACAATTATATTAGGTCATTCCCATGTCCTAATATAATGGTTTGAGGCTCTTTATGTTCCTGTAGCAAGCCGATGCCCCTGGCTCTACTGGCATGAGACAGGACATATGGAGATATTACTGGTGCCCGCTCTAGCAAATAGATGATCGACGGGAAGATCGTGATCGTGATCGTGACACTGTGGAATATGGAGTGGCAAGTGACATAAAACTTGGTCTCATGGAGTTTACAGTTTTATTTTATAGTCCATTTTTACAGATGTAACAGGAGATTTAGAGAGGTCAAGTCTATCTCAGACTAAAATTCTCTCCCCTATCATCAGTCAAGTTCTCAGGGAGCCAGGCATCTTTCCTTCCATCTCCTCTTGTCAAAAACTTACGCAAGAGGAAGACTCAGTCTCCTTTAACTCCTAGCCATTCAGTCATTAAACAGAGGGATTATGTCTGTCATCTTTTCTGTCATCCATGCTTCTTTTTTCTTTTTTTTAATGAATTAATTTATTTTTTCTTTTCCCCAAATTTCATTACACCACTTTTAGACATACAATTGCAAGATGCTCATGTAGAGTTTTGGTTCTACAGTGTTCCAACACCCATCCCTTCACCAAAACCCATCTCCCATCACCAATGTCCCCACCTCCCTTCCACCTCCCACACCTCAACTACTTGGCGGCTTCTGTATGTCTTTCTCTCCTCTCTATCTCTCCCTCCCGCCAAACTTTCCTGCACATCGTAGGATGCAGTGCATTAAAGGACATTACTGTTTCCACTATTTTGCTGCCCCAGGGCAGCTCCTGAGCGGGCCACCAGGCTCGACAAAATGGAGGGGGAAGGGCCGACCCCTGACTCCATCAATTCCCAGTGATTCCCGCTTCTGGGAGCTGCCTACCTGGGCTCGAACTGGTTTTCTCTGTTAATCTGGTCGTGAGGTAGTATCCCAGCATCCGGACAGTGAAGGTGGTGGCTAGTGTGGTGGGCGAGTCTCATCCAGCTGCTTCTGGGACCCCCCACCCCCCAGAGGTGATGGGCCCACTCCCAAAACCCATCTGTCCTCCTGGGAGCCCCATGGTCAGCTTAGCCTGGGGAAATAGGAGTTCCAGCTTCCCTTCCGAGGCCCCTCATGCTATGGCTGGTCGCCCCAGGGCAGCTCCTGGGCGGGGCCACCAGGCTCAACAAAAATGGAGGGGGGGAAGGGCCGATCCCTGACTCCATCTGACGAATTCCCTCTTTTTTTCATTATAATGATTCATACACATGTATTTTCAACTCTACCTGCACCACATATATCAAATCGCTGTCTTTATTTTTTTGAAGTATCACTGTATCACTGTCTTCCCGTTCATCATCAATTTGCTCAAGCAGGCCCCAGTAACATCTCCATATGTCCTGTCTCATGCTAGTAGAGCCCAAGGGAATCTGCTTGCTCCAGGAACATAAAGAGCCTCAATCCATTCCGGAATGAGGTCTATAATTGTTACTGGTATTTGGCACATCAAATACAACACGGGTAGCTTGTCAGGCTCTGCCATGCAGGTAGCATACTCTTGTAGTCATCTCTAAGTCCAGCATTTATTTATGAACCAAGCGGCCGCCTGAGCCGGGCTGTGATAGGCTGGTCTGCTGGGTGGAGTTCTGACGAGAGGGAAGTCCAGATGTTTTACTTTTTGAAGTAAAACAGGTTTTATTAAGGAGGTTTTAGGAAAGGGAAGGAGGAGGGAAAGTGAGAAAGGGAGTACACATCTCGAGAGGGGAGATGCGGGCGACACATGTGCTCGGGCACCACATGTTCTCTGCCACATGGGGTCAGGCAGCATGTGTGTCCATGCAGCATGTGCGCTACTGTCTTTATTTTTGAAATATATTTTTGGCTTTTTTGAGTCATACCTGGTGATGTTCAGGGGTTACTTCTGGCTCTATACTCAGGAATTACTCCTGGTGGTGCACAGAGGACCACAGCTCAGGTATGTTGGGGGCAAACCCAGGTGCAAGGCAAAAGGTGCACTACCCTCTATACTATGACTCTGGCTCCACATTAATTTTTAAAAACTTTCATGACTGTGGCCTTCATTTGGCTTCTATCATTTCATAGTGGTACTCCTATAACTATTTCATAGCAGAACTAATCTCTCTGCCTCTGCTTATACCCTTCACAGTCCTGTGCAGCCAGGAAGATCTCTTCAAACCAATGTCTTTAAGCCATAAATCACATTACAATACTTAAAATCACTGAAACCTTCTCTTGAACTTGCAATAAAATCTAAGCTTCTTGACACAGTCTATCACTTCACTTGTTCATAAATTTGCTTGAGCGGGCATCAGTAACATCTCCATACATTGTGTCACATGATAATATAGCCCAAGGGCATCTGCTCACTCCAGGAACACAAACATCCTCAAACCATTCCATCAGGTAATGGGAATGAGGTCTATAATTGTTACTGGTATAGGGCATAACAAATATGACATGGGTAGCTTGCCAGGCTCTGCCGTGTGGGTGGTATACTCTTGTAGTTGCCTCTCATCTAATGCATTTATTGATGAACCACGTGGCCGCAAAGCAGCCATGCGAGCCGGGTTTGTGATCATCTCTTCTGCTAGGTGGAGCTCTGACGAGTGGGGAGTCTGGATGTGGAAAATGGTGACCCTCATGGTGTGGGGGGTTCCTCTGGCTTCTTGCGAGGCTCTGCTAGGGTGGCGGGCCAGGGCTAGAACCTGCCTTCCCTCCCGGGTGCCTCGTGATCAGCTGGACACAGGGAGAGCTGGCAGCAGCTCTGCCCCGAGTATGTGAGTCTCTGGATCAGGCATACCTGGGCTGGACTTGAAAAGGACTGCTGCTGGGTGTGACCCAAAAAAAAAAAAAAAAAAAAAGAAAGAAAGAAAGAAAGAGAGAGAGAGAGAGAGAGAGAGAGAGAGAGAAAGAAAGAAAGAAAGAAAGAAAGAAAGAAAGAAAGAAAGAAAGAAAGAAAGAAAGAAAGAAAGAAAGAAAGAAAGAAAGAAAGAAAGAAAGAAAGAAAGAAAGAAAGAAAAGCACTGCTGTAGAGTGGGATTCTGACGAGCTAGTCTTGTGGTTTTTTTTTTTTTCTTTTTGCTTTTTGGGTCACACCCAGCGATGCTCAGGGGTTTCTCCTAGCTCTGCACTCAGGAATTACTCCTGGCGATGCTTGGGGGACCACATGGGATGCTGGGGATCGAACCCATCAGTTCTTCTGCTGGGTGGAGCTGACGAACCAGGGAGTCCGGATGTGGAAAATGGCAGCCCTCATTTTCCCATGAGGGAACCCCCACGCCATGAGGGCTCTCCCTCGGCACCTCAAGTGCACAAGCAACAGCCATACTGATTGATACAGAGTTAGGCCAGTTATTTACTTATTATTGGCAAAGATGAGGTTGTCCATTTTTTCCTAAGAAAAGTGTTTCCATTTGAAAAATAAAATGTTATAGATTAACTTTAAAATAGGGCATGTGCTTATTATTAAAAACATAAAAAAAGAAAATCCTGCTTTAATCAACAAAACAAAATAGTTTATAGAAGGCTAATACTTAGTGGTCTTTGGAGGATACTAGGAGACACATTTATTAATCATTATCAGGCTTTGTGTTCTAAATATTTCACTCAATCCTGATAACAATACCATGTGGTAGGTAGCATTTTTATTATTTTATGATGAGAAAAATGAGACTCAAAACTTTTAAATAATTAGCTCTAAAATTGATGTCAGGATTTTAATCCATCTGTGTTGTCTGCCTTCCAGGCCCATACAGGCAGAAGGTGATAATGAACTACCAGCTATGTTGATATCTTTGAAATAAGAGAAAGCTCCAACTGTGAAAAGCTTACAGAAAGTATTTACGATATTTGACTTCTGCTGAGTGAATCTAAGATAGGGTCTCAGGTTGGCGCCTTTACTCCCCTTTATCCAAGGATCAGAGTTGTCGCCAATACTGCTATTTTTTTCGTTGTGGTTTCAAGAGGGTGGGAGAAGTTGGGAGCAGTCACAGAACAGAACAGGGGATTTCACTGTGGTGGGTCACTAAGACTCATGAAGGCATTCAATCTTTTCATGTCAGCTACATGTGGTTGGAGTGTCAAAAATAAGTACTGATTAAAAAATAAACAGTCACCAAAGGCTTGTGTAAATTGCTGACATGTCATTTGAATCTGGTTCATGTTATATACCTTCACTGGTACCAAGCCTTTCTCTAAATCCTTGCCCCTTCAATCCTTGTTTTAAGACCACTCAATTCCTGAATAAGATTTACCCTTCTGGGCTGGAGCAATAGCACAGTGGATAAGGTATTTGCCTTGTATGTGGCCAGCCTGGGACTGATCCCCAGCATCCTAGATGGTCTCCCAAGCATCGCCAGGAATAATTCCTGAGTACAGAGCCAGGAGGAACCACTGAGCATTTCCGGATGTGATGCCAAAAAAAAAAAAGACTCACCTCTCACCCCCATCCCTCTTTGACTCATCTGGCTAGACACTTAAGTTGATAAAATGGGATGTCTTAGAAAAAAAATAGTGAAGGAAGGAAAGAGAAGAGAAGAAAAGGGGAGAGGAATAAAGTGTAAAGAAGGGAGGGAGGAAAGGGAGGGAGGAAAGAATGAATGCAAGTGGGGAGAGAGGAAGAATGAGAAAGACCACCTTGGGAGAAGACAGCCACAGTCCTCCCTTTGTGTCTCACGAAGGGGAATGTGCTGTTTGGACCCTTCCCTTTTCAATTTGCTTTCACAGTCTACTGTAAATTACTCAACAAAGTGTCCTATTGATCCTGAAAAAAACCCTAATCTTTAGATTTCCCATCAAGGCAAGGAGATGCTTTCAGAGCTTCCGTGGGGAACAAAGAACTCTGTCTTCCATATCCATACTCGGCTGCTGCTTCTTGGAGGATGATCACCCTTGATGATGTTAAGGGCTTAAGCTTTAGTATGCTCATATAAGGTTTCTTTTTTTGGGGTCCAGAAATCGGAAATGTAATTCAGGGAATCAAAGAACATTCTTCATTCTTCTGCAGATCCAAATGAAACATTAAACATCCAGGTATAATGTACATTCTAGCTATGGCCATTTGAGGGCCAATTACTTTTCTTGAATAGGGCTGTTGTTATGCTGTTTTACTTTCTGTCTTTTGGTTTCTATATTTAAACTTGCATTTCATATCTCAGTATTTATAAAATGCATTAAAATCAGTAGCTTGTACCAAAACATATATTGAATATTTTCCAGCTTATCTCTTTAACTGAAAGATTCACTTATGCCTTTCATTTTGGTCCATGGGTGCAAGTGGAATACAGAGGGCTATCCATCAAGATGCTCTAAATGCATAAATACAGTAACAAATTCAAGAAAGAAGACTTTGCCTCATTCACAATTAAAGAGGAACAACAGGAAGCTTGTCACAAATATGTGGGGGACAGAGGGCAGGTAGGATAGAGAAGGGACAACTATGACAATAGCAGGTGGAAATAATCACTCTGGATAAGACCTGAGTGCTGAAAGTAGGTAAAGAGGTATGCATGATAATTTTTCAGTATCAGTATTGCAAACTGTATCACTGTATCACTGTCTTCCCGTTCATCATCGATTTGCTCGAGTGGGCACCAGTAACATCTCCATATGTCCTGTCTCATGCTAGTAGAGCCCAAGGGCAGCTGCTTGCTCCAGGAACATAAAGAGCCTCAATCCATTCCATCAGGTTATGGGAATGAGGTCTATAATTGTTACTGGTATTTGGGGAAGAAAACTGCTTACATAGAGTTAGGTGGGGTGGGGTTGGGAAATAATTGGGGACATTGGTGGTGGGGAATGTACACTGTGAAGGGAAGGGTGTTGGAACATTGCATAACTGAAACCCAACCATGAACGACTTGCAACTTTGTATCTCAGCGATTCCGTTGAAAAAAGTAATAATAAATTAAAAAAATAGTTTCCCACTATGGGACTGGGTGGAATGAAAAAAAGGATTTTTGAAAAGTTGTTTTTTAATTTTATTGGAGACAACAAGTCAGGGTGAGAGAGTGATTAACAATATCTTCAAATAAAGGTTTACATATTTAAATCTTGGCAATAAGGTGTGGATAAGCCTATGGACAGTAAAAAAAAGGCATATGTGCATTAGTTGGAGGAGAAATACACAATAAATAAAATTTAATGGATTAAATTTTGTTTCTGCCGCTCCAGTTTCAAACAGCAAGCTAATTTCTGCCACATTTGGCAAAGAAATCACCTTTTAAAAAAGAAATCAAATGAAGTGTTCAATCCAGCACTTATTGACTGATTGGTCTATCATCTATCTATCTATCTATCTGTCTGTCTATCTATCTATCTATCTATCTATCTATCTATCTATCTATCTATCTATCTATCTATCTATCTATCTATCTATCTATCTATCTATCTATCTATCTATCTATCTATCTATCTATCTATCTATCTATCTATCTATCTATCTATCTATCTATCTATCTATCTATCTATCTAGTTTCACTGATACCCTGCTAAGGTCCAGAGGGTATGAAAGTCTTGGGGATGCAAATATAAATAAAGCCTGATCCTAAATCTGCAGGACCTTTCAATGAAGGAGATTTAGTCAACCAGTGGTTATACTGCAATTTGATGAGTGCCACGAAAGAGGTGGACTTAGAGTGGGGGTATACCCTGAACAATCTGGGAAGAGATGGAGGTAGGGATAGTTTGCTGGACAAGTTGGCTCTTGGCAGAGCCCTGAAGGATATTCAGGTCCAACCAAAGACAGCTTAACACATTGCTGGCCAAGGCTGGTGCATGTGCTAGGGCTCACAATCATGGCATGGTCAGGGAATCACCAAGTGATTATGAAGGACAAGTGGTGAGGCAGGAGTGGAGCGTGGCCTCAATCAGAGATGAGATGACGCTGGAAGGCAGAAGGAACACAGCATCATGGGATCAAGTGTCAACATGATTTTGGACGCATTTTTGAGCTGTTGAAAGACCGGATTTGCATTTTTTGGGAGATCATTCTTATAGATTGTGGGGGGAAAAACTGGAAAGAGGGTGAGGCTGTAGTCATGGAGACCAAAAGGCTATTAGTGCCATGATCCATTGAGATGGGAATACCAGCTCAGGATTGTCATTATCTTCCCCTCTGTGATTAGAAGGAAACTGCCTGACTTCCCGTTGCCCACCAAGGGAGAGCTTTTCCTATTCACTGAGGCATTTGTGAGCCAAATTTTTTATGTAAACCAAAATATTTGATGTCTCATAGGAAATCTAAAAAGTTGGACTTCAATCAGCTTAAAAGAAGTTAAACTGAGAGTTATTAGCAAGACTGTATACTTAATGTTTTCCAAATCAAATTTTGTGGTCACATCAAAAACCATGCTTTCTTTTCAGGTGAATGGAATGGGTCTAAGATTTTGACTCAAAGTCAGTTGCAAAGAGTAATAAAACACTGGCATATTTAATATTTATGTAACTGTCACCATCTCAATTTTGCACACACAAAATCTCAGTTGGTTGGATTTTAGGTGAGCTGAAATCTCCTTTGACAGTAGGTTTTGGGGGCAATACTTTCATCCTTAAGTAGCTTTTAAAACAACATTCAGATAGTGGCAAGAGATCAAAGAAACACCCTGCTACCACAAGGGCTGCTGAAATTGTTATTTCCCCCACAAAAAGTTCTTCCTTTGCAGAGAAGAAAGTCGATCAGACTTATCAGGGATCAGAGCAATACTTAATAGTCCCATACTTAATAGAAACTTAAAAAACCTGTTGAAATTTGGCGATGGCTGAAATGGTGTATTTTCCTCTTACTTGCCACCATGCCATAATTTAATTTATTTCAAATTTTCTTGAATGATAGGGTCTCACATCAGTATGCCCCTCTCCTCATTTATTTAAAATTGTCTTGTGACCATGATAGTTGGAAACAATCACTCTGGATAAGAACTAAGTGCTGAAATGAGGTAAAGGGATATACATGGTAACATTTCAGTACCTCTATTGCAAACCATAATGCACAAAAGGAAGGAGAGAGTGAGAGCTGGAAGAGGGGAGGGAGGGAGGGAGAGAGGAAGAGAGAGAGAGGTGTCTGTAATAGAGGCGGCAGACTCAGGGGTAGGGCCAGGGAGTATTGATGGTGGGAAATGTACACTGGTGAAGGGAAAGTGTTCAAACATTGTATGACTAAACAAAGTCACGAAAAACAGTGTAACTCAATAGCCAGAACCTGGAAACAACCAGAATGCCCAATAACTGATGACTGGATAAAGAAACTTTGGTACATCTACACAATGGAATACTATGCAGCTGTTAGGAAAAATGAAGTTATGAAATTTGCCTATAAATGGATGGACATGGAGAGGATCATGCTGAGTGAAATTAGCCAGAGGAGAGAGACAGCTATAGAATGACTGCATTTATTTGCATGACATTAATATATATATACATATATAGATATACATATTATGATACTAATATCCAAGGTCAGGCGAAACATGGATCAGGAGGTCTTGTCAAAGGTGGAAATTACCACAAACATGTGGGAGTCAGAGGTTAGGTAAGACAGAGAAGGGAACAGTGTACTAATAATTGTCAAAAGTGCTATTACCCACATAGTACTGAGCATTAAATACAGGCAAAAAGATACACATGATAACCTCTAAATGTATGTATTACAATCCACAATACGTAAGAGAAAGAAGAGAGAGAGAGAGAGAAAGAGAAAGAGAGAAAAGAGATAAAAACCTGTCATAAAGGCAGGCTGGAGGAGGGGGGGGATTCGGGGACATTGGTGGTGGGAAATGGGCACTGGTGGAGGGATGGGTGCTGGAACATGTATGGCCAAAACCCAAACATGAACATTTTTGTAATTGTTTATCTCACGGTGGTTTAATAAAATATAAAAAAAAGAAAAACAATATAACTGTGTATCATGGTGATTCAATACAAAAATAAAAAAGTATAATAAAATTGTCCTTAGCATTTTTTATTATTTAAGTCTCAAAATAGAAAAGTAATAAGCTACTCAGGCTAAGGATTTTCATTTCTGAAAAACATGTACAAACACTGGATACTGATTAGTTACATAAAATTTTTAGTATCTTCTCCAGGAGAAGAAAAACCGAAAATATTGTGTGTATGTGGGGGGCGGATGTTAGGATAACTGCTGCCTGGCACTAAGAAAAGAAGTAAAATTTATTTTAATATGTACTGTATTGAAAGTAACTGATACAGAACTGAAGAGTCCAATAATTCTACTAAACACTAATTTTTCAGGGAAAGGCCAATGAGACCAAGAAATACTTTGTTATAAATATAAGCCAAGATAAATCACATTGAAAAGAATTTGACTTTTAAAATGTATAACATATCTGAAAATTATCTGCACTTTGTTGACAAATGATTTTAAAAGATGTGAGTTTTTATTTATTTTTTTATTTTTTGGGGGGGTCACACCCCGGCGATGCTCAGGGGTTTCTCCTGGCTCTGCACTCAGGATTCACTCCTGGCGGTGCTCGGAGGACCATATGGGATGCGGAGATCGAACCCAGGCCAGCATGGGCCGGCTGCGTGCAAGGCAAATGCCCTACCCGCTGGGCTATCATTCCGCCCCAAAAGATGTGGTTTTTATAGAAAGATATTATATCTGAATTTTCTGTTATTTCATCCACTGACAGAGATAAAATTTAAGTTAAAAGTAGCATGTCTAATATAGTTCTTTAAAAACAGAACAAGTGACATTACACATAAAAAATCCACAGTATAGGGGCTGGAGCGATAGCCCAGTGGGTAGGGCGTTTGCCTTGCACGCGGCTGGCCAGTGCCGGCCGGGTTCGATCCCTGGCGTCCCATATGGTTCCCGAGCACCTCCAGGAGTAATTCCTGAGTGCAGAGCCAGGAGTAACCCCTGAGCATTGCCAGGTGTGACCCAAAAAAAGCAAAAAAAAAATAATAATAAAAAAATCCACAGTATAAATGGTGATATATATTTCTTCTGGGCTTGTTTTCCAGAGGCCACCACTGTAACCAGTTCAAGAACTAGGTTGATTGATGCTCATGAGTAAGAGACATGCTTAATTGGATTGTTAAGTAAAACAATGACAAAATGAAAAAAATATAGGACAGCTTTTGGAAGGATCTGTAAATATTAATAAGCCCATTTCTCAGAGTTAATGGACCTCTACATAACCTAAATATTAACACTTAGATGTGTATACTTCATAGTGCCTACAAGTAAATCCTGAAATTATAGAAAAAAATGGGCCTGTGCATATATGCATTTTTTAAATTTTATTTTGCACTATTTTTTTCCATGGCAGACAGGCATTCTGAGCTTTGCATGAACATTTAAAAATATTTTATTATACCACCGTGAGACATACAATTACAAAGATGATCATGTTTGGGTTTCGGTCATACAGTGTTCCAGCACCCATCCCTCCACCAGTGCCCATTTCTACCACCAATGTTCCCGATTCCTCCCCCTCCCTAGCCTGCCTTTATGGCAGGTTTTTTTTTTTCTCTTCTCTCTCTCTCTCTCTCTCTCTCTCTCTCTCTCTTCCTTCTCTTACATATTGTGGATTGCAATACATACACCTTACAGGTTATCATGTGTATCTTTTGGCCTGTATTTAATGCTCAATTCTAGGTTGATATTAGCACTTTCGACAATTACTAGCACACTGTTCCCTTGCATGGACATTTTAAAGGGAGAGCAATGATTAAACCAGAGACTGAGTTCTGGGGCATGTTTCTTGGGATTGCGTCCTATTTCATTGATTGCTTATCAGATGAATGAGAGGGCAAAGATTGTGTTTTCATTGTTATTAGGTCACACACTTAGGTATTCAGGACTTATCCTTGGTGGGCTTTGGGGCCCATATGTGGTACTGGGGATGGAACCATGAATCACTTACTATGCTATTCTCCTGCTCAAAGAAAGACTCTGTGTTGGGTCCTACTAACTCCCTTTTCCTGGGTCTTTTTTTTTTCTGTTCTGGCTTTCATTGTGAACAATGCATGAATTTCTACTGTACCATCCCATTCCTTATCATCCAAGTGCTGAGCTTTCCAGAATGACCTCTATGCCTTCTCCCATTATCAAAACCACCCTGGACCCAACTATCAGAGAAGCAGTCAAATGTCTAATTAAAAAATAAAAACAAGTCTAATGGTAATTTGCCTTACATCAATGTTTGACAGGAGACAAATAGCATAAAAATGCACTTTAATTTATGCATTCAAATTATTTTTTCCTACAGCATTTCATTTTAAATGGGAAGGCAAGAAGATATAGTCTATATAGTAATTTCTACTATAGAATTGAAAACATGTTTCCTTTACTCCCCATGTATGTTGTACTCATTGACAAATCCAGTCATATTCATAACCTATATCCTATGTATAATTTCACTTCTCTTTCGTTAAGTAGAAGGTATATTAGAGTGTATGTGAGCTAGAGCAATATTATAATTTTGAGTTTCCCATATTTTAAAATATATTATTTTTAATAAATAAAAAATAAAAGATATGCTAATACCCTGAATTCAACTGCAGTACTATAATCACTGCTTAAAACTTTGGTGGATACCTCTTAGCCAATAATCACACAGCAGTGTGATTCAATAGGAAAGTTGACATAGTAGGGGTGTAATTTAAAATTTTTTGAATGGGATCTGATACTGCTTTAAGAAAGCAGGTTTTCTATTGCGTTTTCCTCAAATTATTTCATAATCACTCATTTTTTCCTTCATTTTCCAGCCAACCTTATAACTGTGCAGTCATGGTGCTTGGCGAGGCTAGAAAGGCATGCCATATAAAAGGAACCAGTGCTGACTTCTCCAAGCTTTCACGGAGTCAGAGATGGGCCTCTCCTTGTTCTTCAGAAGACCCAATGGTCGCACCCATTAACTGTTTCAGGCACCAATGCAATTTCATCCACCGGCCATGATCCAGAAATTCGTATATAAATCTCGAAAGAGACCCATATCTCAGTTACAATCTCTGGAAATTACTGGGTGACATCTCAAACTCTGGTGTGCTGATAGACCAAGTATCACAGCACGTTTAATAGATGTAAATATAAAGCACCCAATAACAAATACATGTAGTTACAATGTCTATTTTATAACAATATATTGGTAATTTCTTATTCAAAGGGCTTAATAGCCCAATGGGTCTATTGTGAGATTGACTAATTTTCTCTAAGAATATGTTTCTTGACCATATTTAGCACATTAGCTTTAGCAAGCAATATAAAATAAATTATTCAGTGTCTGCTTAGGACAGGCTCAAACAATGGTTGCAAAAATTTGAAATAATTGTCCGTAGTTGCAATGGTGGGTGGGTTTGGGGGTTAAGTATTGAATAATTGTAAAAATTTAACAGGAACGTCTTTGCTAAAAATTGAGTAGAAGCCCATTACGTTTAGTAAGTTCAATAAGTGAAAGCAAAAACACAGATTGTCAATAAGTGAAAGCAATAACACAAAGGGAAAGTAAGAAGATATAATTTATATAGTAATTTTTATATACTAAACTCTGGTGTACCCTAGTGCATCAGAGTTTGCGATATCATCCCAGTAATTCCAGAAGATATAATTTATATAGTAATTTTTTATACTAAACTCTGGTGTACCCTAGTGCATCAGAGTTTGTGATATCATCCCAGTAATTCCAGAAGATATAATTTATATAGTAATTTCAATTTGCACAGAACAACCCAATAAAATGGCCATGGCTTTATCAATACCATTCCAATAGGTTGTGATAATCAATATAATTAGTGCCACAAAGGGAGCAGGCATGGGGAGAGGGGATGTGTGGGGAAACAAGGGTCTTTGGTGGCGGTAAGGGCACATTGATGGGGGACTGGTGTTGGAATATCGAATACTTCAAATAACTGTACTGTGAACAACTTTGTAAATCACGGGGCTTAAAGTTTAAAAAAAGGAACCAGTGCAGGGCACTGAAGATCTGAGGACAAATTTTAGACTAGGAGAACTCTGAGTGATCCTGGTCTCAGGATGTACTAGAATGTTGAGCCCAAGTTGTGAAAAGACTGCAGGTTAAGGCGTCTTAAAGACTTACGGTTAGGCTCGCTCTCTGCCTCTGGAGCAGCCCGCGTTCTCCCTTGAGCGCAATACTCTCTCTTTCCCTACCCTTTCCCCCGTCCTAAAACCCTCCATAATAAACTCTGTTTCACTAAAAAACGACTTAAGGTTAGAAAAGACTGCAGGGTTTACTTAGTTAGCAACAAAAAAAACTAGTCATGCTTAAAGAGAGTCCATATAAAAGCAAAATCAGACTCTTGGATTTATTTGTTTCTTAAAATCTTGGCAAGGTCCTAAAAAGGAGTGAGGTGATGCTAGCGTTCCACTCTTAAGCACTAACTGGAAGGGTGGGGATGGTGGCTAATCTCTAGGGACTCTGGTCCGCTGTGTTTGTTCTCATGATCCAACCCAGTCAGAAATGCAGGAATCTGAGGTCTGAGGTGTGAACCTCTGAGGTCAGCAGAAGTAGCAAGGGCCTAAGAGCTCAGCATGTTACTCTAATCCCTGCCAGATCAGAGTTGAATGAAGCACCTCTGGCTGAAAATTCTCTACTTCTGTAAACTCAAGAAGTCTCACCTCAGTTCTACAAATTGCTCATATTATGGGCTACATGCATTAACCCTTGGTACTCCTCTCCTGGATTTCAGGCTTCTTTGTGGTTTCAGAGATTTTTCACTTCAGAAGTAAGATAGTAGAGCGGGAATAATAGCGAATGGGAGTTTTGATCTAGAATTCTGTCTTGACTCTGCCAAATATTTTTTGTGACTCAGGCAAGTTCTTCACAATCTGGGTCTCCGTTTCCTACTTTTAGAAAAATAAATTGGGCCAGATGATCTTGCTTTATTTTGCTTGGTAAATTCCAGGATCGTTTTGTTCTATTTATTGTACACATTTATTCTTCTTAGGATTTGAAGATTTTGTTCTTTCTTTTCAGATCTTCCCACAACACTATTTGAAGTAAAATGGTTTCCTAAAAATTATTTTATATATTTTAATTTGTATTGTTTATTTTTATCTTATGATGGCTTTCTTTTAATGTTTTAAAACAAAGTTGAAACAAGCAAACAAAAAGCAAAGATAATCTTTTAAGACCATTAAACAAATCCCAATTCTTTTGTTACCTTTTCCTGGGTTTTTATTTTTCCAAAATTAGATCAGACAATATGAGCATAAGATCCATAGCGCATCCCTAAGCTCAAGGAACATCAAACACATTCTTTGGCTTTGTTAATTCCTTACCAAATAACAAAGAATTTACCACTGCAGTGTCAAACAGATTCAACTGTTTAAACTCTGAAGAATAAAATCATCAGAGAGAAAGGCACATATCATTTAAAAGGGTATTACTAGAAACTATTTAATAATGGTCAAATCCTGGTGAAGTTTTGGCAAACTATTTCTATTGGGTATAACTATTAAAGTAAGCACCCAAATAGAATGGATAATAAATTAAATTAATGTGTAATAAATTAAATTAATAAATAAATAAAATTGCCGAGAAGCACACAGTATATTCTGACAAAGAAATACCACTGAGATCTCTAGGTACTACTTTTTTCTCCTGTGTGGAAAAAAAAATCTTTAGATCTAACTTCTTGGAGAAAGACAAAGACTTTGAAGATTTGTAGCAATTCCCAAGTACAATAGGGTGATACCACAGAGCAAGGAAAATGGAATGTCTCACTTGCAAAATTATCCCATCTTCCTTCTGCTCTTACTAGTAAATGTACTCTGATATTCTAAATTATACCAATTTTAAAATAACAATGGAATTTTTTGACTTTGATGACAACCTAAACAGGCTCTGTGCTCAGAGATCACTCCTGATGAGGATGGGGGATCATATGGGGTGATGGGAATTATTCAGTCAGCCGTAATCAACACAGGCACCTTATTCACTGTAGTATGTAGGAAGCACCTTATTCACTGGGCCCCGAATTCTTTTACAATTAAAATTACCTAGTTTTTAAACATAATGTAGGTTTCTGGTGTATAGACATATATTAACATGTGTGTATACTCCCACCATTTAGTTTCAATTTTGTATATTTTCAGTCAGTTTTTAATGATCTTGTATGTTTTCAATGATTGTATAATCATCATACAGTTGTTTCAATCACTCTACAATTGCCCCCTTTGTCTCAAATTGCCCAGCCAAGTGTCTGTTTTTCCTTTGTTTCTCAAATTGGATGCTTCCTTTTCTCCAATCTTCCAGCTGATTTTATTTATGTATTTATTTATGTATTTATTTTTGTATTTATTTATTTATTTATCTATTCATCTATCTGTCTGTCCGTTTGTTTTAAACATTTTGCTACCTTCATTCTGCCACTGATCTTAACCACCAAGTTTTTTTTTTAATCTTGGTTATTGCATTTTTTCAATTGTACAGTTTGTTTTAGTTTGTCTTTATATATTTTACTTCCTTGCTAAGATGCTCCATTACTCCCCATTAAAATGTTTTTAAATTTGTATTAAGCATACTTGCAATTATCTGTTGAAACATTTTTAAACCATGACCACTATAAACTCTGCCAAGAAATTCTAATGTCTTTTTTTATCCTGATAAGAAATTTCTTGTTTTCTTTGCTTTAGTTCAGAACTACCTTGGTTTTTGCTCTTAGGAGTAATTTTTAATTGAAAGCTGGACATTTTCATATTATTTTATGAGTGTTGGGATACACTTTAAGCCTTCTGTTTGAGCTGGCTTCCTCTGACAGCAGTCCCGAAGGGGAAGCAGAGTTCTTCCTCTTTGCTGCCAGATGGTGGTAGAAGTCCAGGTTGCTCTCATGGCCTCCATTGATACCTGAGGGATCTATTAATGCTGAACAGCATGGAAATTCCAGATCTCTGTGTGGTCTCCACTGACATCATGGTCAGTGTGACCTTATTACCACTGGGCAATGGGGGAAAGTTCCAGCAATCCACTAGACTTTCAGATTCAGGCCAACAGGGAAGGGGACAGGAACTTTTTACTGGGGATAAAAATTCTATTTGGCCTTATCTGACACAACACCAGCAGAAGTGTTTGGGCACTTCATCACAGTTTCCTCTCTGGGCCTTTACTGCCAAGGGTGAGATGGGGTCACAGTTTTTTCTTGCAGTGTTTGGATAAAGATGTGCCATGGTTTTCTAAAAATTTTATGTCTTGATAATCTATTTCTTTCTTGGTCTTTGAATTGAGGAAGAAATTTTGTTGACCTGTGAGCTTCTCTGTCTTTTCCTCCTTCCTTCCTCCCTCCTTCCTTCCTTCCTTCCTTCCTTCCTTCCTTCCTTCCTTCCTTCCTTCCT